>OX451345.1:27155489-27751296 GCA_949629155.1 Myopa testacea
AAGAAGTTATACATGAGAATAATCGAAGCCGATTGGAAAACGAGCAGAAGAAGCATTAATTGTGGCTAATAGCTAAACCACAAACAAAAGAGGCAAAAATGGCAACGAAAATGACAACAATAAACAACACAATATTCTCGAACAGGCGACACACACCCCGGATATAAAGAGTAGAAAGAGAGAGATAGAGACAAATGTTTAAACTTTAAACATTTAGACTTTAAACTTTAAAGTGGAAAGGATGTTGTCTCGCAGGCTCGAGGGTATATTTTCAAATAGGTACGAACCCAGATTTGAAGTTATGTAGTTAGGAATTAAAATGTGTGGCTATTTTGTCAATGCAATTAAGTTTCTATCGAACTTAAAGAAATAAAGTTTGTGGTATAATTAGACTATAATTAAATGATAAATTAACTACTGAATGGAAAGCAGAGGGGTTTGGAATCATCGAGTACCTTCTTTGACAATTTAGTTTGTTTCGATAGTTTGACAAATTACATTAAATCAGCGGTCGGGGAACTTTTTTAATCATTACCCCAAATTTTTTTGTGTAAGTTGATATTACCCATGGCGGAGCAAAAAGACTTTCATTTTTCCCCCAAAAATTTCATTTTTGCCCCATTTGTGGTAATTTACCACGGTTCCCCGACCGCTGCATTAAATTATTACAATTTAAATTCGAAAATGTTTTCGAATATTGAAGTAAAGGAATCTTCAGACTATTTGAAGTCCATGTCAAACAAAAATTAAAACCGAGCGACTAAAGTCTGAGGATTAACAGCAGTCACTTTTATTTATTTTCTTAGTTAACATTTTGTTTTTCAAAGGCAACGCACACCCCTCGGCCAGTTCTTGATACTTTTAGACGGCGCAGACATGAGCCACAACCCAAAGTAAAATACTATCGAAAAAATGAAAACCCAAATGAAGAAAATGCACTTTTATAGGCTCCCGCACAACTCACTTTCATTCACAGCTTCCTTGCCCGATTCCACGATACAGATCACATCATTTAAGCTGAAAAGTCCACACAAAATTCAATAAACACTAATACAACTCACGGAAAACTCCCTTGTCTTTTCCTTCCTAAACTCGCGTATTCGCTTACACATACAATTTTGCCCTTTCTGCAGGGTTTAGTATATTTTATGAACAATTTTCAATGCATTTACATTTCTTACTATTCCCGTTAATATTTCACAACTTTATGAAAAACTCTGTTGATGTATTATGTGCACATATGTATATAAAATAAAACTCTTCTTTACATTAAATTTGATTTGGTTTCGTTTTCTCCATGAATCGATTCACGTACGTCAGCTGTCAAAATTTCATGTAAAGCGCCATCTTCCCATCAAATTATAGAACAAGCTGTCAACGCAAGCAACGTACGCGGCGTCCGTCATCGTATTGTATCATCACAGCCAAGTTCAAGTAAAGCGCCATCTTGGAAAAAAACATAATTCGGCTCTGTGTAATTCGCGTAATTCGGCGCACCAAATCGCTTCAAAGCGATCGGTTCCAAATCAGCATATATCAAACATAATTCGGATCTCTGTTAAAGCGTAATTCGGCACAAAATTCTGTCAAAACATAATTCGGCTCTCTGTTAAAGCGTAATTCGGCACTAAATTCTGTCAAAACTTAATTCGGATCTCTGTTCAAGCGTAATTCGGCACAAAATTCTGTCAAAACATAATTCGGATCTCTGTTAAAGCGTAATTCGGCACAAAATTCTGTCAAAACATAATTCGGCTCTCTGTTAAAGCGTAATTCGGCACTAAATTCTGTCAAAACTTAATTCGGATCTCTGTTCAAGCGCTATGGTATCAAAACCAGAAAGAGCTTGGCCGAAAATATATTTTGTTCATAATTCAAAAACTAACGCTGTAATCGCAATTTCACTAAAAACACCAGAAGTAGTGCTATAGCTCTATTTGGCCTGACCGAATATTAAATAGCCTACACCTTGAATTGGGCGGACCACACCCATTTTCAAAAGGAGAACAATTTCTTGGTTCGTAAGAAACTATGTACCAGGACTTGGCAAATTGAAATAATCTGTTATCTCAAATAAGGATTTTATTTCAAAATGAAATAACGCGCTATCTCAAATAATTCGTTTCAAAATGAAATAACATGATTATTCGAAATAACCATGCAAATGCGATAATTATTTCAAATAATTTCTGAAATAATTATTTGAAATAACATTCTTAGTTGAAATAAAGTGGTGATTTGAAAAGATCACGCAGATTCGATAATTATTTCGAGTAGCTAGATTTTGGAAAAACTAGTTTTTAAGCGAATGGGAAGAAACTCGGGAACTTTTTAACTTTCTTGGAACTAGTACGCATATAAATAATACATTTATATTTATTAATGCATATAAATACATGATACACGAAAATATTCATGATCTAAGTAGATTTGGGCAAAATTAATGAATATTGTATTGTATTGTATATCTGCATTAGTTACTTACAGGGACCAGTTATTAAAAATATTTATTTACAGTTTAAAAGCAAATTCAATTACTTTTCTTTTGATACGCATAACGCTAGGGCACCCCCTGTAGTTTTGTATATATACGTATCCCGATTTTAGATTTCAACACGCCCACATTAATCGCGAGCAGTGTTGTTTTCCCCCCCATTCGATTTTCCTCGGAATTCCCAATTCCTGGAAAAAAGGGAAAAAAATCGGGGCTAATGTGCTAAATTAAATTTCTTCCCTATTTTTTGATGCAAATGTTAATTAAATTTAAATCTAAATTTAAAAAATTCCCATTAGGGTTTCGACCATTTGGGTTCAAACACGAGCTGACAAACACTGGAATTAAAAATTTGCCATTATCCTTTTCCATAAAATCACCATTACTGAGTACTGTACGTTCATTAATTCCGTATACAGTAACTTTAAATATTTATACTGAAACTATTATTGATGGGAAAGAGTGAAAAGTGAAAACGGTTTTTAAATATGTTTGTGTTTTTTTGAAATGAGTTTATTTACAAAGAGAAAATATGGGATAAATATCTCTATATTTACTACGTTTAAACAGCAGATTAACTCAGGCGAAGTTTATGTAATCTTTGCTTTTCAGAAATTTGTTTTATACCACTAACAAAAGTGATCAATATCTATATTCAAAAATGACCACAGTAATCAAAATCTTCTCGTGAACTACAACAAGTAGCCTTCATTACCAACAAAAACATATGTACTAACATATTCTAGATTCATTTATTTATTTGCTGTAAACACAATCGTAATGACATAATATATTATATACATTTCAATAGTTTGAAAATTCTTGTTACAAGACTAGGATTTCATATTTAAAAAAATTACCAGTTATTTCTTTTTTATTTTGCTACATTCCGAGAATATAGTTTTAAAATTTTTATATGTATAAAAATTTATTTCAAAACCAAGTATTATTCAACTTCTTTTAATATAAAGAAAAAGAAAGTGGATTTATATTATAGAAAAAAAATAAATCAATTTAATTAAAGTTATTATATTGCACATAATAAATGAATTTTTTATAAGTAAATACATACATATATACATATTTCATGAAAACATTCATGTTGGGCATGCTTTGTTGTTGGTAAACAAATCTTGGGCATTTTCTCGTTTTTTTCTTTGGTTTTCTATTCATTCAGTTGCCACACTTTGCAAATCTATGTGCAAAGTTGTTGTTGTACAAATTGTTTTTCTTTTCTTCTTCATTACTATATGAAGTGACGAATTATTACTATATTATTACATATATTTTTGGTACATTGATTTGTAGCTGCATGTTGCCGCTTTTAATGCTGTGCTAAGCATAAAATAAAAGCTGAAGTTTCAGTAAAATAAGGAGTTCAAAGCTCCTTGTACACAAACAAATAAATAAAAACGATAGCAAACATTTTGATTGGTTTGCTGTTTTACAGTTCAAGAGACTAGATTAGGAACCACATTTGTACATTTTCTAATATTAAACGCAAATCTATACATAAATAGTATGATGTTCTGGTTGAGCATCACAAAAAAAGGAACATATTACGAATACAAATACGAATACAAAAAGCACACGCTTCATATACTGCAAAGCAGGACATTCTTTAAGTACATATGCAGTGACTTCTTAAATTTAATGATAAAAATGGTAAAGCAGACTATTCTTTTGTATGGCTTGCATTACGAATTCACTGAATCAACTGTTTTTAAGAAGAATTGCAAGTAAATTCAATTCTTGCAAAGTTAATTAGGTTTGCTATTCAGTTAGATGTTAACTCATAACGCGTGTATTAAGCTACAATCTAATTATAACTAAAAATACCAGTTACTTTAAACTAAGTTCTTGTATAACTTCTATGACTATTTTCCGGCGGCTTCTTGAGGTGCTTCTCTTGCTTTTGCCTTAGCTCTTCAGCTGCGGCGGCCATAAGCAAATCATCAAGTTCAGCAAATTCATCATCATCAGCCAAAATGTCCTCCTCCACCTGCACCTCTTCGTTCTTCCCGGCCTGCCCAGAAGCATCAGCACCATCGTCATCATCATTAGCATCACGATCATCATCATTACCAGCATCACTATTGCTCTCTTCTTCGGACTAGCTGCTGCTCTGCTGCGACTGAAGACCGTTCAACTTTGCGGGCGGGAAGTGACAGAGGCACGACGGTGTCGGATTGTGGCCATTGTTGGCATCCAGCTTTTTGGTTAATGTTTTCCAGTACTCAATCTGTGCGTTAAGTAAATCGATTTTACGTCTGCGCTCCTCGATGGCCAGCGACATTAAATAATCGTTGTTGTTATTGTTGGCACTTCCACTGTTGCCATTTTTGTTGTTGTGATGATTGGGATGGTGACTGTTGTGACTGCTGTTGTTCAACTTATTATGCGTGTTGTTGCTGGCGCTGCCGCTGTGTATGGCTAACAAACTATTGTGTCGATTGTTGTTGTTGTTGTTGATGCTACTGCTTCGGCTGTTGAGGTGACTGTTGTTGTGCGTATTTAAGCGCTGCGTTGCATGTTGCAGGATCGGCAACTGAGGCTGCTGTTGATCGTTGGCTGCATGCACAGCACTCAGTCCGAGTCCACTGAATAGCAAGTGTTGCTGTTGCTCACGTTGTTGCTGTTCGGCACTCAGTGTTGCGCGACTATTGTTCGTTGTTGTTGTTGTTGATGTTGTTGTAAGGCTGATGTTTAAAGCAGAGCTTGTGTTGCTAGTGGCGTTCTTACCATTGTTGGTTTGGGTGATGCTGTTGTTATTGCTATTATTATTGTTGTTGTTGCTGATGCTGTTGGTAGCAGTTGTGCCATTTAACAACGCTTTGGCCGCATTTGCTATGTGGGCCATGCTGCCAATGCTGCCCACACGTATACCGCCAACATTTTGTATTGTTATCTCAGGCTGCAGTTGTTGTGTTTGCTGTGGCGTCGATTGTTGTTGTGCTAGCTGTAGGTTCAGGCACTGCTGTTGTTGTTGCTGTTGTTGCTGCTGCTGTGCTATGGCAGGTTGTCGCAAATCGGTGGCAAAAATTTCGTCGTCCTCCTCCTCGAGACACACCTCCGGAATATCCTTTGGACTCAGACAGTCATCGTCGTCATCATCCATATCATCGCCGCAACCAGCGCCGTTTTGCGATGACTGTTCATTGTCGCTGATGTCCTCGGACTTGATGACGATCACATCGTTGTCCAGACCGTCGTAAGCTACGGAGGGTAACTAGAAACAAAAACAATACATGAAAACTGAGAAGCTGAGAGCTATTCGATTGGAATCTATTTTAACAACGCCAATGTGACGTTTCCACTCCGAACAAGTGGAAGCTTTAAGCTTCCAATATTTTTCTAAAGCTTCAATATTACATGCAGCATCACATCACATTAACCCTTAATCCAAGCCAACTTAACTCGCAATCTACTCACCAGCAATTTTAATCCACTCACCTTCGAGTCATCGAAATCATCGTCAAATTTCTGCTGCCGGCTGCTGCTGTAGCCGCTCGGCGACATCTGCTCTGATATGTATTGCGCCACCGAGTCCTGCTGCGACAGCGCATTCAAGATGTCCATAAAGGAGCGGTTACTTTTGTTGTCTCCAGCACCGTTACAATTGCCGGCAGGAGCACACGGCCCACCAGTACTACCACCGCCACCACCACTGGCTCCACTACCGCCACCACCTCCCCCACCGCCGCACAGATCCTTTTTCAGCAGCAGCTTCATATTCTTGTACAGCTGACGTAACTGTTTCGATGAACGCTGATGATAGACGCGGCAGTTGAACTCCTTAGCGATTTGACGCCACACCTCGTCCTTTTTGCGATTCGATTCGGCGTCGGTGCGCTTGTTCTCGATGACATCCTTGTACTGCGCGGCGAAGCCAAGCACCATGTTACGCTCCCGTTGAGTGTAACGAGGAGTCTTTTCCATCTTCATTCGTTTTTTCTGCGACGTCTTGAAGCTGAGTTGTTCGTGTTGTTCGTATTGTGAAAACCAAAATGAAAAGTCGGAAAGAATACAAAATAAAGTTAGCCAACTGAGAGTAGTACAGAGAAAGAGAGTGAGAGAGAATGAAATAAAACTGAATCGTTTCTATTTATTTGAAGCGCTGGGAATGGACTAGTTCGCTAAGCGAAGCCTTAATATTAACTGAAATTCGATTCCGGCCGAAGTAAAGTAAGTTCGGTGTTCTTTGCGAAGCTCTCACTCACCGTTTGCGATATAAACGCGGTTAATATGATGTTTTTGTTGCTGTTACTCGTTATATTATTATTAATTATTAATAAAAGGCTGAAAAAATTTACGCGTTTAACCAACCACCAAAGAGGCAGTTCTACATAGACAACAACAACAACAACAACAACGATGATTATTGATAACGATTTTTGTGATAAGCTACCAACAAATGGAGCTTCGCTTAGCTTTAGGCAAGCAACTCGTTTTGGTTTACCACATCGAAACATATTCTAGCTGAGTTCTAGATAATTTCGAAAAGCAAAATTAAGCGTTCGACATTCGGTTGAGCTTCAAATACAGGCATGTATGTATCTCCAATGTTATTGGAGGCAACATTGAGAGAAGCCTCCTCTTAGTACCTCCTATAGTCGTAAGCCTTCAAAAGAACGCTATCTGATCAAGGAACAGTATTTTATATTACAATCCTTTCTTTGGATCTAACTTCGCATAAACTTGGCACTATTTTAACTCTAAACACTAAAAATATAACACTTCTCCTATTTTTTAACCTTTCTACTGACCATAAACACTACTATCTTATGTCCACTTCCTATTCTTAAATTGTTTTAAAGAACTTCAACCCAAGACTGAACAAAATTAAGCAATTGCTAGACTTTTTGTGTTAAAAACCTAAGCTTATCTCAAAACTAGTCTTTATCAGTGCTTGTAAACCGATTTAGAATAGTATAAGAGTGAAAGAGAGAGAGAGAGAGAGAGAGGGAACGTGGAATCAAGTATTCAAATAAGTACTTGAATACAGAGAATGTAACCAGGATTGTTAGCAATCTGATAAAAGAAATAAAGACAGTTTGTGCCATAAGCTCGACTTGATTTAACGTAATCATTGATTTGACGTCCTTTTTATTGAAAACAAAGCATGCTTTCCTCCGAATAAAACGTCTCGTCTCTTTTTGTCGAACAACGCGCAACCACGGAACCCTCAACGAAAGTTCTTTAGATGTCCTATCTTACATTCCTCCACCTGAGAACTGCTGTGCCACGCTTGCACCTGATACGGAGCTATACTCGTATCTAATCTCAATTTAGAGACTGGGGTGGTGATGGTTTAATTCCATTCCAGGGCAGTTAGTTACAAATTTACACAACCACAACAAGTGGCTGTAGTGAATGTAAATAACATCAAACTCTAGTCTACGATAGTCCAATAATTGATAAACTTATACTTGTACTAGAGACTTGGAAGCAAAATAAAACTCCAGAAACAGATACCGCTAAAAACCACCAAAGAAAGGAGAAAAGCTTATCAAGTCTAGTTTACGAGTACTGAAGAAAACCTATTTAACAAAACAAATAAAAGCGAAGACTAAAGCGAGTGTATTAAATCTGCATTAAATAAATAATATGGGTGTTCAAGTGTGGATGTAACACTACCAACCACCCCACTTCAAATCGCCCCATCCATTTATTTATCCAAGTATTGTATATGAACAGTTTTAAGCTGAGCGTATTTAAAAAAACCCCACAGATACAGACTCATAGTAAGAAAAGATACGGCAAATACAGGTACAGATACATAAAAATCCCCTATATATCAGTGGACTATTAAAACGGCTCTTACAGCCCGACAACAAGTAAAGTTTAAAGATAAGATTGAAGTTCTGATAGCGTATACGAAATGTGGAGCGTGTATCGGCAAGTCTTGGCGGCAGCTTGCTTGAACTCTTTCTGGTTAACCGGACTGTGTCGCCTACCTGTGAATAGATAAAATGCCACGAACAGAAAACGGCGTCAAGACGTGAACGAAGCCTGCGCAATCGATATGAACTCTACAAATACTTGAGTCTCTGAAAGCTTGAGTCTTTGGTTAGCTAGTGAAAGATAAGATTATGTCCAGAATGAGCCGAGGTGCAACTGATACACTGATTTAGTCAAGTGTGCAATGCTCAAGATATTTCCGAAGCCGTTTCTTCTACGTTCTACGCATTTGCTTTAGTTAAGAGTCTAAATTCGAGTTCTAGGTTTTCTTTTGTTACTTATTTTTAAAGTTTAAAAAGAGAACAAGGATTTTCTAATTCCTGAAACCGTGTTTTAAGTAAGCATGAAGGAGTTACAGGTATATTTTGACCCATTGGGTACAAAAATCTCGTATATTTCAGGCATAGTTTTAGATTAAGCAACAATTGATGATAAGTCGGGGGAAAACACACCCAAAAGTTTCTCAGGCTTTCGTAAGCTCTTCGATAATTGGAGAAACACTCATCGATATTTAACTTTTAAATAAATGCGCAATTTTGTTGATAAGCGTCACTTTATATCAGAAATAAATCAAATATTATAAAAATAAAAAAATTGAACAAAAATTTGTCAATAATGTTTAATAACATAGAAAGTTACCATGATCTATGGAATCAGAGTGAGAAATACCATCTAAAAATCTAAAGTTAATCAAACATCTTAGCGAGAGATCCTACCGAACTCTAAGATTTAATATTGAGCTTCCAAGTTTTTTAATAAATAAATAAATATGCTTCAAATTGATTCTATTCCAATAATGTGGAAATCGTTATCATTCTGTCCATAACTTTGCATCATCGTCCATCATACGTGATGACGAAATGTAATTGATACTCGTATCTAGAGATTTTGGGTGAAATGCATTATACTTAATATACTCTATATAATCTTAATTGATAGATATTTAATATTTATTATCATTCATCAACATCATTAATCATGGATGAATGTTGATATTACAACAAGTAGATTGTATAACGGGGCAAGCACTTCTTTGAAGTATTATAGAGGGAGACTATATATAGATTTGGAGAAAAAAGCTACACAGAAGCTCTGGACACAAAGTTATACAAAGACGACCAAATTATGCATTAAAAATCTTATTTAATTCTCTTATAATACATAGTTGATGGGTATTGAGGGGAGCTATTAATAACTTGCTCTTAGAAATAACTTACCTGGTTTAAAAGAAGTTTTACAGGATAAACTCTTATAGATATATATACATATATGTATATGTATGCTCGTATATACTCGTAGTTTATTCGAAATCTTTCTTACACGACACGAAGACAACGTAGCTAACGCTTTAAACCTTGGACTAAAATTAAAACAAATTAATTTCTACTAAATACACTTTGGCCAAAAAAATAAGCAACAGCAGCTAGCGCTGAAGCGAACTCTTCGAATCAGAAACAGAACGACGATCAACGAATTGATCGAGTGGCCCAAGAAAGAACTACGCCGCTTTCTTCGCGCCTCCTGCCACGGTGATGCACTGCTTCGTCGTAATGGCTTTGCTCAGGAAAAGCAGGCCGGGCCGATTCGACGACTAAACGACCGATCCGATTGAGAGAACGAGCGAGTGAAGAGGAGAAGATTGTATAAGTCAGTTCGCAAAGAGAAACGAAAACGCGATCGCTTCGAACGCCAGAGACGCTGTTCTATTTTTAATATCCCGAAAATTCAGAAATCGTATAAAACACGGAACCAAACTCAACACAATGCGCGAATACCAAATACTGAATTACCGAAACGGACTCAAGTTGGCAGTGAGTGTTGTTCGACGCACAGCCGCCAGCAAGACGGCAAACATTGCATTGAGCATTGAAAAGAAAAACTTGGGTGGAAAAACTTATAACACACGAACTGAAAATTGAACTCAGAAGAAGAGAAGCTGGGCAGGAGACGCAAGAAGCTGCTGGATGCGCAAACGGATGTAAAACCAATGAAAGATTACGAAAGATATGATACAATATGGGAATAGGGAAGCAGAGGAAGCGTAGACTGCAGTGAAACAGGGTGAACGGTCGAGGATACAAGAAAATGAAGAATGTAGAACTGTAAATGAAAAAATTTCAACGATCATTAAGTTCTCGTAAATTGAAGTTAGAGACGAACTCGAAAGACGGAGCCTCATGATCAGGACAAGCTTCAAGTACTCGTATTATTTGCAGTCGAAAATATCTTTACATAAAGACTAAAAACGGAACTATCTACGAGTTTGAAAGACTAATTCTTAAAAAGAAAGAGATCAAAGGTTAAAGAGTTTTGAGAATTAAGGTTAAACAGATTAAGTACAAGAGATGGTCATACTTTTTTACAAAAGGAACAAATTTCAATGAAAAGCTATAAATAACATGTACGATATCATGAAAAGAAAAGATAAGCTGAATATATGCTGGAGAGAAAATATGACATATCCACATATTCGCCTCGCATACGATTATAGAGTGAAATGAGTCAGAGGGTTCACCTTCAATATATTTAGTTTAAATCGAATTAAAAGGAATTTAAAAAAAGGTCAGCTACTGAAATGCAGGTTGAAAGGGCAACAGATTAATTTAACGAGAGGTCCAAGATATACGAAAATGTTTCATTAGATTGTGTGATAGTTACACGTCGTCATGATACCTATGTGGCCCACTGTGTTGCCCTCATGGTGGGGGATGCAAAGCAGACGAGCCCAGCGAGAGACCCATCTAACCTGTCTGACCGAGAACCATCCTATTAGCTCGAATGCTCCAACCTCTGAACCAGCCTCGAATAACCCTGTTCCCGGTAATTAAAGTCTTCCAATGCAGAAAGACGACTACTTCGCACAGCGGATGTCGAATAGATTCAATTTCCTCCTCGGCATTACAAATTATACTGCACGAGTTGTATGGCTAAACGGCTCCATTTATTTAGCATCACGCCTGTGAGGCAGTGACCTCTGAATAAACCAATCCTACCTTATTTCTATCGATTGTCAGAAGAAGCCGTATCATAGTTTAACTGAGTTCCGTCCACAGAGAGCGGAAAATTGCACAGGCGTTCTCGATACTCCATTTAGAATTGGCTTCTCCAGATGATGAAGATGTAGCAAAAGTCTATTGAGTATAATACATTTAATAATAAAATACATTTTTAGATTGGTTTCTAGATAACCTAAACTAAACATATTAAGATAAAAGATCGAATCTGAGACAAGGTTTTGTAAGTGTTGTATGCTATATACATATATGCTGAATGCTGCCCCATCCACAGCGCACACGGGGTCCGTCTGTCTGCTACCTCTGACTATCTTGTCCTCTCACCCGCCTACCTTAGAGCCGCCCTTTGCAACGCTCTGCGCTACGAATACCAACGACTGGCTGCACTACAACGATGACAATGATGATCACATTGATCGATCCTCGCTCAGCGATACGTTTTAAAATGTATTTTAAAAATTTGCTCTAAGTATGAGTACCATGAGTGTGTGTGTGTGTGTGCTGAATGCGTTTGTGTCTCTATCGTTGTTTCAATTCAAATTTCTGTATTTCATAGTTAAAAATAAACTCTCTTTGCTTCGTCGTTGGCCAAGTTGGTGTAAATATCGGCGTATTAAGCGTTTTTACCCATTTCTATACGATTCGATTTGATTTTCTGTGCTTGCTTACAAGATATCTTCTGTGCTTTTCTTTTGTTGTTTTTGTTTTTTAATTACCGGAAAATACTTTGCTTACTTTTCATTCCATCTGCTCCAAGTTTTACTCTGATATCCCGAAGTTTTACCCGAAGAGGGAGATCAAAGTTTTGCTGTGCACTCGTTGGAATATCCGTGTTTTTTTTTGTGTTTTCCCCGATGCAGAGAACTTGAGCTGGGACAGAACGGCGTTGGTAATTCTTATTCTTCTTCTGGTTTTTCCTCTTCTTCGTTTGCGTTGGTTTGATTTTAGTTCAGCGTGAGTTACGTTTTATTTTTGGATCTTGTGTTGGTTGTTTTTTATTATTATTATTATTTTAGATTATTATAGACAGACAAAGCATAGCAAGAGTTTGTTTTACAAAAAGGTAATTGAACTTCTCTTAAAAATATCCCCAATTGAAGTTTTAAAGGCTTCATAAAGGAAGAAGATAAAATCAAACAATTAAGTAAACAATTTTTAGAACTCGAAGAGGCACGTTCTTTGCTGTTGTTGTTGTGATCAATTTAAAACAGGGAGAGCGAGAGAGAATGAGAGGAAGAGTGCAATGAGAGACAAGAGACTCATGAGGGTAAACTGTTTGTTTATATTGAGCCGCAGTTGGTCTATTTTGTCTTTCAATTAATACTGAAATTGTACCTGATGGTGAAGAACTTTTCAACCTCTTAAATCTGGTTCCGGTTTTTTGTTTAAACAAATTCAATAATAAATAAACAAAACATACATATGAACGAAACTATAATACAATAAAGTCTTACTTTAGGCTTCAGAAGGTCTTTAAATAAAGAAGGTTAGGGTTAAAAAGGCGTGTTAAAAAGGAAGTAAATAAAACTGAGCAGGAACTGAATGAACTGTAGCAAGATGATTATATTGATTGATGACTAAATTTATACAAACTTGGATTGAACTTCTGGCAATAAAACCATATACCAGTATATCCCTTGAAATTTTATAAAGTTTCCATCAAAATCCGTGACGGTTAATCTTTAAATACAATTGATTCTGAATCCAAATATGATTTCAATACTATTTTTGTCTTCTCAAACATAAAACATGAAAGGCTTTTAGAGTAATTTAAATTCTGTGATGAGGCTTTAATGATAACTCAAGTTATACTCCAAAAAAGGGTTATTTTCGAAATAGTTTGAAAATTTTAATAAAAGATAAACTAAATCTACTAACTAATCTAGGCTTTTATGTCGATATGGGATCTTTAAAGGAGAGTCTCTCAGGGAGGAGTACTTTTAGGAAGGGCGTATAACTAAGAAGTATTCAAATTTCAACCGAAGTCGAAACCAACAATAAAAAATCCAGAAAAAAGCCAACAGTTTTGAAAATATAGAATACTCATTTGGCTCAAGCAAACGTATAGAATGACTTCCTGCTATTTTTAGTCCGAGATTAAGCATTCGCTACGTAATCATAATTTGCTCTCCTCGCGCTCGTCCAAATATGTAGTCAGTCAACAACAACGCAGGCCTGAATGCGTCTGTCTGTGTGTGTGTGTAGCAGCCGCTGCCATTCCGCCCGAGAGTCAACATTTTCTACTTTTCTATACTCTTCTTCTTCTTCTGGTACTCTGCACCTTTGGTTGGTGCTGGCTGATTCTACTCCGATGCGGCCACCCCGTTACGTTTCTTCATCGGAATTCAAAATTCAGAAGCTTGATGCTGATGTAAACAAGCAACGCGTTGCACGGCGATATACATACTTCTGTGTAAGTTACTCATGAGTATTATTTTTGGAAGAACTTAGAAGAAATCGTTTCATAAGATTTGAGTGGGCAGGTTTATGGTACCCTGTAGGTATACGTTTTAATGAATTGCAATAGGTTGGATAGAGAAAACTGTTGGTTTTGTTGTTGTTTTCTTCAAATTTTATTTTTTTTTTTTACCTAGAAATTTTTAAACATTTGAATCATAAAACAACGGAAGGCCATCAATCAACAATGTAAAAATTAAAAACAAAATATTAGCTAACATCTAGATTATTAATTAATATTACGATATTATCATTTAGAATCGTTTGTTTATTCTTTGCACTTTTATCATATTCATCTTTCGAAAAAATATACATCTCTATAGGTTTAAAATACGATAAATTATTTAAGTTTGAGTTTATGATTGATTTGTTCCCTGTTGTACAACACTCCTGCCTCTCTCTCTCTCACACACTCTCTTACTATCTCTTATTTCTCTATTTCAATTCAATTTTTCATTTACCTTTTGTATAAAGTCAAGGATCTCAAAAAATATCCTTATGAAATAATTAATCATCGTCCGATATCTCGACTCGATTAACAATTAAGGGTTGGCTTTTTGTCTCGTTCTTGCAAGGAAGAAGACTTATTTAATGAATGTTCCTAAGTTTTTGCTTTTATCTGGTTCTCATCGCATTTAGTGACAGCACAAACGAATAATGGGCTCATTAATGAACTATTCTATTTGAGCTTTCGGATAAAATGTTCTAAACAACAAACAGAAATCACAATATAATTTAATCACCAATCAGCAGGAAGATTCAGTATCTGTTCGTTCAAAGTTATTATTAAAAATATACAAACTAATACTAAATGAAAACGATTATCAAAGCATCTACATAAATCTAAACCTAAAGTAATTTTCTTTTAACATAATTGAAAGGTCCATAGCATGAGTTCTGTACAGTTCACTAAAGTGTTGACTAAATTATTAGTATTGCTCGTGTGCATTTTTCAAAACTAATCGATAACAATTACTATCGCTGTAGTGTCCAGGGGGGAATTTAAGTAGTGGTCCCTACTGCGAACACGTTTCAAAATCAATGAATTTCTTTTTGCTGCTTTGAAGCCTTCGATGGCAAGGAGATGGATACATGAATGGACGAATGGTTCCACAAACAAACAAAAAACTGAGCCACAGAGAAACAGACAAACAAGTTGATGTCACGATTGAAAAGAGCAGAACAACAACAATAATCAATTCCAAATGGAATTGAATTGAAGCTATGACGACAACGACATCGACCAAGACGAAGCAGCAACAGCAGAAGGACGACGTCTCACGCTCAGCAGAACATCAGGGGACGCAGAATACGAAGTGGATTTGAAACCAAAGAGAAACTCAAACGCATCTAGAGCACAGCACGAGCCACGGTGAGTAGTGCGCAAGTAGAAGGAACGAGCGACGTACACAACAGCTTGAAATGGGTCGCATGCCGAAGCAGGAGAAGGATGGCGCTGAGGAACGCATTCAGGTTAAAACGGACTCAAGGAAAATATAACTTCAAACTTTCGCGCAAATGAATGGAAACCTGAAATCAAGTCAAGAGGGTGGGTGGTGGAAATCGCTTGAGCCGAACGTGTGAAGGGTGTTGGTAAAAAGGAAAATGGAAAAACACAAATGGACGTTGCTCCGGAAAGCCTGGCAGGCCAAGGTTGCCACCTTAGTGGCCACATGTATCCATAGAAAATCACAATTCAAAGAAAATACTTATAAGAATTAAGCTTTTCTTATAGTTCACCAAATTTGTGTTGAGATATCATAACTTAATGCGATTAATGTGTTAATAATAATGAATGCTTATTTAACAAAAAGTCGAAATTAAAAAATGCATGAAACGTAAAATCGTCATGGAAACGGATATTAAAACTGAAAACTAAATTGGATTAATAAATTTATAAATATGAACCTTGATTACTATCAATTAAATGCTTACGAAATTAAGCTTGAATCAAAGTCAAAGCATATAAAATGCTACTTTCCAAATATGTAGAATTTCAATCAGTTTAAAGTAATTAAAATATAATACGTTGTAAATGTACAAAATTATTTTTGAATTCATATTTCAATAATTAATCAGTTATCAAATATGTCTCAAACGAAATTCAAATTCATTTAAATTGTATAGAAAGGCTTCAAAGAAAGGATTGAAATTTAGAATTATCTTAAAATATCAGAAATATATAAAACACAAACAAGTATAAAAAAACATTACACAAGGACAATTATGAAGTCCAATTAAAAATTGTTTCTAGATGACACGTTGTAGATTTAAAGGAGCTTTTAATGAATGATGAAATTTACGAAAGAAAGACCACACCAAATGGCATAAAAGCCATTAATCAGTTTTCTTTGAGGTGGCCACAGCATGATGGTGCATTAACTACAAAATTCACATTTTCAAATTGCAGATTTTTCGAATTTTCACACTTTTCTGCAGTCTAAAAATATTGGCGAAAAAAATTATATGGCGAACGCTTACCTGTTGCGAATAATAATGGCTAATAGAAGAAAACAGCAGCACCTGCACAACAATTAGCTTTACAATTTTGAGCTCTGCTTTTGCATCAACACATTTCAATTCAGTTCGATCACAATTTCTGCTCCTTTTTTGCTTGTTATCCTCAACGAGTTTCTGAGTTTCCTGAGTTTTATACTCGGACTGCACACTGTGAAATCATTCAACGAACTGGCAGTGGAAAATTCTAATTCGTGTTTGAAGGGGAAATCCGAACTTGTGAAGCGTGCTGAGAATCTGGTTTATTTTTAGCTCAGCTTTTCTCACACAAGTCTCCTGTGAGTTCGGAAAACTCGGATTGGATTCAATGCTCTGTTTTCCTTTTCATCCCTTGTTGTGTTAACTGTGTTTTCTGTTTTGTTGCCGTCAGAAATTGGAGGAATGTCAAAAGTTTTGGTTTGGTTTGGTTTGTTTTTGGTTTGGCTTTCATGTTGTGATTTTTACACTGCTATACCATTTGGTCCAGTTTCTCTCCATAGATGGCGTTCGTAAGTAAAATAAAATCTGTTAAATTGGACATGACAAGGACATGATTTCATAATAACGGCCGCTTATAGTTATTTGCTTTGCTATTTTCCCTAAATGTTTCTGCTTCCTATGTTAGGAAAACGAATATAGAAAGCATAACGTACGCCTGTATGTTTTCACCCCAAATTATATACTAGAGAAAAATTATCTATATATATAAAAATGAGTTGCCCTATGTTCGTGATTTTATAACTCGAGAACCACTCAACCGATTTTCAAACGAGTACATGCGTTGGAAAGGTCTACATCGAAAAAACATCGAAAAATTTCTACGAATACAAGTTTGCGGAATAAATTTAGAATTTCCTGTATTTTCACACGGTCAACTGTATGTTGCATGTTCACGTGTTGGGAAGCCGTCGTCTTTATTCATTTTTTGTGAAAATGGCAATACTAAAAATGTCGTTTACCACCAAGCTCTGCAATAAATTTTTTTCTTTTTGATGTTCTCACTTTAAAAAATTTATATTATTTTGCACTTCTTTTTCAGGAAAATGTCTATTCTTTCTAGAAAATTTAATTTTAGAAAGACGTAAACGTATGTTATTGTATTGTCCAGCAACGCGGGCAGGGTTACTCTAGTACATATATATAAATATTGAGTGTATTTTATTAAAACATTACAGTAACATTATCAACAGTATCATTAATTATTATGAAGTCATTTATTTTTGTTTTAACCGATCATTTATTATTTCCTTTCGAGAGGTATTTTGAATTCCTGAATTTGTTAAATTTTTATATATATTTAATTCGCTTATAAG
The DNA here is from genome assembly GCA_949629155.1 of Myopa testacea. Taxonomy (NCBI): domain Eukaryota; kingdom Metazoa; phylum Arthropoda; class Insecta; order Diptera; family Conopidae; genus Myopa; species Myopa testacea. The sequence goes on from OX451345.1 coordinate 27,173,225, forward strand.
AAGAAAACATTTTACGTTTTTCATCCATTATTTTAATTAAGCACGTTCTCCAGCTACGCAGCATATTGAAATGTCACTACTGCATTGAACTGGGTTATCAGCTGCGCACTTTTCACGGCATATTGAAATGTCACTACTGCATTGAACTGGGTTATCAGCAGCGCACTGCATAACCTACCATACGACAGCTGTCAAAAGTTTCTTTTCCGGTTTAATTCATCAAGAAGAAGGTAGGAATTTCTAAAGATTCCAAAATAATTTTCAATCATCCGCGTTCAAATGTATCTTAAAGTGAAAAATATATCTGCAGGTGCAATATTGAAAACCTAAAGCACAAATTGAAAGAATCATTTCGAACATATGTGAAAAAATCAAGCAGTGACAAATGATTGAAAATTGGCGAAAAAAATTAATACCAAACAAATTGGAGCCAACAAAAATTAACAGATGCCATGTTTTTCTATTCATACAGAAATTAAACAACGATGGGCCGGTACTCTAGGGAACCAGAGAACGCTACCAAATCCTGCAAATCGCGCGGACCAAATCTACGTGTGCACTTCAAAGTAAGTAAGCAAGTCAAGGCAACATATCAAATCTGGTGATATACTGTGCAGATGAGATCAATTGAACTGTGTTTCTATTAGGTTGTCTGAATTTAATTCAGTTACCAAATGCGTGCTGTTATGTTTCGTGATTCAACGGGAAGATCACGGGATATTTTTGCATCACAAATCAGTGCTGAAAGATGTAGACTTTCGTAGCTCTTTTGCAGAGATGCTAGATTGAAGTCAATGCATAAGCGTAACCTGGAAATCTGTATCGCAGCAGATTGACTTCCGCAACTTATGCTACATGTGAAAAGTCCAAATAACTATAGATTGTAGCGAATATTATTGTTTTTCAATAGAAAAGTGGCATCGTTTATCCAGTAGAACCAAATATCAATCTGACTATCAATTAACAATGTTTGTTAATTTATATAAATGAGGACAATCTCTACGAGCTCAATTATTTAGCATGCTATTTCGCTAGGGGTGAATGGCTCAAATGGTTTATTATCTTATTTAGTATGCTTATATTAAAATATAGTTATGGAAAAACAGTGACTGGTACGCTTCTCAAAGCAACAGTCACTACCTGTTCCATTGTATAAGCTCTCATTTTCATTCTTTAACCTTATCGAAATAACATTTTATATTATCCCCAAGATAGTTTCTTTCTATCTTCATCTTTTATTTCCCGTATTTGCTAGTTAAAAGTAGTTTTTATGGAAACACCAGCTTTTTTTGTGATAATTTTTATTCAATTTTCAATTTACGAACTTTTCGATTATATTTGGCAGCATGCTTTCGCTAGGTGTGAATTTTTATAATGGTTCATTTTCCTATTAAGTATGCTTATATTAAAAATGCAGTCATGGAAAAACAGTGGCTGAAATGCTCCTCGAAGCAACAATCACTACCTGTTCCATTGCACAGTATTTGCAAATGTTTTTGGCACTGTTTTGTCGATCGTCAAATATATTTTTATAGATGTTATTTAAAAAAGTCCTTATTTTAGCATACTGTTTCGCAGGGGTGATTTGTTTACATTCTTTCACTCTATATAAACTATGCTTATATCAAAATTTAGCAGTGGAAAAACAGTGACTGAATTGCTACCTAAGGCAGCAGTCGCTACCTGTTCCATTGTATAAAGTTTTGCACATTTTCAACACTTTAATTATCTGTGAAACATTCAAATATACAACTCGATCTCACCTGCAATGTTTTCTCCATTCTCCTTTTTTTCTGCACAACATAAATTTATATATAAATATATATGTACAAATGATGATTTTATTAAAACACATTTTCATCTCTTGCTATTGCAGAACACACATGAAACCGCCCAGGCCATCAAACGTATGCCTCTTCGTCGTGCTCAGCGTTTCCTGAAAGCTGTCATCGAACAGAAGGAATGTGTTCCATTCCGTCGTTTCAATGGTGGTATTGGCCGTTGTGCCCAAGCTAAGCAATGGAAAACTACGCAAGGACGTTGGCCCAAGAAATCTGCTGAATTCATTCTGCAATTACTGCGCAATGCTGAAGCCAATGCCGACTATAAAGGCCTCGATGTCGATCGTCTTGTTGTCGATCACATTCAAGTGAATCGTGCGCAGTGCTTACGTCGTCGCACGTATCGTGCTCATGGTCGCATCAATCCTTACATGTCATCGCCATGCCACGTTGAAGTAATCCTCACCGAAAAGGAGGAGGTTGTCAGCAAGGCGCCCGAAGATGAGCCAGCCGCCAAGAAGAAGCTGTCGAAGAAAAAGATACAAAGACAGAAGGAGAAAATGATGAGAAGCGAATAGAGCGGGAAGCGATGAGAAAGCTGTGTGTAAACTTTTAAAACATAAGTTAATTGAAAGCTTGGAATTTGTTCAATAAAAACAAAACATTGAACGTGATTTTTTTAAGAAAAAAAAACATTGTTTGCATTGAAAAGAAAACAACATTATAAAAAGTAGACTTGTATTGTATAAATTTACGTTCTACTTTATATTTTAGAATTAATGATTTGTTTTAAAAAGTTTACTGAACTTTCTTTGTATGCATCTGGAACAGACTAATTTAGCTTGACTGTGTTTGTTTCTAATTCTAATTGCTAGAAATCATTCCCTCTTTAAATACTATGTATTTCTCAAATCTTTTCAATTGTTGCGCTACTTCTATAATTAGTGTCATCCGCTGTAGCCACTGGATTTTAATTATAACCACCTTGAGGCGTAACCAAGCCCCTAACCGTTAACCATGACCTACGTTTAAAACGCAAATAAGAGACGACTGCGCTGTTATTTCTCAATGGTGATTACATACCTTGTTTTTGTGATTTGCTCTCGAGTTGTTTATCTTCCAATAATTTTTCACTGCATTCATTAAGATACAAATTTTATTAATTGTTGGAAAGAGGAGTAGTCAGTCAGTCATCCAAACTAACAAACCAACCAAAGATCCATGAAATTAGGTATACGGTTAGATTTAGATTTGATAGGTTGATGTATTAATTGGTTTATCCAGTTGATACGCCAACGCGAGCGCACGTTGGCCTCATGTAGAACCCAACTTAATTTAATAAAAGAAGTACATAAGTTTGTACATCAAAAGATTTCAAATCTTCTTAATTCCTCAACAATTGTGTGCTCTTGAGCGAATATTTCAATTGATTTCATATACACAAGTATTTATTATATATGTATTATATATCCATGTGCAAACAGAAGATTTCTATTGCTGTTTGTGAGTGGTTGACAACCATTTGTTAGTGCGTTGTAGTTGTGTTGTAGTATGAATAACTAGAAGATCAACTGAATTTGAAATGGAATGAAAAGAAATACTGCTTGTGTTTTTTAATCAATTGCTTTATAGAGATAAACAGAAGCTTTTGGATATTTGAATATTGAACTTAAACTCAAGGTTTTACATTTTTACCTTTTTCCTCAATCCAGATGGTGAGATTTCGAAAAATAGTGTTTAACCTGAACTTCTGAAAGAGAAGGAAGGATTAAATGATTCTTTTTTTAAATGAGAAGAAGAAGCAATTTTGATTTCCAAGATTTTCAATTTAAGCGATTGTAGAAATAATCTATCATGTGTGCTTCTGCGGTCATAGTTTTTAGTGTTTATATTATATATCTGCATTATTGTTGTTGTGGTTCCTTTATAAATGGAGTCACCAGGAATGTGTTATTGTTCAGATTCCCGGAAACCTTAATTGATTTTAATTTTAATTAAAAAAATCATCTTCAGGGTGACAAACTTTCAGTTACTTTAATTTAATTTTTCTTATAATTTATATAGGAATACATAGTGCATGTATTATATATTAAACATTGTACATATCTATATGATATATTCATTTTATTTCCTTCTATGATTTTGTTTGCTAAATCATCTTATAAAAAGAATGAAAGAATTAAATTCGTTTTAAATAAATCTGTAAAATCAAATTAAGCTTGAGTGTCATCGTCGCTGTCGTCTTCAGCGTTAATCAACGTTCACTCATTCTGATTTGCATTTAGTAGGCGCTACTAAAGTGGACACTTGTACTACTTGGGCTGGGCTTTCGGATCGCTAATGGCACGAAAAGCGTTCAGTTTAAACGAGATCGTTGATTAAGCGTGTTCTAAAAATTTTCGAAAAATATTTAAACACTAATAAATGGAAAAAATAAATAAAATACAACAAATCCGAAATATAAGATTTTTAAATACAACCTATTACAAAAAAATGTCAAATTGAGCTCAGCTCAAAATAAAAACGAGCAAAATAAATAAAACCAAAAAAAAAAAAAATAACAAAATAATTAAAAACAAAATAAATAAAACCAAACCAAATAAAAAAAAATTAATGAACTAAGTTTTTAAAAATCACAATTTATTTATGAAAAAAAATACCCTGGTCTCAATCACTAGCTTAAACACAGTGTTAAGAACGCCGAAGATTGTAATTTTTACAAATTGATAGAAAATTGAAACGAGGAACAATTTATTGTGACTATCGCACTCTAAAAACAAGTTCCTTATTTAAATAAAAACAAAACTATAACAAGTATAAACATTAATAATTAAACTTTAACTTTTGAAATCAAAAATTAGTTTAGTGGTGATGCAAAACTTGGTGAAATGTGAAACATTTTAAAGCAGTCAACAAATCGAACAAAAGCAAGAAAATAAAAATTCTGTACACAACACAAAACAGGAATCATGAACTTCTGAAACTTCTTCATTCCATGAATTAAAAGTTTTATTCTACGGATCTAAAAACAAACAGAGATCAAAATAGAAGAGATCAAAAAGAAACAAATGAAAGTAAATGAAATTAAACAAAATAAAGCTTTTAACCATTTTTAAAAATGCTGAATATTTGAAATGAAATAAAGTTTTGTTTTAATTGGTTCTTTATGCTTGGAATATTAACAAACTATTGGGTCAGAAATTATATAATCCGGAAGTAGAACAATTTTGAGTAATTTTAAAATTTAATTGAAGGGAATTATTGTTTTTTTTATAAATTAAAAACATGTCGTTTTGAGATAAAAAACAATGAGATTAAAAATTATTTTGAAATCTAAAAAGTCGATGGTTTGAAATCTGAAAATTGAAATTTCAAAATCGAAATACATAGTTTTCTAATCCGATAACATTTTCTAGAAACTGCTTCAAAAACAGTAATTTTTTCCTCTCCTTCCAATCGGGTTGTTGTTGTTAATATTATTCTTTTGTTCATTGAACTTGATTGATTTCTCTTCAACTGCTTCACTTTATTTATTACCAGGTTTAAAATGTTTTCTAATATTTTGATTACAGACTATCGGATATGGTGTGATCTTTTATCATGTTGTTAATTAAAATAATTACGTGAATTGTAATATGAAAGTGTTTCTAAGAATGTTTATAAAAAGGGAAGGGGAAAAACTGTTATCTTCTAACTGTTGTTGCTTAATACATTGTGTTAATACTTTAAATTTAAATAAATAACACTTAAAACCCATAAACGCTTAATTAATCATCCGTTAAATTGATTAACCCTCTCTAATTGTACAATCTCATTGCTCAATCGTCGGTATGAGTTTAAAACTTATTGTTGTGGCTTCAGTTGTTAGTTTTCTGAAAATAAAAGTTGATTTCCAAGTTTTCTCAATTTGTTTTGCTTTCCATGTTGTTTTTCCACATTTGCCACACCTTAAAATATGAATGTTGATGTTTTTAGATTATTATTATCATTATTAAAACTACGAATACTCGTATTAAAACTGGTAGTAAGCAAATTAAGACGTACGGCAAAAGTTTCTTGGAAATGAAAACTTGAAGTTATTTAAAATTCAAACAATTGCAACTATAAATTAAATTTTTAAAATATTCAAAAAATAGCGCGCATTTAAAAGTGAATATAATCATATATTCGCTAAAAACTTGAATACAGTTCATTCTAAACAATGAAATAAAAACAACGCAAATGAAAAACTTTGCTTTCATAATTTAGAGCGCATAAAATAATAATACTTTTTCTTAAAAAAAGCAAATACATTTCAATTCTAAATGATAAAAGAAGATTTCCATTTCAATTAAATTAAATTCTCATATTAATTAAAAAAAAAAAAAATTAACTTCGTACCGTACCGTAAATTTACCGTACCGCTTTTTTACCGCACAAGTTTTGCAAAATTCTATGATGTGAACTACCGTCAACGTTTAAGGGGGCCCGGCTTAACGACAACAACAACAACAGTTTAAACAAATTTTTGTTGTTCACACCTTCTAAAGGGCCATCTATCTGCAAGCAGAATATAGAATTATCCATTCGTCATTTTGTAAACAAACGACGGCATTTTGAACTTAAAATTCAATGCAACCGCTTGTTTTACAATTATTTAAAGCGTAAAAAAATAGAGTTTCGCGTTACTTAAAAAAGAAAACATAAATAACAAGTGCTTAAAACAGTGAAAACTGCATAAATGAAAAAAAGGAAAAACATGTGTACATAGCAAGTGCATAACTGCAACAGAAATAGACATACAAGTGTTCCCAAAACCATATCAAAAATAAAGAGGAACAAAAATAAAGGTAAGTTATTGTTTATAATTCCATTATTCCCATTCTATTCTATTATTCCTGCTTGTATTTTAATGAAATGTTTGGAAAAATTATTCATTCAACTTTACAAGATTTCTCGGCGTTGAACAACAACGACAACGACGATGAAGAAGACGATAATATAACGATGTCGTAAATATGAATTTTCTATCTCCTATCCTATTCTTCAGGAAGTGAAACTTTGAAAAATACGAATTTTGAATTGATTCTTTGTGTTCGCATAAAAAAGATCTTCTGAAAGGAAGAGAGACAAGAAAGGAAAAGAAAAGAAAGAAAAAGAAAAAAAATTACAAAAGAAAGAAACACACACTCATGAGAATAAAGCTGCTGGTTTTTTGGCTGGTTTCTTTTTGAAGTCCATGTTATTTGAACATTGGCAACACTGATTAGTTTAAAATGTTTCACAATAATTCACCGTTAAGCTCCGCGGTACGAAATGAGGCAATGTACATTTGAACATACTGAAAACATACAAAAGAGTCTAGCCGATTATAATTAACTATACTCTGCAAAAAATTTCAAAAAATGCCCAGAGAGTTATTAAATAATTAAGTTTAATTTTTTTAAATTTCAGAGAGTGTATTTGAAATTAGTTTGTTATTAATTTTAATATTTCAGTTTTACGTTTATATTTTGAAATCTTCAATTTCAAAGTTCTCCTTATCTTTCCTCCGCCTTCTCACTTATCATCACCTGCTCTGGCTCTATCACATCAGTATCTCTTTTCTACAAGGCCTATACAATAACTACTATTTATACGGGTGAATTTTCTAAACACTTTTATTTGCTTTTTATATTTTTTGTATTTTTTATAATTATTAAATTTTCACATTGAAGTAATTCGTAGTATCTTATAATGATGAAATTTGCTCAGATAACGGAACTTGTTTTTAATTTTTTCATCCACGCAATTAAAATATAAATAATAATAATAATAAATTAGTGCAAAGTTTCTTTCCCAGTCGTGTCTAGAAAAACTTATAAATCTTCTCTCTGCTTACTATGATTTCCTTCAAAGTTCAGAAAATCATATTCTGTTTCTTTTTCTTCTTTATCTTCTTTTTTTCTATGATGTTTTTCCATGAAGTTCTTCTATGATGTTTATCTGTTGAGAGAATTTTTTTGTGAACTCAAGAACACACACTAAATTGATAAAACTTTTCAAAATAAATACTTACGTAATAATTATAAGAAAAAAGGAAAGGAATTTCAAATTTTAATTATTAATTTAAATAAAATTAAAAGTAAATAATAAACAATTAAAAAACCCAACGAATTTTGAGAATTTGGACATGTTTTTCAATTTCTTTTATATGTAGATACTATCGTATTTCATCCATGGCATAGTATAGCTTTATGTAGTATTTTTATTCTACAACAAAAAATAAAATTCAAAGACCTGTTCTTCAATTCCTCAACATTTTCCTGGCATTTCTTGACTGCTATCACTTTTTTCTCAAACCCAAATCAATTGCAGCTGCAGGAAACTTTTTGCATCGATTCGCGGACGACTACAATTGATTGATTTATACAAATATTATGAATTCATTCGTTGAGCATTAATTTAGAGCTGCGGCTATTTTCGTATTTGTTTCTTTTTGTCATCAATGCACAGAGACGATGTTCTTTTATTGCCCGATGACCGTCATCATCATCGTCGGCCGCCGCAAGCGCATCCATCCGGTGACAACTGATTTGTACTCGGTTAATCCGGTTAGAAGTGGAAATGATTCTCCAAAAGTGACCAGTTTTTTAGTTTGGTCAAAGATTGGGGAGGGCATAGAAAGAGAGAGATAGAGGCATGTTTTCTTCCTATGAAACATGAACTAATGGAAAATCCGACTCATCGAATCTGAACTTATGAATGCTTTTAGTTCATGTATCGACACGTTCATATATCGACCAGTTCATATAATCGAAACGTTCATGTAATCGGAAAGTTCATATGGCCGAAGCATTTAATATAAGCGTTGTAAAAACGATAGCAAAACACGTTATAAAGAATCTTTTTTCTTTTATCATATAATTTAACATTACTTCTATTTTTCATACTCATATCAACATTAAAAGAATCACTATAAATAATAAATTGCAACTGCTTCTTCAATCGGTTTTCTAAAATAGTGACATTTATTTTATTTCCTGTGCCATTTTGGCTCCACAATTAATTGTGCGTTTCCGCATTTATCAATTCATATACATATTGAAATAATTCACAAAAGCGAGCTAATATAATCGAAATCGTAGTTTATTTATTCTTCTTCTTCTTCTTTAACCCTTCTGTCAACAGATATTTTTTCCACCTTCCGTCAACAGATAGGTCTGGCCAGACCTACAGTATGCTTTGCATGCTAAGCAAGGCAATATCCCCATAAAAGTAAGAAAAAACATCGAATTTGTTGTGAAATTAGAAAAAGGCACAGTCTATTAAATACCTTTGGCTTTAATTTAAAAATTTTGGCATTTATATAAAGCTTAGCTATGTTGTAAACCTACAGGATCATTACAAATATGACAACTAAATCTTCTTTTACGCTGTCTTTTATAATTCGCCCTACACATAGAGTAAGATTTTTTATTGTTTGATACTGTAATGCCAGTACTAGTTGTTGGTTGTGCAATTTTTTCGCTGAGAGGTATTCCGAAAAATTACTGTGCATTATTAGTGCATTTTTAACTGGAAAATTTCCAACTATTTGCAGATTTCTCAGTCGATCTTCAATATATGGAGTCACGAGCTCCTCTACGAGAGCTTTCAAAAAAATCCGGCGAGCATTAGCTTTTTTTGTGCATTCAGACCGATGTGAAATATTTTATATCATGTATGCAGCCAGTGCAGATATGTCCAGTATATTGTAGAAAAAGGATAGTGGCCACCGCCGCGTTTGCCTCTTGCCTTTATCCTTGAATATGTTCCCGTTCTTGGTTTCGTTCTTTTCCGGTGTACAGAATTCCTTTGCTCGGATAAACATTCGATGAGTCCCATCATACTTACGGCAGCTAGAAGTACTCCAAAATATGCATACAAATCTTTACCTGTAAAGATTTGTCCACTGCCGAGTATTTCTTGGATGTTACTTATTGAATTTTTCCGTTTCCGTTCTAGCTTTTACATTTGTCTGCATTACAATAATGTCAACAATTTCAGGTGTAATGACAGATTTGAAAATATCCCGCTTCCAATTTAACTGAGACATTTTTATGCTATGGTTATTTATTTCTATTATTTTTGAAAATGTTCACAATCTAAAGACCTTTTTATGCAATTATCACTTGTTGAATGATATAAATCGTGAACCACCTTTTGCTTTTATATTTTCAACACAAGCTCATACATTCGCAAAATGATGTTAGATGCCATAATCCTTTGGAACAGGTAACAGACATACAGATTTCTACAGTCTCCCTATTCAATAGTAGGAAATATTCGCCCATAATATTATCACGTAACCCTTTTTGGTAAAACAGTAAAAAGTATTTGCTTTAACAGCATTGTTTTTTATACATTTTTTATTATCGGAAATATCCATCCAAAATCCTTTTATTTTTTACTAGTAAGCATAATGACGGGTTTTTCTTATATTGACCTCAGCCATCTTCACCGAGCCTGATATTATTTTTTACCCTTATATGAAGGAAAACCTAGATTCATAGCCGCCTAAATAAAAAACAAGTTTTATTGCCATATTTCGCCTGAAGTTATATGTAGGTCTGGTCAGACCTATCTGTTGACGAAAGGTATAAAGTTGAAAAAATACCTAGAACTCCCGTTCTATTCAATATATCTTCATGATTCTTGAAAATTTAGGCAGATAATTAGTTATTTGACAAAGTCAGGAAGTTTCATGAGAATACCCCTAATAGTTTTTTTACAATTCGCTCTCAAAGTTGGAAAAGGTCTGGCCAGACCTATCCGTTGACAGAAGGGTTAAGTTGCTCTTCTATATTAAAATATTAAAAATGCCTTCTTTAGCAAAAATAGCAAGGAAGTTAATCGTTTGTAATCTCAACCATGGAACTTTGTCACATTTTTGCAATGGCAACGATTTGGATAAACTGGATTTTTTAATAAAATTTTTCTCATTGTCTCGTGCTTAATTAATTATCAAGGAGCTTCAAGAATATTATATTAATCAATGTGTGTGTGTATAATATTTCTTTGTTTATATATTCTTTATATCTACACAATGCAAAGCTAATGAATGAATCATCAAGAAATATTTTTAATGGATACTTTATTACTTTCATTTGGTTTTCGAGTTGAAACTTTTAACTGGTGACCACGGTTGCTGGAATCTGTTCGAATGCGTTCTTCGAATAAACAAAAACAACAACGTCACCACCGCAAATACATGTTATGTGCTTAGAAGTGTTGCAAGAGAGAAAAGAAGAAAAACGCACCAGAAACAACGCAAAATGGCACCAAAAAGAATAAGAAGAAGAGACAACAATTGATCAATCACTGAATTGACTCAATTTTCAATTAATGCGAGTACGCAGAGCTTCTGTATTTTTCCTATTTTCATTGAGAGGTCAACGCGACGATAACAACGAGTGATTTTCGCCTTGATTTTCTCCTTGATTTGATCGACTCCTTGGCTGAAGTCCTGAGTGATCATCGGCATCAACTAATAATAGGAAATCTTTTACTGCGTTTATGAATGTTTCTTTTAGTTATTTATTTGAAAACTACAATTAAGAAAATTGAAGATTTTAACCCAAGCTACAAATTTTTATTTTGTCACATGATGCGATATTTTTTTAGTACGAACATGTTTTTTTACTACGAAAAATGTTCTACTTTAATATAAAACAATTTTAATAACAGAGCGAAAAGCGTCACGTGTCTTTAGCGTTAATCTTTTTTAGCTACCGAAATTTTATTCACCTGTTATAAAAATTTTATGATTCTCAGCAGCATTTCTTGTTCTTGATTCTTCTTCTTAGCAAATAACGTTTTCTTTTTATCACTACAACAACAGCCAATGGCATCTATCATCAGTTGTAGTTGTAGTTTATCTGTCTTATCTCAGATTTGTTGAGTTTGTTTTTTAGATTATTTAAATCCTTCTCGTATAGAGTAAAACAAATAAATAAATTTCCATAAATCAGCTTGAATTCACTACGAAAAATACAACTGTAAAATACTACAACTATTTTACGATTTATTCTATAATATATTTATTTATTGTCCATATCTTTAAAGATAATCATTGCGCACTCAAAGATTTTTGCGTTTGTGTTTTTAAATAAAAGTGACTTCATTTGGGATGAATAAAAAACCGAATACCAATAAATTTCACGAACAACACCTCGCAATGAACTGTATTAATAATAACATTAATAATAATTGCCAACTTGACAAAGTTTTTCAACAAATTAACTGTTAATTACAATAAAAACATTTGTGAGTTCCTTCTTCTGTTGTTTTTGATATTAAATTAACACAACATTAAAAGCTTTTATTAATTTAGCTTTTTCGTTCTTCTTTCCTTAATTTCGCCTTTTTTCATTTTTTTTTTTTTGTTACTTTCTTTCTTCTCTTTTTTCTTTCTTTTTTTACTTTTTCACTTATTAAATAATGACATGTGTAAAAAGTGTCGTTTTTAACATGGTTTTTATGGTAAATTTCGATTTTTAATCGTTTTTTTATACCCTACAATTGATAGGGTTTGCTTTGTTCCTCCGTTTGTAACACATTAAAGGAGGCGTGGTAGGTACAAGAAAGTGTATTATTCCTGTTCAGCATTATTTACATAGGCTGTTTGGAATTGAAATATGGAACAACCAGACCATGGACACGCCCACTTTTTATAGAAAATAGTAATTCATCCTATAATGGTGTTTATAGCTCAATTTCTCAGCATGTGGAATGAATTTGAAGTCCAGATCTAAAGTTGAAAATCTATTCCCGGATTTAATGTATCAAAGCAGCTTGGTCCACAAAAAAATGGGCGTGATCCGTCCACTGAATTCAGTTATAAGTTTATCCCACGAGTGTAGGGTACATGTTCTTCGGCCAGGCCCAGTTTAACACTCGTACTTGTTTTCTTTTAATAATTATTTGTGTCAGTTTTCGGCCGATTATCGGATTCCATCGTGTTTGTCAAAATCAATGGCAAATTTCAAAAATAATTTTAAACTTCGAAATCTAAAAATATTATGGAGTCGCAGGACTCTTTATTATTATTATTATCATTGTTGTTGTTTCGAATACAAAACACCAGGATGTATTGACGAGATACCGAACGAGTGGAAGTTGAATAAACTTAGTACAGGTTTCGAATCCGAGATGGACTCATTTAACTTATGAAGGGTACTTTTTTGGGTACCTTACAGATTATCATCATTCTCATCATGATCATTATGATCGTCACCAATATAATGTGAACGAAAATGCCATCGAAGGAGTTGAGAGATGTAAATTTTGAATAACCGAATACTCGACTTTGCAAATAGCATGAATCAATGTACAAAAATTAATTAATTGTGAAATTTTTAAAGCTTTTTTTATACTTTTATACACTTGAAAATGTTTGCAAGTGTAAATATTGTCGCTTTTTTCATACATAAATTTGATGACGTTTCATATATTGTACAACATTTTATTAAAATTTGTTTGCATATAATTACGAGTATGTAACCTTTAAAACCGATTTATAACCTTTAAGAAGTTTTTTCAACTTTACAGCAGCAACAAGCAAGAATTTGATTCGCAGCTGCGTCAACGACAACTGACAAGGTTCGTGACGTACGACGACGAGTAACCGTGATGCGCTGATGACAAGGTAAACACTAGACACTGCAACAGAAAGCCATCTCTAGGTTATGACGTTTGTAAGCGGCGAGCAGGGTCAAGGTAGATCCGTCAGCAGGTTGGTTTGGGTGGCATGGAAAAGTAACCGTCCTGCACCGTGAGTGATGTTACCTTGTCACTTTCCTCATCTTGTCATAATAGCAGCTGTTATTGTAATCATTTCTACTACAAGTTGATGGCCATCGTCATAAGTTTGTGACTAGCTTTTGATGTACACAATAGCAAGTCTAATCTTAATAATGAAATTAGTAATAAGCAAAAATTGTATACTGAACGATGTGGACTGTACAAAAAAAAACATGGTCTGAAATGTCAAATAAAAAAATGGGAAGAACAGCAGAAAAACATCTGCCAAAACTGACAGAAAAGTAAAGAAAGAAGTTCAAACAAGATGTTTATCCTTGTATAAACTACACTATAAATATATGGACAAAAGTGACAGCAGACAAGAACAAGCATTCATGATAATAACATCAGCAGCAAAAACAACAACAACAACAATAATAATAATAACATGGACAATTATAAAAATAATAATAATAAAAAATACACAAAAATATACGCAGATACACAGTAAAAAACTAAGTGTATCTTTATCTCTCTCACGCAGATAATTTTTTAAATCAAAAGCAAATACAGCACAATAATACGGAGCAAAAAAAAATTCAAAAAAAAACGGAAAAGAAGAATAGAATAACGGAATTTTTATATCTCAACAGAAGCTGAGTCAAACGAAATGACATCAGTTTTTGTTTAAAAAGCAAGAACAACCAAGAAATATATTGTAAAAAACACAAAAAAATAAGAAAGGAGAAATTGAATAATACAGAAAATGGCTGAAAACTAAAAGTCAACAATTAAGCAAGAAAAAAGTAGAATTTAACTGAATGAATATCTTTTAAAAACAGAAAAATATACTTTTTTTAATAAAAAACAAGTGTAAAGAATGTATAAATAAAATATGTTAATAAATAAAATAAATAAAATATGAAAATATTTAATAAATATAATAAAATGAAATTTTCTAAATCCAAAAATTCAAATAAATTCATCATCTTTCGAGAATACAATATCGAGATTATGGTCTAATATAAGGTGGGATTGGCTGGTTTCTTTTTAATAAACATATAATGTATATTTATATAATATTTCTATAATTATTTATATTTTTTTAGACTTTCAAATTTTTCATGGTCAAGATGAAGGTAAATAAAAGAAACTGAACCTGTGTTTCACAGTGTAATTTAACAAAAGCGAGAATAAAATATTATGAAGTTCATCACAAGAATGCAAAAAAAAAAATTTTAAATAAAAAATTCACTAATTTTTTAATTATGTATACAATTTTTTCTTTTCGGTTTTTGTTTTTATAAATAATTCTGACGTCGATCAACAGGGAAGGAACAATTTGTATACATACATAGTGTGTATGTTTATAAATTTGTAGTCTAATTTCCGAGATAGTAGAGAGTTCTTATCTCAGACAGGCAGCAGCTTCTCCATCGTTTTCTTGGACAAAGCCACAGCGTGTGCGTGGAGAGTTCTGTATAAAAAGTGCCCCTAGACGATGGAGCTTCTCACTAGCCGAGGGTTTTTGGAGCTGCTAGGCTCATAAACCGAATCTCATCTAATCTCAGTGAATTTTTCGCTCTTTTCCTCTGTGAACTGTTTCAAAAGTGTTAACACAAGAACAAGAATAGTAGTAAATAAAAAATTGTGAAGTTTTTATAAGAGGTTAGTAACTAAAGTAATTAAAATAGCATTTTAAGTGAATATTAATAAAAAACTTGAAGTGAATTGTGTGCTCTATGAGTGCTTTCGAGAGAAAAGTAAAGAAAAATATAATAGAAAAAAAATAAAGTGAAATTTTGAGTTTAATCACTTATTTATTCTGTCTCCGTTGTTGTCTCTCTGTCTCGTCGGCAGTAATGTCCTCGTGTAGGGTGTGTGAGTGCCTCGTAGCATTTTTGTTGATAGGATCCGATGTCTTCGGATATTGTAGAAACGATCGTTTACTCCTTAGAATCTAAGGCTTAGATTCTTCGTGTGAACGTTTCGCCGTCGGGAGTAAAATGATTTTTTTACATAAGTTCAAATTGCAACAGACTTTACTCGTTGCTTTTATAATCGCTTTTGATGTGATTTTATTGATCAAAGTAAATATAGTTAAAAACTATCGAAACAGCTCTGTTGAACAAAAATATTGACACACTGTATAAACTACTTTAGACACATTAACAAGCGCTATTTTAAGAGCTGTTAAACATTTTTTACTACGGCTTCTACGATAATAAAACGCACCCTTTTTGCTGTAATTAAACTACAAAAAGGCATGTTTTAATCATCATTTTAAATTTCAATAATGCAGCAGTAGTTTTAATGTTTACTCGTATATACTGATATTTTCAATGTTTATTTTTCAATTTGAACCTTTTTAATGATTGCATTCTTTTCACAAAATTCACATAAAGAATTCGTGTTAAAGGAAAAAAAGGAGCAAAAACGCTGAAGGAACAAATAACAATCGTTATTGTTATGATATGCAAATATTTGTTATAAACCGCTGCAGTTCGTAAGCAAATAATTAATAAAGATGCTGCGAAAAGAGACGGCGACACCTCGAATCTCAATAAACACTTTATTGCCGATTTGTTATGCAAGCTTTTAGCTGTTTAGTTGCTGATTTCGGTTATCGATTCCTCCGGTTGGAAGCGGAGTTATTTTTAAAGTGCTGCACTTCAAGTTTAACGAACTTTAAACAGATGCATTTTTCCGAGTTGCCAACAGTTGTGATAAAACAACAACTGCGATAAACTGTAATAAACAGTTATTATTTTCGAACTTGGGGCCAGATTTTCAATGAACGATCGACCTGAGTCTCCGTGACTCTTTAAATGTCAATAAAATTATTTATAATAATTTAAAGGTTTAATGAAAAATAGTGAAATTGAAATAGCAACTCAAAATATTTAAAAACACTAAAAGACATTTTCTAAGTAGTATTTAATAAAATCTGCTCCCATTTCTAAAGATTTCTCTAGTGATTCAATCAACATTATATTCCTTTATGGTATCTAACAACACTTTCCGATTGACGTAATTCTTTATTAACCAGTAACAATAAACATCATAGATCATCAAACATCATAGATTTATAACGGGACCTCTAGATACTAATTAGTCTTTCGTTAACACTTTACAATAACATGTTAACTAAACAACTTTAACACTTTACTTTCTATATTTATATTTGTTCACAATGATATGTTTTTTATTATAATCAATATATGTGCGAATTTAATATTCAGATATGTACATAAAAAAGCCTATATAAATTTTATATAAACTAATTCACAGTTTTAGATTTAAAAACTTAACGTAAACATCAAGATCTCAAGTAGAAACATAATTTGTATAGTGTACATAACCTAATTTAAAATTTACCAGCGGAAAAAAGTACAAAAAAGCTTACACTTTCTATTTTCTAAAGAAAATTCTACAATTTCAATATGTATAATGTGCCACATAAGTATAAAACATTGAATATGTTATAATATAAAAAAGAAACCAGTCGATGGCCCAGCCTTTATATTTTAATAATTAATGTTTTGTTAAAGCCGAACTTTATTCAAGACCTAGTTTCAAACAGGGGGAGATCAATAGAGACCCACTTTATGTTCCAATAAATGTAATTTCAATAAGTTTTCATTCAACTTATGGTCATCGTACTCGTCATACTCTTGAAATCCATCCATCTCCATGCTTACCCATGTTTTGAAAGCCTATATTATTATTTTAAAGAAATGTTTAAGAAAGAATAACGATTTGGTAACAATTTTTGGCCTAATTTAATTATAAGTAAGGTTCTATTAAGATTTGGTGGCCTATATTAATTGATTAACCAAAGATATCCAATATTCAACAATATTCAGCAATTATTCAACCCGAACAGTGGATGTTAAGGACTGTCTAAAGAGTGTTAGGGTGTCTTCAATGATATCTAAAGGGTTGTTTTTAAAATATTGCTCAATGGGTGATTTTAAATCATGCCTTAATAGTGAACCATTTAAATGATACCCATGACGATAGCTTCCTTTTAAATGATATCTAAAAGTTTCCCTTAAAACCACGTCTAAAAGGTACTTTTTAAGCCTTAACGAGCCTAATGACACCACTTTAGATAAAGCATACTTTTATTATATATTACAACTAACTTTTTATTAACCTCGTCAACATTTCAACAAAGATTTCAAAAGTGTGAAAATGTTCAATGTTCCTAAATTTCTAGTACTTCGTATTTTCTTTTTTTTACACTATATAGTATATCTACAACCGATTCATTCACGTCTTATTAGAGTTATCTTTTCAATGTTACAATGCTACTGATTTAAATTATTGATTTACAAACAATGGTGTGAAAGGCGTGTTACACGTCATCGAAATGCATAGCACACAAGTATTAAAAGCACACGTTTTCTTAAAAATTAACTCAAGTTACTTTATTAATTCATTAGAATGGTGCTCAAATTATGCGTAATGAAAGGTTAAACAAGGTTTTGTTTTTTCACTCATTAAAATTCATGAAATATAACATTAAAAACTAAAGGCTTTAAATCATTCGCAGAACTATTTTAACACTATTTTTTAAGTATTAAGACATAATTTTTAAAAACTTTACTCATAAATAGAAATTTTTGAGAAATTTGAACAATTTAAGAAACAGAAACAGTTTTTTCCTTCGTTACGATTTAAATTCGATTTAAAATGTTTGTACGAACTCCTTTTAATGCTGTTCATACGTGTATAGCATCTTAATATTGTATTTTAATTTGTATTTTATTCTATTGTTTTTCTTTTATTTAAGAGAAAAGAATAAAAGGTGTATTTATTTTATTAATACGGTATTCAGTTTTGTGATCTGAATAATTCAGATATTATAAAAGGAAATTAAATTCAATTATTCGATAAAATTCTATTTAATATAATATTATTGTATGAAAATGTTACTGTTTGTTAAATAATTTAAATAAGACGAATGTCGCATGATTGATTTATGATTTCAAGACGTGTCAAATTAATCATAATCAAGTGATTCACTGAAAAAATATAATTCTAGAATGCTAAAATGTAGTCTGGGTTTTCTGGACTGAATTATTTATTTATAAATAATTAAATTAATTAAAATGGTTAATTTAAATTAAACCAATAATTAAAAAAGAAACCAGCCGATGGCCCATCCTATACATTCTCACTTAAATACATTCCCTATTAAATATCTATTAATTTTTCGTTCCATATACACCCCTCTTTTTATATAAAAACTGAAGAACTCTTTTGAAGAATTTTCATGGAATAGATTCGAACTGATCTACGAAAACAGACATCCTTGAATATTTAATGAATTGAATTGAATGAATGTATTGAATAAATGTATTATATATTATTGAATATTGATGTCATTTAATTATTATTTTCATTTATAATTGATTCTTTTATTAAGTGATATTCTATTCTTTAAATTTATTTCACTTGAAGGATTTAAATTTAAACATTTTCTATCCTTTTGAGTTTTAACCACATCCAAAAGCATAACCACAAGAAAACCGAATGAAACCTTAATTTTTTGCGTCTAATAAACAGAAATTTTAATTATTGCAGAATTTATAGGTTCGGAACTTAGAAAGTATCAGGTTCTTAATTGGAATTCATTATTAATAGGTTTTTCTTTATTTTATTTATAAGTTTTTCGTTCTTTAGAAATTGTTTCCCTTTATGATTTATTTTTTCTTTTCCTTAAACTCTTTCTTTTTTTATTCGTTCGTTATAAATTTTATTCTTCTAATAAATTATGTTTTCATACATTAAAATTTCGGTTTTTTTATTATTCTAGTTTTAAGTTTATTTTGTTTTCAATTAATAAATTTCAATTAAAAAGCACAACAAAACTTTAAATGAAATGATATTGAATTGAAAAATGCGTTGTATTTACGAGTACTTCTCTTTAAAATCACATTAATTGAGCGATATATCAAACGAGGTACCTAAACTAAAAGTAAATCCAAAGCCAATGATTGCCATTGAAATAAGAAATTCGCAATTATCAAGTTGAGGCTGGTTTTTCAATTGTTTCAATTGAAAATATTTAATTTTCGTTAACTTTCTTCACTTGATCACTGATCTTTATACAATAAAGGAATGAAATACATTTTAAAGAATGATAATATAAAATCAACAGTGGAATAAAATAGAATTTCAGATAAAGAAACATGTTAGTACAGTAAAAAAAAAATTAAAAACGCACCGTTTAAGCAAAAATTAATTCTTGATTGGATGAAACGGTCGCATCTTCAAGAAAGTCTGTGAAGATTCTTAAGAAACGATTATTAAAACCTTGAAAATATATATTATAAACTGAGTAAACTTGTATACATACTCTTTTGAACCAGTGACCAATGTTTGAAGGTGTTTGGAGTGTCATTCATCGAGTGTTTCGATTCTGTTCATTAAGTATTTCGATTGTTTTGCAGAGCGTCATCGAATGCACGGGTGTGGATCTGGCTTCAAATTCGGATCTGGCTTTATTTATGATCATCGAATGATCATTAATAAAACAACAGAAAAGAAAACTGACTAAAAAACAAACATTATTGTCGCTTTTTTCTTTTGATAATTTAAACGAGCTTTTTTTTCTTTTATTCTTATAAACCTCTGTATACCCCTACCACCGCCTCCCCCTTCTTTTCGCTCATGTTCGCATTTAAATTAATTAATTGTATCTCTCAGATAGGCTTGTTTACAACAGTTACACTTATTAATCTATCTCATTGCTGCAGCAACACTCCGCAGTCTCAAAGCGTTTCACTTCCGAAGCGTTCCCAGCCTGAGATTGCTTCATTCGTGTTCGTTGTTTGTTGCGTTTGATTTTTATTTTGCGCACTCGTTCTGGCTCATTTCTTGGCGGCGTCGCACCAGCCACGATCCACGCGGAATCTCGTTCGTTGTCCATATTTAAGCCAACGTTACACTCGTCAGATACTTTTCAACGTTTGACGCGTTAGAACGTAGTACGTGGTCGCTCATCTCCGCTCGAAAACCAACTCAACAATCAACAAGTTCGCGCTTAATAATTACCAAAAAAGAAGAAAAAAAAAATAAAGAAAAATTTCTACAAAAATTCACAAGTGTTTTTTATTGTTCAATTTTCAATTCAATTCAATTCAATTTATTTAAATTCCCACTTGATTTTATTTCACTTTTGTTGTCGTTTTTGCTCTTTTGTCGGGTTCCCATCTCGAAGAATGCAAGCTTCGTGTATTTTTGCAACCTGTAGATATTCGCTTTAAAGTAGCTCTTTCAAGTAGTAAAGAAAATTCATGAATTCGTTAAAAACGAAAAAACTGCGAAAGATTTCCACTCACATGAAAACGAAAACATTCAGAACTAAAAAATACGAAATCGCTTTTTTCTTATAACAAAAACTAATTTAATCACTCAGAATTATCGACAAACCGACCAAAAAATAAATTGTGATAATATTTAGTTACTAATCGGAGAGGAAAAAAACCAAAACACAAATAAGTAAGTTTTCTAGTAAGATTCTTTTTTTCTGGTAGTTTCGATCTTAAGTAAAAAACTAAAAACAAGTAAAAAAGTAACTCTACTCTAAGAATAAAAATAATTTTATTATTTTAAATTTAAATTCCTTCAAAAGCCACATTTTTTATGGTTTCTTTTAAGTTTATCCCCAAAATATTTGATCTCCAAAGCAGTGAAGTGAATTTTTCAGTTAAAATTTAAAGTTTGCTCATTTCGCCCTTTTTTCTGCAGAAGAATTTTAGGCTGAGATGTTTATTGTACTTTTATTTTATATTCTTTAATTCTGTTATTTCATTTCATTTTATTATATATTATAAAATTTCATTTATATTGAAATTATTTTACTTTCATTTTAATTATAGCTTTTTTTTATTTATTTGCTTGAATTTAAATTTCTTTTTATTTAAATTTTTTATTTTAATTTAGCTACGATTTCATCTTCTAACTTTTTTATTTATCTGATTTTTTTACCTTTCCTTTAATCTAAAATTTGTTACCTTCCAATGAGATTTATTATTATTTAAATATTATTATTATTGAGTAATATTAATTGAATTAAATTAACTGTTTTTTATATAAATATTATTTCTTGTTTCTTTGGTTTTTGAATAAAAATTCATGGTTCAGTTTAAATGAAACGTGTTTTTTATTTTGATTCCGGGTTCGTTTACTTTTTGAGATATCAATTTTTTTATTCTTTTGGTATTTCACATTCTTATTTATATTTAGGTTACGTAATTAATTTTATTTTTATGCTTGTTTTAAGGAGTTTTTATTCTATTATTTTGTTTAGTATATATTGAAAATATAATCAATATCGAAATAAACACGTGTCGTAGAAAAGCGTTTTCTTGCAAAAACATTTTATCAAAATAATAACAAATAAAATTATACCAATAAGAAAAGTCAAAGTAAGAAAACATTCAATAAAAAATCACCTGTTAAATATTGTATAAAAGTTACTCTTAAGTTACAACATACGCACATGTTTTCTTTGAAAGTGGTACCGTCTGTTTTTTACACGGTATGTTTATTTATATGTTATTTTATACATATTTATTTATTTCTGTTTGTTTAATATTTTGTTATTATAAATGCAGTGAAGTGTAATTTGTATGTATTAAATTACAGACATGCACTGCAGTCCATAAGTCCCCGGACAAACCTTTTTGTCAGAACAACAGAAGTAAATCTTCTCTTTTTTCCAATATAAAAATAAAAAAATATTGGTTTTTTTATTAATAATGTATGTATTTGCTTTAATATATTAACAAATTAACGTCACTTAATAATACAATCACTTAAGTAATAAATGTATTATTAGACGCGTTTTTCGTCGAAAAGTTCACCTCTCACTTGTGCAACTTTTGATGTCAATCTGTATTCCACTTAATTCCACTCGCCCTCTCTCTATGGGACTGCAGAATCTCCCAAAAGTTTTCCTTTGATTTGGGACAATGTGTTCCAAAGCTCTATGTCCAGTTGATGTCAAAGCAGCTCGATGGGATGAAGGTCAGGTGACTGGGCAGGCGATTTTGTATTTCTTAAAGTTCCCTTTTATTCCTCTTGGTTTAGATAGAGCTTGGACTAAATTTCCATCGATACGAATCAAATGCCAGCGGAAGAGAAACATCCCCAGAGCTTTATAGAACCATCACCATGCTTTACTGTTGGAACCACACAACTGGACACCATATTTTCTTAAGCTGACTGCCGAATCTTTTTTCCTCTTTTGACCACTCAATTTGTTTCTTGATGCTCCTTCCCCACTCTAGTCGTTTCATTTTATTTTGAGGTCGTAGCAAATGTTTTCAATCCGCTACCCAACCTTTGACCTTTTTGTACTAAAGCCCTTTTGTCGTTGTAACCGATATCTAATTCGAGTGCGAACGGTTTAACGATGCGCAGATTTTTGGAGCTGTAAACCGCTCCTCCTACATTGAAGTTAATTTGGGCCTTCCGCTTCTTTTCCGGGTCGTAATACTGGATGACTCTCTATAGGGTCATGAACTGTGGAATTAGGTAATTTTAGCTTATCTGCAATGGCACGCACAATATACCCTTCCATATAAGGTTTAGGTTATGCAATAATTATGTTGTATAGTTTAGTTAGTTTTATATTTATTATACATAAGTGCACTACGATCTCGATTATATTAACCGCTCGCTTTTATGAGTAAGCCCGATTGTATGAATTCCGAATATGAGTTGTTTGCTCAACTCAAACGGTTGTGAGAAAAGGTGAATTTGGGAACATGTAACGAGATAAAAATCCAATAAGGTGAAAAACTTTCCCACACAGATGCGGGACCTCGTCCGTGACTCATTCACTCAAAATTTCATAACAAACATAAAAAAGCGCATAAAGAAGCATAAACGTTTCACGACTTCAGATTTATAATTTAAGGTTTCCTCTGCTGTTATTTAAATTAATCTCTCTACAATAATTTGTTCATATAATCACGATTGTGGTCTATATTACGTTACTAATTATGGTCAGATTTATGTCAGTGATTATCTAGAATTTTATAATGTCTTAGTCATAAAGATCTTAGTAAGAATTACTAAACTCTTAATTACTAAAAACTATAACTATATTAAATGCAAAAATGATTTATTCCATTTTTTAGCGTTTGCAATCGATTTGCAATTAATTCCATTTACGCAGTATTAAAGTTGAAAAATTCCGGTTTTACACACACTCAATTGGAGACCTACATAAGACCCAAACTGGCTGAAAAGTGTCATTAAAATCAATTAAAATAAGTAAATAATAATAAGTAACAAGTAAATAGTAATAAATAACGAGTAAATAAAAATAAACACTAATAATAAGAACGTTTTTTTAGTGACGACATTAAAATAGTACTTCGATTAAAACCCATTCTCAGTATTCCATGCTAAAAAATGTAAATGAAAGTTCTGTGAAAAACATATGAATAAAACTCATTAATAAATAGCAAATAAATTAATTAACAATCACTTAGTAACACGTGTAGATCAGGGTCAAAATAATAATAATCATGACGAAAGTAACGTTTTCTTGATAGACAACAACAAGGATGTATGTATATAGCATCAGTTATATACACAATGTATGTATATAACAAAGATTGAATATCGGTGGGATTTATTTAATCTAAAATTCCGGCCAAATGTCAATTCTTCATAATCACAGCTATGAACCAATCAAATGTTTATCTTTGACAAAATCCAAATGATGGCAGATTTAAATTATATCTTTTAATTAAATATTTCTTCAATATATTATTATATTCAATATTATAATATTATATATCAATATAATAGATTTTTATATCTTGTTATTAAGAATCTGACAGAATAGAGAAAAAAGTGTGTTCGCTTTGATACGTTCGACTGAGCATGAATGTTTGATGTGTCCAATGATTAGTGAGTTTATTTTGTTTAATGGACCATAACCAGAAAAACCTATGTACACGCATACTAGTTAATAGTATTTACTTTTTAATTAACTCTGATGCGCCCGTCTGTCTGTGATTTTCTGTAATTTAATCTTACTATTGAACTATTCAGTATTTTCGCTGTCGAGTCCGTTCATTTTGTCACCTCTTCATTAGGAACATAGGAAATACTTGATTATGTATCAATATTATTTTTACATACTTAAACTATCACATATCAATAATCACAACAAAACATAGAATTTTCTTTCCATATATTTTTCTCTCTGACAACCAGATTCATTAGATCATGTATTATATTATCCATTACAGATGATATAATAATTAAATATAACATATTTTATAGAAATTTAATATATGCACGTAGAATAAACTATATGTATGTTTATATCCAGTGTTGTGGTGATAGTTTTGTGTGATAACCGTGGCAATATTATTATTTACTTAAAGCAGTCATATTTACGGCAGCTTTAAATAACATGTTCATAAACGTGAATATATTTATTACATTATATGCGTGACGTAAATATATACAACACCCATAGTTTTCCGGCTTCAGATTGACTGGCAAGATCGTATAGCTATTTCGGAGCATGCCAACGTTCCTCATCAGCGATCCTTTGTCGGTGTTTTATTCTTGCACAACATTCGCTATATAAGCTTCGTCGTTTGTTCATAAACATTTGCTTACAATATTTTTAATAATAACAAAACTAAAATAATATCGTAGTAAGAATAATAAAATTAGTAAGAATTTTATCATATTAACAACTACAATAGCAATAATCGACTGGCAGATAATTTTTATTTATTCATTAATTCAACACTTCATTTATGTTGTTTTAGACATAAATGAACAGTTTTTACTTATGACCATGTTTGGGAAAAATTATAAAAATATTGTATGTTTCTACAATTAACGAGTAATTGACAGTTGACAGCTATATAAGAGTTATACGCACCATTTATTATTGACATATGTCGCAGTGTGTTTGTCGGAAAACTGGATTATTTTCAACGTTTGTTTTCCGAATGTTCAATTGAAGGAAAACAGGAACAACAGAGTCAGTCTCTCTTTCCGCAGCTTAACGTCTAAATGGGTTGTTGTTATATTATTATTATTATTATTATTATTATTATTATTATTATTATTTCTATTATTTCTATTCTTGTAGATATGACATAATCTTAGTTTGGAAACTATTGAAGCAACAGAATGTATCATTAATGTTAAGTGAAGATATTCATAATAAATAATTGAAATTCAAAAAGAAATTATTAATTATTAAAAATTCCTATAATTTTCACTATAAATTATAAAAGATTGTAAATTGCTATATTATAAACCGCAATGAATTAATTAAACATTGCAAATATGCTAAATTATTATTATTATTATGCTGTTGTTTCTTCTATCGCTATAAATTTCAATAGAATTTGCATGGAAATTTACACTAAACACGAGTATTAATAAAATAAAAATACCTACAATAATAATAAACTCAATAAAACCACTTAAAAAATGTTTACAATATATTAAAAAATAAATAAAACAGAAAACTTAGTGTGCTTTTTTCCCATTATATTTCATTTCTAAAGCGTTAACATTAAAACTTAAACCGTTGATCTTATAAAAATAAAAATCGAAATTTTATTTTATTATACAAAATTCAATTAATTCTATTTCAAAATTGAAATGCTTTTAATTTTCCGCTCTTTTTTATTTATTTTATCACTTTTTCATTTAGTATTTATAGTTAATTTAATTATTGAAACAATCGAATCGTATGTATTTTAAATATAACGATAATCATGATCATACATGATCAGTATAACTGTCATTATATTAAGAACATTATTAAGTTTGTGAATGACTGTTTTAATAACTTTATTAATTTAGTTGCTTAATTATTATTCTTAGCTATCGTAGTCGCGAAGTATTGCGCTGTGCTCTCTGTATTTCTTAAAATATCTTAAAAACCAAACTTGATCACTTTTAATTACTCTGCCTCTGGCGGCAACTTTTGAAAGCAAATTTTTAATTAAGCTCAGTCGGTCAGTTGCTAGTGTGAATTTCTTATAAAATATACATTTAATAATTGTCTCATAAATATTTATTACTATTATTCTGAGTATTATTATTATTAGTTTGATTGTTGTTATTTTCTTATTTGTATTAATTATTTGTCACGCAATATTAAGTGTTGCATGCAATCATTTTACTCAAATTTAATGCAATGTTTTTTTTATTCAAAATTATGAGGAAATCTTTAATAGCATAAATTTATTCTTTATAATTTTCTTATTATTTCTTATGTATTTGCCTATTTATTTATTATGTTGTACATATTTAAAACAATTGAGAAATTATCATTTATTATCGTTGAAATGAAATTCAAATTAAATTTCTAATTCTTTTCTTTCTATTTCTTTCTCACGAAAATTCTTGCAATGAAGTGAGACTTAAATAATTCAAATTATTCATATCCTGAATCACAAAGCTGTACTGTACAACATCAAACCTTCCTACTGTACTGTACTGTAAACGTATATAACTCTTGTTTGAACCTCAAAAAATATTGCAGTTGTATTGAAATAGAAGAAAATTATTGAAAATTAACTAAAATAATTGCAATGTAAATCATGTTGTAAATCATGTAATTAAACAAAATAATATAAGAAAATAAACGGAAAACAAAGTAAACAATAATATTACTACATATTATTAAAAAACATTATAAACTATCCTGAAACAAATAAAAATATACTCATAGTATCCATAGATATTATAAAATCCAACGTATTTTTGCTTTTATAATATAATAAACTCATGTTTTCTATAGCTTCTTATACGAGATTCGGATCCTTTATAGATCCAGATTAGAAACTAAAATAATCGAGAAGCAGAAATGACCACAAGAGCTACGAGTAGTTTGATGCTTCCGATAATTGAATCTTTCTTTTATTTATATGATCCATAAAATATCGGAATTTTTCTCGTTAAGAACGAAATCCAAACTTCTACTTTTAATCTTTGGATTTGTCGGAAAGTATAATAAATTAATTCCACTTTAAATATAATCAGGTTAAATATTGTAAATATAAAGAAGCACTATATTGTATAATCTTGCTTTAATTGATTGTTAATCTAAAGACAATAATTGACTATTACAATCATCCTCAGTTTTACATACATACATATTCTATAAAACTAATCCGTTTAGTCTACAGGCTAAACAAATATTTAACTCATTTTAAATAAATTGTCCTAACCCCCCATTAAAGTGGGGGGAGAGGTGGGGAGGAAGAACATATGCAAAGTTATATAAATAGATTCAAGCTAACATCACTTAAACTCATCGACTTCCTTTTACCCATCAACACCGTATCACCCATCAAACATTACAAGCGACTAGATTCTTATAAACAGTTCTTATCTGAATTTAATCTCGAAAAACAGCATCGAGAACGGATCGTGAAACAACTGCGACGATCGCAGACTCACTCCGTGATACTGTAAGAGTCTGTACCCAGATTAAGATGGATTTATTTATTGTATTACATGGAAATTAAATCATTAATAAGAAGTTAAGGCTCATTTATTCTGTGCAAAATCAACTGCGTACGAATACAATCCATAGCTGTGCTGAGTGACTATGTTCATTATCGCTGTTTAAATTTACATTCAATTTAATTATATTGCATTTAATGTACATACATGTTTATATATTCATATGTGCTCGTATGTATAACAGACAATAACAGCCAAGGAAATTTCGGTTCAAAGTTGATGTTTAACTTCTGTTCGTTTTAAATTTATCATATTTAATTGAAAATTAAACGCTTTAATTAGCGAAAGTTTAGTTTCATTTTGTTGTTTTTTTTTTGCTTTTTTAAGTAATTATTTTTTTATTTTTATTTAGTATTTTATTTAAACTTATTTTATTTTAGTATATATTTTTGTTTAATTATTTATAAAATATAATGTATTTCATTTTTACTACAATTTTATATAATATCATTTTTTTTTAGAAATGTTTGCTATTTTTCTCACTGAATAATTTGTTTGTTTATTTTTCTTAATGATTAATTTATTTTAATTTATTTTTCTGCTTGCAGATCGACAACTCTTCAGCTACTCCACTTCAACTACTTGTTGTCCAACAAACAAACAAGAGTTCTATAATACTTATTTTCAGTTAAAGTATTTCACTCTTTTTCTTCTTCTTAATTTATTCATCTCGAAGCAGCGAGAACAGAAAAAATAAATCGAACTCATAGAATGGTAGAAGGTGATTCGCATAAAAATAAAAGTGATTGTAAGTAATAAATAAATAAAATCAAAGTTAAAATAACAAAACAAAATAAACACATAAAATTAACAACTCAATAAATACCATAAGTACCATAAATAATATCAATAGTATTTGTAGTACATTGTATTGTACCCAATACAGACCCCAATTATATTTACATATATATATCTACTACATAGATCCTCAAAATTCCCAAGGGTTTTTTCTCTTTCAAAAATTACGGATCTGAAAACCGCAAACATTTTAATCGAATCAAAATATTTAGCTACTAAAGTTCCTTAATACAAACCTATCAAATCACATATCTACCTTGGCTAATAGTGGGTTTTTATTACTCCTCTAAAATAAAAGAAATAAATGCTCAGTCCGTCCTCGAATATATTCTACAAATATTAGAAAAAACAATATTAGGTTATAAAATTATTTCTTTATTATCGATCAAGTTGTATTGTAAAATATTCTTTTTGGAAATACTAATACCTCGATTTCCTTCCAGCCTATAATGTAGAAGAGGGCACACAACCGAATAACTTCATTTCGTCCAACAACACGATCGACAATCGTTCAATAATTCAACCGTACTCTCTCGGCTCTGGACCCAAGGACATCGAATATCAGTTTGCAACAGTTAATGAAGCATACGAGACCGACACCAACGGCACTGGCACTCATCCTGGCAAGCATGACGTAGACAAGGACAGCGGTACCATCGTTGCCATCACCACCACCCCGGCGACCATTATTAATGGTGGCGGTAGTGGACTGGGTGGGGCAAACGGTGGTGGTAACGGCAGCGATAGCAATGGCCGAATAGCCGGCATCAAAGCTGGTTTCGAGCAGGCAATTGATATGTGTGGCTATGGAAAGTTCCACTACATCCTGCTGGGCATCTGCGGCCTGGTCAGTACCAGCGAGGAGATGGACGTCATCTCGATGTCCTTCATTCTACCCTCGGCCCAGTGCGACCTGGATTTGAATACCAAGACAAAAGGCTGGTTGAACTCGATCATATTCATTGGAATGATGGTGGGTGCCTATTTCTGGGGCAGCATCGCCGATTCGGTGGGCCGCAAGAAGGTGCTGATCGTGATCTCATTCATGAATGGATTTTGTATTGTGGCCTCATCATTTTCACAGAACTACGTGATGTTTATGTTGTTTCGTTTTCTAAATGGAGCAGCGTAAGTGGAACAAAGACCTTTTCATTGTATTTATTTTATTATTTCTATTTTTACCGTGGTTCTTGTAGTTGTTGTATAGATGACTGTACTATACTTTAAAAAGTGGCTACTTTAGGCTTTCTTACTGATCTTCGTATATCAGCAACGTTTTGAAATTCCGAAAAGTGCTAAATGAAATTAGTCATTGCTAAGTCATAGTTAACGAGTATTTAGCAACTATTAAAATCATCACTTCATTGTTAATAACTTTAGTGCAATAGAGCACATCAACAAGCTCCAATAACAAAAGGGAGCTTAAACAAAGTTTCTGATTTAATCACATGACTACACTACAGCAAAGTAGTCAAATAAGAAGTATTTCTGTATTAATCTATAAATAATAATAAACTTTTAATCACTTCTGCTAAACTTTATGAAACCTTGAAGATGTTCTTTTAGGTTCCGCATTACTACAAAGAAGTCTTTGAAACCATTCTGAAGCCTCTTTCAGAAGGACCTAAAATCATTCAATAGCTTGCCTTAAAACTTTAATACATCTCTTGTTTAAGGATAGGAGTTCGTGGAATTTCTTTCTGATCTCTCCCCTTCTCTTCTTGCAGTCTTGGCGGCAGCGGCCCTGTTATTTGGTCTTACTTCGCCGAGTTCCAGCCAAAAGCGAAACGCGGCTCTATGTTGAGCTTTATGGCGGCATTCTGGACTTTTGGCAACCTCTTTGTCGCCGGCCTGGCCTGGTTGATCATACCGACCAACATCGGTCTGGTCACCCCGCTCTTTGTCTACAACTCGTGGCGCATCTTTCTCATGGTCTGCTCGGTGCCGTCATTTATCGTGGCCTTCCTGCTCTTCTACCTGCCCGAGTCGCCGAAGTACCTGCTGTCCAAGGGCAAACACGACCGAGCGATGGCAATTTTCCGTGGCATATTCGTGACTAACACCAAGAAAGCCGCCGAACTGTATCCCGTCTCAGAGCTGGACATCGACGAGAAACTGTTGGCCGAAATCAAGCAGAACAAGGAGTCGATCAAGGGCAAGTTCAGCAAAATGATGTCGGGCATGATGAATCACAGCAAGGAACTCTTCACTTCGCCCATGCTGAGGTTCTCACTCATCTCGATCAGCATCAACTTCACCTTCCACATCGGCTACTACGGCCTGATGATGTGGTTCCCCGAGTTGTTCAATCGTTTCGAGGAGTACAGCAGCACGTTTCCGGGTGAACGCGCCGGAGTCTGCACTGTCACAGAGTACGTGGTGGGCAAACATCACGAGTTGGATGCCGTCTGTTCGTCGCACATCCCCTCGAGTGTCTTCATGGAGTCACTCATATCGTTAGCCTCTGCGTTGCCCGCTAATTTAATTGCCATCCTGGGCATGGACCTGTTGGGCCGAAAGTTCTTCCTGATCTTCGGCACCATGACGGCTGGCGTATGTTCGGCTGCCATCTACTTCGTCACCAACTCGTCTCAGAACCTGATTGTGTCGGCGGTGTTCAGCGGCGCCATTTCGGCAGCAAACGCAGCTTTGGACTGCTTGGTTACCGAGGTCTTCCCCACGCATCTGCGGGCGACCGGAGTGGCCATCTCTATGGTGGCAGCACGTCTCGGCGGCATCATTGGCAATATTGTAATTGCCACGCTGCTGGATCAATACTGCCCGGCACCGACTTTCATTGTGGCGGGTCTGTTGATGGGAGGAGGATTGATGTGTTTGTTGTTGCCCAATACAACGCGCAAGGAATTGAGTTAGAAAATAAGTAAATTAGACACGAAGGCGCGACACGACCACGCCCATCGTGCATACAATAGACGAGTATATATACGCATAACTATTTCGAGATATAAATAACGATACCGAAGCAGAATTGAATTTATGTTTTACACAACAGAACAAAAACAGAATAGAATTCTATTTGTTAATATTTAGAAGTAATGCATACATTATTTTTATTATACATAACTTTTCGTATTATTAAATCGTATTTGTAATTGTAAACAAAAGTAAAAGCAACTTCGTAGTCATTTAATTTATTATTGTTATGTATTTCTTTTATGTTACCTCAATCGATGTCGACGTCGAATTAAAACTAATATAAAAAAAATAAACAATAAAATGTAATGAAGTTTTGTTTTTTATTTGCGACACTAAAAATTCTGGCTGACAATTATTAGCCATCATCAAAAGTAAGTAAATTCAATGATGTTATTACGGGAATTATTATTGTAGAATGCTTCTTAAACTATATAATTTTTGATTGTTTTTGTGGACATTTCAAGGATATTTGAAGGAAAAAGATTCCAGATAAGATTTATCACTCGGAAAATATTTATCACTATTTAGTCAAAATAACATGCAACCAAATAATAATTTATAATTATAATTAATTTTTGCACAAAGACTGAATATTAACACTAACTTTTAAACATCCTTCTAAAAACACGAATTTTCCCTGGATTTCTCAAAGTAAACACTTTACAAAACAAAAACAAATAAACGGAAAAATTAATGATTCCCTTCAGATTTATTTTTAATATATTTATTTATTAGATTTAGAATTTTAATAACTATTTACAAGATGATTAAAGCATAAAAACCCATTTATTTTTATAAAGAGAAATTATTTTCTTTAAAAGTTCAACGTTTAAGCGTTTAAAGCTTAACTAAAATAGCGCGTGACGTAAACACATTTCACGATTTTATGTTCAACTAATTTCTTCATGTACTTTTCTTAACAATTTGCAATTCCAAAAACAAAGAAACGAAAACTGCCGAATTTCGCGTTTCGAAAATCAATTTAATATACATATTTTCTTGCCTTTTTTTAATATTTGTTTCTTGGTGAGTTTTCGTAGGAAGAAAGATTGGCAGAGATGTGATGATAATATATATAGTATATGAGGAGCGACCTAAAAATTTTCAATAAGTTTTAAGGTTTGTTTTTAGTTCTACTTATTTTTTTTTAATTGAGTTGAAATAAAATGTAATTCATTTTTACTTTTTTAATGCTGTTTCTTCTAATATGTATTTAAAAACAATTACTCGGCATTTTTTAAAACTTTTTTTTACTTTTAATTTGTCTTCTTTTTTTAACTCATTTCGATGCTGCTGCACGCAGCGATGCAGCGAGTAGCTTTGCTTACGTCGACGTTTCATTATTAGTTTTCTTTTTGTTGTTATTAAATTTATTGAAATTAATCTCTTTTCCTTTTTTGTCTGCCAATTTAAAAAATGCTATGCATTTCAGAATTCACATATTTATTTTTTTGTTTACCATGTTTGTTTGTAGTTTTTGTTTCCGTTTCCTTTTTAAATAATTATATATTTATATGGTTTTCTTGATAATTATTGTTTTTGTTGTTTTGTTGCTCCTAATTTTCTGTTTTGGAATTTATGTTCTTAACTTTGCTGGGGTGATGTTTCATGCAATTCAACGCGCCAAGTTATCGATGTTGCTTTGCTTGGTGTTGCTTGCTTTCTAGTTGGACGTGCTTCTAATAACTGTTTCTCCTATTGTTGTTGTTATTGTTGTTATTGCTGATGTTCTTCTTCTACTACTTGTTGTTATTGTTGTGGGCATTGTTGGTGTTTGGTGCATAAATGTTGGCTGCATTGCATGTTTGTGTTTTATTTTTTCTTCCCCGAGTCCTCATTCGTTTTATTGGATAATATTTAATGATTTGCAATTAGTTCCAGGGCCAATCATTCTGTATAGTCCCACCAGTCCTTTTCGTAGCCTTCATGCACGTGGTCTAAAAGCACCTTGCGTCGTTTTTCGCAATACCTACAATAACAATTTCATTTTATGAGTTATAAAATATCAATATAATATCAATAGATTGTGTAGCTTATTGAACAATAGAGTATTAATGCCTTATAATAATAATTTGTATATATGAATCGTTTGAATTAATTTATTTAGCGAACATTTGTTTACAGATTTTCTTCAATCCTCTTCTATTATCCGATTCTTTAATCACCTATATTTATCCTGTACTTTCTGCTTAATATCGGCCAAATTCTCTGATGTTATATCTCTTTCCAAATACTCTGAGAGTTTTTCTGTTGCAGATTCCAAATCCTTTTGATTATCCTCAAAGATCATTGACTGATTATTCTTTCTAAGATAGTATGCAAAAACATATGTATACATTAGGGTTTGGCGACATTGACAGAGTATGTCGACAGCCTTTTTAAGAAATTGCACCTGAAAAAAACACATTCCAAATGTACGCACATTAAATTTTCGTCTTTAGATAAAACAGACAAAAATAAACATACTTCAATCCACGACATGTTGTGTTGTTGCATCTCCTCCATTTTATGCTTAACAGAGGCATATAATTTATGTTCAAACTTCAACGATTGCATGTGATTCATGTAGCGATTGTAATAGTGAAGATATCTGTTTTTAGGGAAAGTAACAAAATGTAGCTCATTAATGATAAATAATGCATTTGATAAAAAGCGATTATTACGGTTATTAACTAACCTCGCCAATGATGAACGCAGTTTTTCTTGAGCATCACGTGCCGCCTTCGCCTCGTCTTCATCGTAACGATTGCAATTATACCAGGACGAACCATGAGGCTCCCACGAGCCCAAGCAGACCCAACAAAAGTCGTGCTTACAATTTTGATTCTTACAAACCATGTGATTGCAGCCTCCATCCTTCTCGATGGTCACATTACATTTGGGGCATTCCTTGGTGTTGGCCGCAATCCAGTTGGACGTCTCCGAATCATCGTCGCACTTCTTAATCCACTTCTTGAGTAGGCGGCATCGCACCGGATCGTGCCAGTTTTCGCCACAAACGAAGCAGAAAGTATGATTGCACTTGCAACGCACTGGACGTGCATCCACGTAGGGAACCTTGATGGCGTAGGTGCAATCGACGGATGGACACCAGCGCAGACGCTGATTGCATTCGACAAAACTGTTCGTGATCAACTGTTGATATTTGACTTTTACCCTGGCGTCGGGCACCAATTTAGTGACGGTGACGTCATCGACTAAAATATCACAGCCATGCGCTGCACAAGAGATTGACTGACCAAGGCCTTCGGTAACAATTTTCGTTGTTAGATATTCACACCAGCACGTCAAGCAGAAGCGATGTCCGCATTCAAGACCTGTCATTGACTATCACAGCAACAGCATCAAAGAGTTGGCACATAAATAACAAAGCCATATTATAAAAGAATTGAGATGTATTGTTAGAAAGTGAAGAGGAAAAAAGGTGGAGCACAATGAACAACTTACGTCGGACGGCAGCAATGAGAAACAGATTTCACACTCTTCAGCATGATTTTTTGATAACTGCAATAAAATAGAAGAGTAATTAATTAAGGATTAAATATTGAGATGAGCTTATTATTAAAAGTGTTGATATTTGAAAGGGAACAAAGACTCACCTTTGGTCTATTTGGATTATTGGCTTTATTAAACGGATTAATAACATGTGCGCTCTTAAAGAACGCTTCCTGGTTGCTATCAAAGTATTTTTCCATCAGCTTTTCTGTGTCCCATTTATAATGATTTAACAGAATTCTTGTGGTGGTCGGTGGAAGCTGAAAGGAAGGGAAAACATGAAAAACAAAACATGCATAAACACCGTAGTATTCATATATTAATGTTACTTAATAAATTAGAATTTTTATTTATTTTTCATTGTTAAAACGATTGCCATGTGGTAATTGCTATTACGTAAGCAACAAAATGCGAGTGATACGAATGAGCTTCAAACTTCTGCTGAACCTGTTCTAAGTTGAAATTGTTTTCTCTTTGTAACGATAAAAACAGGCACTAAACTAACCTCAAAGCTCGAAAACAAATAAGTTAATGAAATAATTTAAAAATGGTATACTGTCTAAGTGCATATCAATGCATGAAAGTGAAAAGTTGCGGTGCAGATAAACAAACAAATAAACAAAAATGAGGAGCGGAAAAATTATTAGTTTTAAATCGAAATTTAATTAAATTTGCAACAAATTAAATAACAAAGGAAATCTACACTAGAAATTAATTAATAATCATCTTAAGTTGCTGGAAAGATTTAAAATTTCGTAACAAAAATGCAACTTAATGAAATTAAGTTAATTAAAATAAAATCAATGAAAATTAATAAATTAAAATCAATGAAATTAAATAATACAAATTAAATTATAATCGCAAATCTATAGCAAGGCATTAAATGAATAATTGTTTACACGAAAATGAAACTGAAATATTTATATTTACAATAAAAATTTTATGCTGGCTCAGTTTAAATCGGGTTCATAAACAAAGAAAACTTCAGGATTAAAGCAGTTCTGATTCAGATTTCCGACGCTATTGTTTTTGTATTCATAAGTTTCACATTTCATTTGTATGCATTTATGTGTGTTTGTAAACAACAGTAAACAAATAACATAAATTCATATTTATTTTATTAATTTTATTATAAGTAAGATGAGATTATGTTTAATACATGCAAACATAAATGAAATATATATATTTGTAGATTATTTAAAAATATAGAAGAGGCATATTTTTTAAGTTACGTTAAATGTGTGTTAAGGTGTCATTTTAAGTGTAAGTAACTAACTTTAAGTACTATATGTCCATCATCTACTATGTACTTATGCATATAATGATTTTCTAGATATACTCGTAAATAGCACAGGAATCATTCTTCAAATGTAGCAACAAATTTCAACTATTGTTTTCATAATCTCTGATCTAAATATAAAGCACAGCTAATATAAGCAATCACATGCATAGAACAACTGTGTAGAGCAAAGGATAAACAGAATCCTTGGAAGCTGCTGCAAAAACTACTCTTATAAATAAGGTCAAGGACTTTGATGAAAGCACGCTTTTATACATATTCACTCTGTCATCCATGGCTTGAAATTATAATATACCGCAAAGTGAATATATGCTTGCTTTAATATGCATTGTTTGTAATTTAATTTTAGCTTAAGTACATACATAGGTTTCTTAATCTTTCTTATAGGTTTAGTTTAAATAATAGTCTTACCTTCAGCACATTGTTAACATCGTCGATGATTTCGCTCATGTGTTGCACAATCTGCTCTGTCGTCAGAACCTCGTATTGATAATCCTCCGGTTCCATTTGACGATCCCGTGAAGAGGGAACATCTACCTCCATGGCAAAATCGTCATCGCCATCATCGCCCGACGATACGTTTCCAGAATCAACATTATCCATTTCGAAGGAATCCTCATCAGAGTCCATGATTATTTGTGATAAACAGTGAGCAGTGAAGAGTTGAGGCTGAATTCGTAAATATGGGATCAGCTACAAGAACAGGACGTGATGAATCGACAAGTAGGCAGGCGACGAAAGGAGGGCACAAACACAAAAGTGCGAAGTATTAGCTGAAGTGCCTCTGTTAAAGTTATGGGTTGAAACTGATGCTGTTGTTGACGAAGCCGTGGATGGATCAAGTCTGGAGCAGAAAAACAAGCGGCAGTGGCTCAACGTCACTTGACCTTGTTCAAGTTGTAAAAATCCTGCGCTCTACTTTGAAACGCTATTCGCAGTTGATGGTTCAAATGGCACTCTTCGCCTGTCACACTTTGTTTTCAGTGGTTTTGCTTTTGTGCTTCTTAATTGATGCCACTTTTTTGTGTGTTTCCCCTCATTTGCTGTAACTTATTTTTCAACTGCCGAAACTACAAAGAATTGGTTTTTGCGCGTCTTTGATTATTTTGAGCTGTTTTCGTATTATTCTTCCGCTGGAATACTCCTATTTTTTGCTTTTGTTGGTCTTCGTCGTTTCGTTTCCACCTTTGCTGTTATTTTATCTTCGCTTATTAATTTGAAATCGAAATGATCCTCATAGAAATGCTGCGCTTTTATATATATGGAAATATAGTTGAATATTATAACTAAATTATAAATTTTGTCCTCACGAAAATTTTTCAATTCCTTGACAATATGACAAAATCAAAAATTTCAAGCTACTTCGTTGGTTTAAAATATATCTCTATCAAACTTGCAAAGTGGAAACAGATAAACACAACATGTTCACTACTAGTGTTTTTTAAATATCTGTATATTTGCCAATATTTTCAATCAGAAAATCAAAGTCGAAATCGAATCTAAACTCTTTCACCTTAACTATATAAAGTGCAGGAAAACAGAAAAACAGAAAAACTAAACTGCACAATTGCACTGACAGCACAGTTGGTCGAACTGACCATGAATAAGTAGCACAATAATAAGGAAAATTAAAGGGCACCCAAGACGCTCACGTATGTGCAAGCGAGAAAACAATAGCAACTGTCGTCACAAGAATTCCTATATATAATAATCCTCACATTTTCCAATTGGATTGAAGGGAAAATGGAATGGAATGGGAAAATGTTTAAAGCAAAACAATGATAAATAGAAAACTAAAAATGACAGCATATAGATTAATATTGCCACACCGATGAACTTGAAAGCAAGGCAAATAATAATGCAGACTAAAAAGTTTTTACTAAAAGTCTACTACATACTTCATAATCAATACATTGAATATCAATGCATTACATATTCAATATACATATATTGAAATCGTATATTGCATATTGAAATTGGATACAAAATACTCAAATTCCAATATATTTTTACTCTATTTTTTACAGCCTTATAATGGATAAACGGATTTACGTTTTTCAAGCGTTTTGTTTTATGCTTTCTCGTATTTTGTTTGTTAGTAACGTCAAAAAATAAAAAACTACGAAAAGCACAAAACAAAACGCGAGTAAAACGAAAAAACAGTTTACGGTTTATAAGGGCATTAATTAAAGCTACTTTAAAAATAAAGTAAGCATTATAAAATTAAATTCGCTTTTAGTGTTGTACAGAATAAACAATTAGAAGAAATTTTGAAACTTTAAAATATAAAGTTTAAAAAATCCTACACGTTATAAATGAAGACAAACAAAATGGAGAACAGAAACACTAATAATTTATATTTAAATATGGCATCACTGAAAGCATCAGCCCACAACCAAAGCTCTATTGTTGCCAATTAGACGGAGAAATTAAATACATGATTAAACCATTTTAAACACCTTGTAGAAACAATTGCAAGCCAGCCTGCTATATTTAATTCTACATTTACACACTTATCGATTATAAATGCATTGATTTTTTCTTTCCTAATCCATAGGAACGATTTAAAAGCAAAGTAAGAAAAACATACCCATTCATGTCTAAACACACATTCCCATACACGCAAGATCCAATTCCCATCTAGTCGAGCAATGAATTTTTCCCAATTTTGGTATTTATGTGTGTACAGATATGATAATTTTACACTTTTTGATTTTTAAGATGTCTTAAAATTATCGCTGCACCTTGAATTTAATTATAAATTTTCAACCAATGGCTTTTTTCCTTTCAATTTCACACGAATTTTCGCTGACGAAAAGCTTTTGAAAAATTGATTATCTCCAACGAACTGCGACGAATTTTTTCTTATTTTTATATATTAGGATTTTAAGGGGTAAAGAAAGATGTCAATTCCTTGTACACAAGTTCACGAGTGTTGTTATTATAATTAATTTTACTAATAGGAGAAATGGAATGCAGTGGAAATGAATCTATTTCATGCCTGCTATTCCGCTTTGTGTATACAATCTGATGTTGCCAGTACCGTGCAAAACTATTTCTTTGTGGGTATTTTGAATTTTTTGGGGATTTTTTAATTTGTTCAGTGAGTGTAGCAACCACTTTTGTTACGCAATTTATTCATTGTAGCTTACATACGTTATTGATTATTTTTAAATTATTATTTGATTGTTACGAAGAATACTTAGTACCTTACCTATTTACTGTTTTATTTTGAAGTAAAAAGTGAATGCATCGTAAGAAATAGAATGCATCAAAGTGGCAATACGATTTCAAGTTTTATTCCCCTTCACTTGACACGAGATTTCATATTTTATCATTTCCCCCTCATATTTAAGGAGACCCGGGCGAGGCAATTTGATGTACCGTAGCGACTTGCAGAACTTCTTCCTGCTTTTGGGAAGTATATGACTGTCTCCTTTCAACATTCACGATGTAAATGGACAAAGACCGTTCCCACCGAGCGTTTTCTTCAGGGTTGTTAATTTTCATTTT
The DNA here is from genome assembly GCA_949629155.1 of Myopa testacea. Classification (NCBI taxonomy): domain Eukaryota; kingdom Metazoa; phylum Arthropoda; class Insecta; order Diptera; family Conopidae; genus Myopa; species Myopa testacea. The sequence continues at coordinate 27,213,335 of OX451345.1, forward strand.
TGCGTCGAGTACGTTCGTGAAAGGGGTTAAATACAAAACCAGGGCTGTCTCAATACTAATATTACTAAATAATGTCTAAAAAATTTCTTAATACTTAAATTTGTAAATTTCGTGGTTTGTTATTGCAGGGATGTTATATACTTTTTCCGAAAACGGACATTCGAAAGAGCGCCGGACGTACAAGTACGCAAGGGACGATTTCAACTGTATGCTGTATGCACATTTATTGAAAAAATCGATGTAGTTAAAGATAAATTTAGTATTGCTTTATTCTCATCCATAGTTTTTACTTTTATTTGAAGCATTGTTATTTAATTAATGTTATCGAATGTAAAATGAATTTATTTATTTCACAATATGTTGAAAAAAACCACTTCTAAGGACATGTGATGTTTTTGAAATAATTAAAATTCATAAAAATTTTCATAATTCATAAATTTAATATTTTTCAGGGAAATTTCAATATATTTCAATTACTGTAAATAATATAAAAATGAACTCTTTCATACACTTTTCAGGTCAACTATCAATTTTAATAATCATCTAAACTGAAAATAGCATTGAAAAAATTATTCACAATAAAAAATCGTGAAGCTGCTATGCTTCATGTCTACGATTTCTTTTTCTTGATTAATTGAATGGACCTAATGAAGATTTTAGCTGTCTTTCTATTTGTTGTTGTTGTTTTTCTCAGTTTCTGTTCTGCTTGAATTTATTGCTATTTGTTTTTGTTATCATTCAATTTCTTCAAATGTGAATAAAAGCAATCAATGAGCAGATAATCAAATGACAACATTAATAAGCAGAAGAGATAACAACAAACATTTTTCTGAAATAAGAACAAAAAACACATCAATTGATTTCGATTAATAGCTCAAATCGAATGTAATTTAAAAGTAATCGAAAGGGAACAAATTTATTGGGTATCGGGAACTTCTTTTAGGTTATTGAAAAGTGATGCAAATGTGATAAAATATGAGCAAGAGTTCGACTCTTCTCGTTCAATTGATACAACAACAAAAACAAAAAATCACCACCAAAACATACAAAAAATGTTCTCCTATCGAAGCGAACAAATTTAGAAAACATCACGAATGCCTGCCAAGAGACTATCTTAAAATATGCTGCGTAAAACCAGCGTGTGTTGTGAAAACAAGAAGAACAAGCAAAACAGTACCAAAAAGCAGAAGTATTTATTTTGGATAGAAGTCGCTTTTTTCGCAAACATTGCAAAAGCGCAGACGATGACTTCGAATGCGACCAAAAGAATGTGCATCAGAGTTCAAATGGAAAACACACGCACTGCAAACATTCCGTGTATTTATTGATGATTATTATTGAATTAGATTATCAACAAATGTAGAATAATAACAATTAATCAAACTGAAGGTTTTGAAATAATATTGTATGGATTTTCATGGATTTTTGCAACACTCGATTATTATCAATAATATTAAAAATAATGTCGTCATTCAAGTATTTTTGAATTCAAAGTCAACATGTCATGAAGTTAGTGATATCTACTTACTAAATGTTGTTGTTATTCTGCTGTTCTATATTGTTATTAGTTCATTCATCATGAACTTTATAAAGATTCATCACAAATTTAAAATTAAACTATTACGTATATTAATCTATTAAAAATTATATATGTACATATGTACGCACGTAATTCATATAAGATAAGATTAAAATAAAAAACGTCTGGAATTTCAAAGAGATTTCAAATATTTTTTAATAATAATGTATATTGACATTTTTATATTGAATTAAATATTTAAATCTGGAAAAGATTAAGCTTTAAATTCTATTATAAAATAAAAATTTAATATAAATGAAATTAAATTCTTTTTGGATAAAAACCTTTATTTTTGATACTATATGTACTAATTTTAGGTGAAAAATTATTGAAATGTAATAAATTTTAAGTGAAATTCGCAAAACTTAAATAAAAATAAATAAAATCATTAGTTTGGTTTATTCGTACAGAAAACCTTTGAAATTTCTTAAAATTGCAATACATTTTATACTAGATTACATTTTATACTAGAATATATACAATAAAACTGTAATTTTTAGAATGGTTTTGAGATTTTTCATTTATTTTTAAAATTGAACGATTTTTAAAGGCTTTTTCTATTTTGATTATCGAAATACAAATAAACTCCGTAATTCTCAACGAAAATGTTGCAATATGTGGAAAATAAATGTAAATAATAACTAACCAAAACTAACAACTAGACGAAAATTGATTTACGAGGCTAGAAACTGTTCGCAAAAAGGTTTTTTACTGTTTTTCGACAGTATAGTGATCAGTTTATTATTCATAAGTTTTTTAAAACCCGGTCTAGTCAAATGTTAGTTCGGTGTAGTGGCGGTGGTTGTCCTCCGTTTCGATCTCCTTCACCGCCCACATTCTCTATAGTTTTCATCAGCGACATAACAACTACTATATACATGCATATGTATGTACATACATATATATATACATAGCATTTTAAATCAGTACAGCGTGGGTTGGTTACCAGAGACTCTTGACTGTTTCTTAGCCTTGTTTGGTTACGCAAAACAAGTTCGTTTCTATGGAAATATTAAATATAAAAAAATTTCTAAAATGAAAAAATAAACAATTAAAAACCTAGAGACAATTTTTCTTGTCTCATTCATGAAAATTAAATTGAATAATTCATCAAATTAAACGATATTTAAATGAACAAAAATGTCGAAAAACTTTATTAAAGCAGCTTAATCAATAACAAATTAATCACAGAAAAAAGAGTAGACAGATAGTGGGTGACGGAGAGAGAGGGAAACGGAGAGAAAAAGAGAGAAATAAGTAGATGTAAATAAAAGTCTGGTAAGATGACGATAGCAATAGAATTCAACAAAAAAAGCTGTCTTTCAAAGTTTTATTCATTAAAAACTGAAGACAACAATGAAGAAAATGACTGAAAAAGAACTAAAAGATGTGGACACAAAAAAAAGGAAAGAAATGAAAAACTTGAAAGGAAAGAAAAAACTTGAAACTTCCAAAAAGTCCACTTAAAAACTCTAGAAACATGAGAAAAAGAAGTAGTAGAAGAATATGAAGAACTAAACTACGAAATACATCCACAAATAATGACTAAAAGGAACAGACAGACAAACTGTCAGACGGATAAACACTCAGGCAGGCGTACAGACAGACAGACGGACACACGGACAGGTGGAACCGGTTTGATTAGTGTTTATTTTTTATTTGTTTTTGGTTTAAGCTCTTTAAAAATTGCCTTAATAGGTAAAGAAAAAGACTTAAGCCAGACATAAATGTACTGTAGATATAAACTATAATACATATGCAAATATAAATCTGTATTGTATAAACATCAGTTATGTGTGATGTGTATATCTGACATTTAAAATATATTCTTTTGTTCGCTTAAAAAATCTCTTCGTGATAAAAGAATCCATCAACTCACCTCAACTCATATTTGGCAAAACAGCAGAGTTGGCAAAAAATTTATATATAATCTTAGTTACATAAATAATAACGTATCTACATATGAACATGTTGTATATAAGTATTTCGAGCGATGGGCCATCAGCTGGTTTCTTTTTTAATTAAATAATTTATGTATCTAAAAATAATTTATTTAAATTGAATTAAATAATTCCAAAAGAAACCAGTCGATGTCCCACCGTATATAATGACATCAGATTGAAATCGTAAGAATTCTGTAGTCAAGAATTCCAACTGCTCTTCGAGTTTTTAAATGACTTCTGATTTGGCTTTAATTCTTATGTCAATCGATATCAAAAAGTCCATTAATAATGGTTAAAATTATAGAAATTTGTAGAATTTCATAGAAATTCAGTCGCAACATCGCAGCCACTTGGTGAATGAGGTGAAGTACTTGGCAACCATACTGAGGTGAAGTGGATATTATGATGTAATGAATACAACGCCATCTGTCATTCCGTTTGTCCACAAAAAACAAACACATTCCACACACCACATAATGATTAACCGGAACCAAAAGTTTCATTTCCGGTCTCTAAATTTTCATTTCCGGCTAATCCACACCATTGAGAGCGCCTTCGCCATCTAGCGGGTGCTAGCAAAAGCTAGCAATTAATGCAGTCGAATGTTGCGTTATCTACTGGGCAATTATTTGAAATGATTATGACAGAAATTACTCACTTAATGCATCCTTTGCATGACATTTTACCTGCCATGAGATTTGCCAACAAAACCCTTCAAAAAATGTGGTGAAAAATCAATAAAAAGGAGTAGACGACGTTGACAACAACGCCGCTGACAATGTTATTAGTGGGGTAGGTACAACAATAAGCCGCAACAACAACAACCGCTCTAAGGCAGCTAAAAATAACAACAAAGCAGGACGACCGAAGCAGCACGAGCAGCGTTGACGACAAGAGCAACAAAAATAAACAACAAACAAACGGCATCAACTTTGCGACGACTACAAGCAACAACAAAAACGACTCGTCTAACGAACTACAAATAATGTGCTGCAAACTCAACACAGCGCAAGGAAATTGAACACGGTTCCATCTCTTGAAAGAGGGGGCGGGGGAGGGGGGGGGGGGGGTAAGTTAACGGGCGAGCTCGCCTAGTAAAATCATCTACTTGCCAAGCTTGGCCGGCCAGTAAATTCCTATAGAAATCTCATGGAGACTGGTTGGTAATGTCGTCTAAGGCATTACTTGCTGGCAAGTAGCTGCCGAAGCCAACGAACGAACGAACGAACACACGTCATTCATATGCTCGTCCCACCAACGAGTATATATTATAAAGAGATTTCAACACAGGCTACTCATTGAAAACAACATGAGATCTCTTCTATTCACCACAAATGTGTGTATTCTTTATTGTCAATCTCTTTTATTTGTGTTCTTTATTTTCGTATAACGAAGATTGTGATTCCATGACGTCATGCTGTTTCGTTAATTTCGATTTAGTTTTTATAATAGTAGTGGTTTTTTCAGAATTATTTTGATTGCTGTTGTTGTTTGATTTTCCATTAGCTTCTGTTTATTGTAAATGTTTATCTTCAAATATCAACCGGTGTTTTATTATCTCTTTTCTTGTTTTTCGAAAAAAGAAAACATGAATCACAAAGGAATCAAAAAATTAACAGCTGTTCAGATAGAAACCTGCTGTTCTACTTGTTCAACTAACTGTTAAGAGAAAATGAGATGTGAAAACGTAATCATAGTTAAAAAATACCTATTGAACTTTCAAAGCCTTTTAAAGTTTCCTTTAAGCAGCAATTCAAAAGAAAACCAGCCGATGGTCCACGCTCTCCACTTCACCGAAAAGTATTTTACACAAAATAAGTAACAATAAAAGTAGCATTTCCTTGATTATTAGTACATTTTTGTGTTACTATTCTTTTGTGTGCTCTTATGTACTGATTTCCTATGTATTTACTTCATAAATTTCACATCTTTTCCCAAACAACTGTTCTTTAGGGCTTTTTTTTAATAATTGCTGCATAATTAATTTTGTTTTATAAAATGTAATATCATAAAATAAGAAATGGGAAATCATCAGCCAACATATGGTCAGATACACTTGAGTCCCATACGGAGCTAAATAATTACAATGCGACTCGTCGGGGGGAGGAGGGGGACGTACACGTCATATCGCGTTGAAGTTGTGACCTCATCAACGTGATCATTGTAACAGCTGTTAGAAAAAATCGCTTTAATTTAATATCTCGCTTTATGAACCTTGACTAGCGTTTAGCTTTTCTTTAATTGTGATTTAAAATAATCTGAAAAATGCTAAAAGAGCTCTAAAAGTTAATTATTTGAATTGATGAAATGAAAATATGGCAACTGATAGCCGATTAGCCGGTAAACGAGTGTGTTAAATGTACAAATACACACACACGTGTAAAGCGACTACAGTAATAAAAATAAAAGCCGATTATTTTATTAAAATAATATGTAGGCTTTCAATTATTAAATTTTATATAAAACAAAAGTTGATAACAATTTTCTATGACTTCATTTTAATATAAGCTACCTACACACAGCTGTGTGTGTGTGTGTGTGCGTGTACTTTCACGGTAAAAATAAGGTACAAAAGCCAGAGAGAGAAAAGAAGACTAAAAACTCCATGCAGTGTTAAACTCAAGAAGAAACGTTAGTATAAATAAGGAATAAAAACATGAAAGATGAAACCAAAGTTTAGATGTGAGTTTCTTCTTTGCTAAATTATGTTTATAATTATTAAATATAAGATGAAAAAATTCAACATAATGACAACAATGTACATACAAAGTCCATGTTGTTACTGTAGATCCGTGTTTCCTTTTCAGTTTCTTTTTTATCAATAATCATTTTTACTTTTTTCATTTTAATTTGTGCTCATTTGTTCTAACTCTTTCGTGTGGCTGTTTTATGTGTATTTGTTGTTTTAACAACACTGCTTTTTCAAATTATTCATCTTCGTGTTCGCCAACGCGTCTCTGTCGGCGAACAACCCACTGTAATTCGGCCGGCTTAATGTTCATGTTGTTGTTGGTGTGCTTAGACTTCGGCGTGGTTCGGCTTGCCGCATTGGCGTTTTTCATGAGTCATCGTATACATACGAAGAAATCGACATTGTTGTTGTTTAAAGTAAATTTCCCGCATACCCACCATGATTATTCCATTTTTTTTTGGAAGCAGCAAAACGGCGTTGCAACCAGTGTAGCCATGTGATGATAATATTATTCCCAAACCGCTTCAACAATATCATTAATTTCTGTAACAATTCCCTACTGGTGGTTTTAGGGTACTAAATCGTAATACCGGATAGAGTAGTGTATAAAACAGTAGTTAACAGTAAACACTATCTTTTGTGAAATGATTTAATAAAATTATTAATTTTAAATTAACCATTGACCATTAATCATTTTGCAGAAAATTACCCACATAATTTACAAAGTAACCAATTGGGGGAATTACCAAAACCTGGGAACACTGGTTTTAACTCTAGGCGTGTGAAGTGCATGATTGTGTTGTGCACGCTACTGCTGTGGTTGTTGTTGCTGTTATTGCTGTTTCTTTTCATGTTTCTCCTCATTGTTGCTTGAACTGAAACCGGTTGTTTGCAGCTTGCGTCGTCCGCCAACCAACACCATTGCATTTCGCTTCGGTGAGTTTTCTGCTGTTGCCAACGTTTCTACTTAAATCCAGCGCCGTGGTTAGTTCAGTAACTCAGCGACGCTCGTGTAGAACAGACGTGGTCTAAAGAAGAATTCGTCGGACAAGAAAAGTAAAAAGTTTTGCAGTTTCCTTTTAATCGCTTTAAAAAACACCACTTTAAACAAAATGAGAGAAATCGTTCATATTCAAGCCGGTCAGTGCGGTAACCAAATTGGTGCCAAGTTCTGGGAGATAATATCCGACGAGCACGGCATCGATGCCACCGGCCAGTATGTTGGTAACAGTGACTTGCAGCTTGAGCGCATCAATGTGTACTACAATGTTGCGTCTGGCGGCAAGTATGTGCCACGTGCTGTCTTGGTGGACCTAGAACCAGGCACCATGGACTCTGTTCGTTCGGGACCTTTTGGTCAAATCTTTCGTCCCGATAATTTCGTCTTTGGCCAGTCCGGCGCGGGCAACAACTGGGCGAAGGGCCACTATACCGAGGGCGCTGAATTAGTGGACTCGGTACTCGACGTGGTGCGCAAAGAAGCCGAATCATGCGATTGTCTACAGGGTTTCCAACTTACACACTCTTTGGGCGGCGGCACCGGCTCCGGTATGGGCACTTTGCTAATTTCAAAGATCCGCGAAGAATACCCCGACAGAATCATGAACACCTACTCCGTGGTGCCGTCTCCCAAGGTGTCCGACACCGTTGTCGAGCCCTACAATGCCACACTCTCGGTGCACCAACTCGTCGAAAACACGGACGAAACATACTGCATAGACAACGAGGCTTTGTACGACATCTGCTTCCGCACTCTCAAGTTGGCCACACCCACTTACGGTGATCTGAACCATTTGGTTTCGCTGACCATGTCGGGCGTCACCACCTGTCTGCGTTTCCCCGGTCAACTGAATGCTGATCTGCGCAAACTGGCCGTGAACATGGTACCGTTCCCCCGTCTGCACTTCTTCATGCCAGGATTCGCCCCACTGACGTCTCGTGGCTCCCAGCAGTACCGCGCACTGACCGTACCCGAGCTGACACAACAGATGTTCGACGCTAAGAATATGATGGCTGCCTGCGATCCCCGTCATGGACGCTACCTGACTGTGGCCGCCATCTTCCGTGGCCGTATGTCGATGAAGGAGGTCGACGAGCAAATGCTGAACATCCAGAATAAGAACAGCTCCTACTTCGTCGAATGGATCCCCAACAACGTTAAGACTGCCGTTTGTGACATTCCCCCCAGAGGCCTGAAGATGTCCGCCACCTTCATCGGCAACTCGACTGCCATTCAGGAGCTGTTCAAACGCATCTCCGAGCAGTTCACCGCTATGTTCAGACGCAAGGCTTTCTTGCATTGGTACACTGGCGAGGGCATGGACGAGATGGAGTTCACCGAGGCTGAGAGCAACATGAACGATCTGGTTTCCGAGTACCAACAGTATCAAGAGGCGACCGCTGACGAAGATGCAGAGTTCGAGGAGGACCAAGAAGCTGATGTTGACGAGAACTAAAAACGAACAAACTAAAACCAAGAGAAATAACGAAAGAAAAAAATCCAATAAATTAACACCTAAAACAGCATTATAAAAGTTCAGTTTTTTAATTGAAATAAATTTTAGCAATTGTTTTGTTTAAAGAGCATGTTCTAATGGGAGGAGGAGCGGGGATGGTGGGTGGTTACGGTGATGGGTGTGGTTTTCCGCCAAGGTTGGTATGTATACATATGTATGTTGCTAAGGGCTTCATTTCATAGCTTCGGACGGAACTCTTATTGCACGTTAAGCTTTGGCATTTTCGCTACTTGTTTCCTGTTAGGAACGCGAATATACAAAGCATAACGTACGATAAGCGTACCGTTCGCAGATATGAAATGAGGCTGTAAATTTATTCTTTTCTCGGCGGAAGATGAAAAACCGGTCGGTCAATGAACGCCGCCGAGCAGCGCGATGAGATCATTGATTTTGCCCGACATAAATAAATGTATTTATTTTTGAGATCTTTGGGAGAAAAGCAAAACATTCGCGCAGCAATAAAATGCCTTTCTTTTTATGTACACATTTCTAATGAAGTTTTTTCTTTTCTTTCTATAATTATTCAGGTGAAAATTGGAAAGCAACGAGTGAAAGCTATGCTTTTGACGAATGCTTAAGTCCAACAAATAAAATTCGCCATTCAAATTGCGATCTAGAAGAAAGATGAGGAAAACGTAACCACCAACCATTTTGTTTGCCTGAACCAGTTTGCTAGCGGTGACTAAACTTCTTTTGAGGTGACGTCATCGCGCATCGACACCAATAATCTGCGCAGATGACATCATAGAACAATGCAGAGAAACAACAACCTTGGGAGTGGCAAATATTATTTTATTACAAAACTTCGACGTCCTTCGCCTTTATTGATTATCTGTTATGTGTTATAAAGAAGAAAGAATAATAGTAAAAAACAAAGCTAAATAAAACTGCATTAAAAATATTTGTCGGCCATTTTCATTTTCGCCAAGATTTGTTGCTGCACTTCTTGTGTATGCAAATAAATACGTATACATACAAGAAGTATGCAAAGTATAAAGTGGAACAGGTAAAGTTGGGTGTGGTGAAAAGGTAGACTTGTGGATGCCATTGGTGAGTTTGCTGTTTAAAAAGACAGAGAGTTTGGCAAAAATATTCTGAGTCATGTAATAATTGCAGGGATTTTATCCACTTTTTCCGAAAGTGTCAAAAAAGCCGTGGACGGACCTTCGATAGAGCGCGGGACGTACAAGTTCGAGGGATGCAAGGAAAACTACGATCCAAAGAGATTGCAACAACAACGGTATTGAACTGATTGAACAACTGTTTATTGAAAAAATAGATGTAGTTAAAGATAAATTTGTAAATTGATGTATGTTTTTTGAAATGTTTATTGTATCTATTTACTAAAAAGTAAATCTATTTATCACTCATAGTTTTTACTTTTATTTAAAGAAAATTTATATATATATTTAGGAGAATGTATTTTTATTTTTAGCTAATAACATTGTTATTAATTGTAATTAATGTTAGCGAATATAAAATAAATTTATTTATTTTACAGTAGGTTGAAAAATGCACTTCTAAGGACATGTGATGTTTTTAAAATAATTCAAATTCATAATATTTGAATAAATTTAATATTTTTCAGCAAAATTTCAATATATTTCAAAATATTCTGACTAACAGCATTCTACGATCCAAACGGCCGTTGACGATTTAAATTTTATGCTAAAATATCGTTAAAAAATTGTCATTACTTTTCAAAAAATATTCATTCATTCATGAGCCTCACTGAAGCAATTAAAATTGAGTGGTATAAATAAAGAGAAATAATTCAAAATTTCAAATTAAGGTAGAATGTTTAATTGAGTAGATTTTATTATGTACTCTATACACTACACTAGATATTGCGAATATGATAAAAGTGTGACTTCTGTTATTACACAGTTGAAGGAATTCTACTTTAGCTGAATTTTTAAAGTATTTACATAAAAGTGTAATTCACAAAAGTGTGCTCATTAAACTCTCTTTGATTTAGGATTAATACTCGAAGTAAGCAAATTATTTGAACATATACTTACTTATAAATGTCGTATTATGGTGTAATATGCATAGTTAATAACAAAATCCCAATAAATTCGTTTTCTAATAAAAGTATAGAATACAAATTTAAGATTTAAAAAAAAATAAGGCTACTTAATGTCGGCTTAACTATAATGTTAGAAACTCACTCCAATTTTGTTGTTGTTGCAGTTTTTAACCCGAATTACAACAACACAACTTGTGCTCTCGTATAATTATCAAGTTATACAGATTATATATATCAATCTGTCGAAAATAGAAATTCTTATTCGAAAATAGAAATTATCTTATAGTGATCTCCTAAACTATTAAAGATATTCGTATAGGATGGGTACCGTTATAAACGCATTTAAAATGCCTAATAAATATATAAATAAATGCCGTTATTTATGTGTAATACAATTTGGTCGAGAAACCATTGCTTGTGCAGAAAATCGATTTTTTACAATTTTAATACTTCTTTCTTTAATTTATTAATATTTTCGTAGGAAAATATATAATTGGACTATATAACTGTCTTCATTTGGGAAAATAAGAACCTTTGGGTTTTACAACGAGCTCCTAACGGTAAATTTGTTCCAAACTGTCTAACTAAACTTTATATATTGTATTTGTATTATTATAATAATATTATACACCAAAAATAATCAATGAAGTTTATTAATTAATAATAATAAAAAAATAAAGATTATATTTCACATATTTATGTGTTAGTGAAATAAATAAATCGAATTTCGATTTTAAACCAATAGAGTGTTTTTAGAGAATCCGAGAAACTTTACTAAATTGGAAAGGAAATGAATTTAATAATTTATTAATATAAACAGAATTACATTTGAATGTAATTAAATAGAATTTTAACATGGAAATAGTAGTTTGTTTTTGGTTTTTCGCTTAAAGTTTTTCGATTTCAAGAATTTCCTTTCTGATGTTTATCATTTATCATTTTAATACTTTAATTATAAGCAGTTGTTGAATAACTTTACTGCAATCCTTTTTATAAGAGGAAAGCGAAATATTTTTATTTTTACTAACGTCATTATCTCAAACAAAAACGTTGTAAAATGCATTCCACGCCCAAACAACACCCACTGAATAATTTATATTATTATTTAATGTAAATGCGTACATACATATGTATATACGCGCAATATATGTGAGGTTATACCATGTTAATGGCACTCATAAACCTACCATAAAATAATCCTGTATATAATTAATTGTGGGTCGTCAAAATATGGGAATATGGATGAGTTTGGAGGAAAAACAACAATTTTACAGTACAATATATAGAATGGGCGGATCAGCAGGAGGAAGAAGAAGAAAAACCTTTAGCATTTTGAGAGGGAAGTAGAGATGTCATTTATGTATTCCATGAATAAAATATATATGTGCGAATGTTATTGATAACATAATAATCTGTTATATAAATCTAAGCATTATATATCTCTTTATATTTATTAAGGGTTGCAACATCTGAAACACATTATGATCGTTATGAATGCTATTGGAAGCTGAAGTTTATGTAGTATATGAAGATGTCATTTTTAGCGACATGTCTTCAGTAAATAAAATTGAGACTGTCGCAGATTATTACGGCCACTTCATTAGTTTACCTTAAAAAGAAATCATTTCTATATAAAAACTATACTCGCCCCAATTTTATTGCTGATGTGATTTAAATCAATAAAATATCAACAACAATTTATTTCTCCTTCAAAAAATGCAAATAATAATGAAAAATGCAAAATAAAGTCCCACAAATTGAGGATTTCTCCATGCAGCCACTCCTTAAGTGCTCCACTTATCCTTTACAGCTGAAAACGTGTTAGACGAAATGAAATATGCACAAATGCGGACGCAGAGATGATAAAATTGACACAGAAATGGCAGCAATTAGAAGATATGTATGTGTCGGCACTCAAATAAGGTGCTCACGCCAGGTGATAGCAGCCGCGAAGCATCAGGGCAGTCAACCTTCAAAAGAAGAATAAATCTTTATTATTAGTAATCGAGTTTTAATCATCTGTGTGAGTAACTTCGGGAACGAGGTTTTTTGTTAGAATAAGCTAGAAAGAAAGATTGTAATTGGAAAACTACTTTTGAAATCATTTTACTTTTGTACACCATTAAACATTGAACATTCCCAAATGCATTTTCGGTCAGCACGAGGTAAAATATCTGGGATATATTGCCAATAAGGATGGCATAAAACCTCCAGCGGATCGTGTCCAAGCTATTGTCGACTATCCAAGACCACAAAGTATGGACAAGTTGCGAAGATTCCTGGGTATTTGGAATTTTTATCGATCTGGTATTGCAAACGCAGCCAAAATTCAAGCTCCGCTAAGCGATTTAACTATAGGAGCAAAGAAGAAGAGACAAAAGCCTAATTAAATGGAATGAAGCGGCCGACGAAGCTTTTAAAAATTGCAAAGTCGCTTTTGAGAAATCTGTGATTCTCCGCATCACAGGCAACACAAAACAGGCATTTTGTGTTTTTGTGTTTTTTTTACGTATATGACGTGAAAAGGACCTTGACCTTGAAAAGTATTGTATGGATTACAGAATAATATCGATTTACAAATGTTAACATTGTAAGTTTTAATATTATACAATATTTTAAAATGAAAAATAAACAGTTGATATATTATATAATGAAGTAATATATTGTACTTGGGTTGGAGTATTGTCAGTGATTGAAATTATTGTTGTTTCCACGACGTGCTGTTTGTTGCGAATGGTAGTTGTTGAAATGGAGTCCTTTGTGCTGCTGCTGTCGTTGAAGTTCGCCAGTCCTCTTTCGTTCTTGAATACGAAATTATAGTTGGGTTTTCCTTTTGTATTTTTTGATTTGAATTTCTTTCTTCTTAGAAAAAAATGTTGAAATATTTCACTGGTTTTATTTACCACTTGGAAAGATTTATGTTTTTGTTTTAAATTTTTCTTCACTTTGTAATTTATATTACACTATCCTTATATTCAGTAAGATTTTTTTGGCATATCCCACTTTTACGCCACTTTTATCTTTGTTTCCTCTTAGTAATAACAAAATCAAAGTTTTGATTCTTTTAGGCTGTTGCCTTTATTTATTAGCTATTGAACTAGTGAACTTAAACTTGGCAGCACTGACATACCCAAAACTACTGACTTAACTTAATGAAGTATTGCTTACATTTTTATAATAAGTTTTATGCCTATCTTGCATGAGGTGATGGTGCAAAACAGTTCTTTGGAATTGTTTTGCTGAAACCTTAAATTAGAGGAGCCGAAAATGCAAGTTCGTTGCTTCGCGATTTTGAGTAGCGGAAATGCAACCCGACTCCTTGGGAATGGTTTTATGGGAGTTGTAAAAAGGTGCACATGAACACGTTCAGGTGAACTGAACTGACTATGTGTAAATGTAGAGAATGCATGTGACGTTAAGGGGTTTTATTATAATATTAGATGACTTGTAGAGGTTTTACTATAACAATTAATCAGAGATGCCAGGATTGCCGATGGATGTCAGGAAGTAGTTTGAAATCCATCGGCAAGTAATCATCGTAGAATCATTCAAGTAATTATCGTGAATCATTCTTTTGTTGAGTCTGAAACTTTTATTTACGTTAAAAACTATAGCGACAAGCACTTACTTTTAAAAATCCATCAGACGAATTTTTCAATATCTGCGAAGTGCATTTTAAAATTTTCAAGGACATCTTCGAAAAATCGTCCCATGAAGTGCTCCTCAAACAAAAAATAATAAATGAATGTTTTATACAAACAAGTAAATCTTTCCCACATTGGTTCAATCCAGCGGGGCACTGCTTCGAACACCGGAAACAAATTTTGGAATATTTGATATTAATTTTAATTAGGAGCAATTGCAGATGGTTTAAAGAAGCAATCGTACAGGAAGAGTTAAAAAGGAAAACAGAAAGTAGGACCAAAAATGCAAAGGTTTTTAGATTAAGTTAGATAAGTTAAATTTGTTGTTAGTTTATTATTAATTAGTTATTTTAATAATTAAACTAAAATAAAAAATTAAATGAATAATCAAACAAACAGTTCAACAAAATTGTTCCTAAACCCTATGCTAAACCAATAATAACTACATATATAAAACTTAAAGAAAGAACAGTTATTTTCCCAAAAATTTATTAGGCTTCACGTAATTCGCATATCCTGATTAGTCGTACTTAACACTTAGCACTTATAAGTTTCGAAGAACTTAGTTGTCTACGGGTTGCAGGGGGTACCGGCACTTCTAGTGTAGCCACTGGTTGACCTAATGCTCGAAATTGGGTATTTTTTTGGTTTTGTGGGATTTTACTTGAATAGATATAGATTGCAATTACCTTCGATTTGCTATCAGCAGCAAAATTTTAGTATATACATATATTTACATTATTTATATCATTATGGTATTTTGTTATAATAGAGGTGATTTCGTATAAATTAATTGTTTAAATAATATATAGAAATCCCATTAAACTATAAATTCGGCAAGCAAAGACGACATCTTCGAAAATAGCGTCAAGTTCGATCTGGCCACGCGTTTGTCACTTGGTTCGAACCAAAAACTACAAGACTGCAACAACAATTGCTAAGAAATTTTTGTTTACATAAAACCCCTTTTACGTACACAAAACAAATGAGGTGATTTTTGTGTTTAGAGAATTGCGTTTTAGATAGAATTTTCACAGCACATAATGAGCACATTCACTTTAATGTCCACTTAATTAATTGTATAGAATATGTTAAAAATCCTTACAGCCACCTTTTTTGACAAATTACTAGGTATCATTATTGTTATTTAATAGCAATTTAGAATAAAACTTTATGTTTTTTCGCTTCCCGACATATATTTTTTTCTGCTTCTAAGCTCACCACCGCTTGTGCTTTGTCAGATATACCAACTAACAACTAACTAATATTTGCAATGAAATACATACATACATACATACATAGTATGTATAATAAAGTATTTAATTATATGGCTGCAAACTGTACTTTATTGGTATCATTGGACAGTTATTCAAATTACCTATCCTTTATGTTAAACAATCTTTTATCAAAAAACGTTTGTTTTTCAAGAAAAATTCAATTTTAGATTTGGCAGGCGGTACTTTGATTTTATAAAATGTTTGACAAAAATTGGTATTTTTTGTGTTATTGTTGGTTTTCTCCTAAAACATTGCACCGATTATGATGTTATTACGGTAATTATATAGGTTAATTATACATTTTATTCAGAACAAAATTATTGAATAGAAAGAATTATATAAAAAATCTTACATATTATTTTTCTCTAAAAGTAACAGTTACTCCAAAAATTAATAGTTTACATAAATTAAAGGTAATTCGATTACCTTTCCAACGATAATAATATGCCTATATGTGCATCTCAAAAAGATTAGGGGAAATAGACGTGGAATTTTCAAATTTCAAAGGGCTGTAACTTAGAAGCTATATGAGCTGGAGAAGAATTGTTGTTGTTCTTATAATTCTTGTGACACACAACCTAATACCTTTTCCCACGATTTGCAATAAAAAGTTTTTAAAATATAATTATTCACCATTTTGTTATTAAATAAATTTAATTAAATATTGTTAGCAGGTTGGAATCTCCACCCGTTGCCATGTTAACGAATTTCTTCCCAACTTCACCAAAAGGGCAACAACAATTCAATGCGAAATTACACGTATAGTGTACATGTTTTTGGATTTTATGATTTTTGAGTGGAGTGGAAGAGTTTCCAGTCTTGTAGTCTTTGGTTCGAACTTAACAAAATATCAAAATCGATTTGATATTCTCCTTTTAAGTAAATACGACTAAACGGATACACACGTTTCCATAAGCTAGAAGTGGATTTTGACAGCACGTTCTTCGAAGTGCTTATAAGTACGACTTATCAGGCCTTAGCTCTGCATATCCCAGCACTCCATAAAGAAATGTACGTGAACAAAATACGGTTTCTTTGTGTCGGCGCAAACAATCGAGCGCTACAATCGACTCGTAACTACGAGTGGGGAATTGTTAAAAAGATTGAAGAGATTGTTGAAGCGGTTTGGGGAATTATATTATCATCACATGGCTACACTGGTTGAAACGCCGATGTGCTGCTTCCAAAAAAAATCGAATAATTATGGTGGGTATGCGGGAAATTTACTTTCAACAACAACAACGTCGAGTTCTTCGTATGTACACGATGACTCATGAAAAACGCCAATGCGGCAAGCCGAACCACGCCGAAGTCTAGGCACACTAACAATAACAACCCTTAAACGCACAACATCTCCGATTTGAATAAAAAAATTAATGTGGGTTATTTAGGCACTCCAGAGAACAGTAGCATACTTAGTTTTTCTTAATTTTTTTATTTTACTGCTAAATTTTTAAAAAAACTAGTTGATTTATATATGCATCACTGCCCGCCAGCGCATAAAAACCTTCTTGTACGTGAAAAATATTTTTTGTGTGTTTAATTTCTTTATTAATTTTAATTTGTTTATTAATTGTTTATTTCTTTTATTTTATAAGTATTGTAATATTATTTAAATAAATTAATATTAAATTTGGTTATTTTCATATAGAATGAATCTGTAAAAAGCAGTTTCTATCTATATTTATACATAAAGCTGTATTACATTTTGTACTTTTTATAAAGGTCTGTTCTAAACAGTTTTTATCGTGTCCGATTGCATACCACTTCTGGAAAGTGGATATACCATCGTGGCGCACGTCAATAGGCGGAATAGGTTGAGTTGTAATCGACTTTTTACGTCATGTTGGCTTGCAACCGATGGTGAAGAACGATTTGGTTTTCTGCGACGCTTGCCAGCAAAATAAATTCGACACAAAATTTGTGCCGATCCAAAATCCGAACAACACCCTTTAATTGACATGCCTTTTTATATAGAAGCTAGGAGTTGATACAGGTCATATCCAAAAGGTAATGATATATTCTTATGTACCATTTCCTTGATTTGATGGTCTATATCCTATAACTTCCAATGAAACTGTCCATCAGGTCTACTCCACCCATATGCCAATTGTAATCTCCGATTACATCGGGAAATTTTGAAGATCATCCTGTAAATTTTATCTTCAGTTAGTATCAAATTTTTTCTTTTCCACAAGAGCATTTCCAATTGATTTTTTTAAGGTACCCGAAATGTTTCAGTTGATGTGGGTGGTGAAGAGAGCTCGACAGCAATGTCGTCAGTCTTACGATCATGAAGAAATAAACCATTCGCAATTTCGCTCAAATCTTCTTCTGAGATCGGTATACGGTCAGTGTCAATTGCTTCAATATCGCTGTCCGAATGGAATTTGAGCCAAAATATATGCAATTTCTTCGGAGCTTAACTTTTTCCCAACATATTTTTTATTTTTTCATAATTCATAACAGCTGCACACTTTTAGAATTTCAAAATTGAAATGGCGGAAGAATTTTTATTCTTCGCTTTTTATGCATATAAGTATATATTATATATTAAAAAAATGAAATAACATCCAATGAAATATGATTGACTGGGTAACCATTGTAATGGTCTTTGAAAAGGTCAGGTATTCTTTTCAATAGATCATTCAAATTTGCAAAAGGGTTATCTGTCCTTTTTTTAGACCCATTAACGGTTCGGAACGGTTTACCATCATAAATTTTCTAAAAAATTCTGACGAAAACTCATTACCTAAAGCCCTTTTCTCTGATTTCAATTTATTACCACTATAATGAGTTTATTCGCGCACATAAATATATCATACTCCTTCATATTCTAAATGCAGTCGACAAAGGCACACTGAAGAAAAGTATGACGCTATGCGCACTGATGCATATTGAATCGTCTTCATTTATTACCGCTGCTACTAAATTTTGAAGAAAACAGTTTCGATGTTTTCTGAACGATTTTTTATTGAAGACAGAGAAAAATAACTTCATATACAATATTCAATGATACAATAAATCTAGGGCAACTACATTTATTATGAACAAGTAACTACAAGTAAATTGTAGTGAGAGTTGTAGATTGAGATATTTCCAACACTAAAGTATAATCATTTTATTAAAATTTTAAATGCAATTGGCTAAAACACACATCAATCTTGCAAATTTATAATTTTATTGTAAGATTTTTGTGAATTTGTACAAATAATTTTGGTTCAAACATTGCCAAAAATGATAAATTCGCAAAAAAATATTTTTTCAGTTTACCCGTATTCTATATAAATTTAAAATTTCACAATAAACCAAAGAACGTATTAGAAGTTTTAATTCATTAATTTTAAGAGATTATGTCCAGTGAATAATTAATTTTGCATCAACCTAGTGATTTTAGAGAGCATTTTTAAGACGATTCATATATGCATCAACATCCATTTAAGGGTTAAGCCGGCCGAATTACACTGGGTCAAAGACTACAAGACTGGAAACTCCTCTTATATCGTGAGAGAGCTCAAAAAAATGTCCGTCCGCGTGTTCACATACAGTGTATGTGAATTTCATGGTGAAATTGTTGACTTGTTACAAGCTAATACCGGCTATCACAAAGCATGAGATTCGAAAAGGTAAACCGTTTTGCTTTGTTACCACACCGCCACAAAATGATGGGGTGAGTTAGTGGCAGGGATACCAATGACACAACTTTATTGCTAATTATTTTTTGGTTTTTAAACATTAATAGAAAAACTACGTTGCATTTATGAGTTCTCGAGGTTTTGTCGATTTCTAAGCTGTTTAGAAATATTAAAAAGTAATGTAAACTTATTTGTTTTTGTAATTCTTCATTTATTTTTATTTAAATTCAAACACAAATAAATTTACACTTCATTTGTTCAAATTAAAATTAGTTAAACATAAACAAATTCCCAATTCATGCATTTAAAATTAAATTTATTTAAATTAAAGACCAAAAGAACTAAAATCACAATTAAGTAAATATATTACCTAAATCACAGATTAATATTCAACAAAACATGTGGAATACGTTGGCATCCCTTTCGGCTAAAAATACGCGTGGTAAGTTAAAAACAGCTGACTAAATTTGTGAAATGAGTAATTTTTATGAATTTTAACTTCGTTTTACTTGCAAACTATTCAATATTGTGGAACTAAATAACTTCTAAAATGTTTCATGTACATTTCTAGATGCATGCTTTTGTTTTAAAACTGGCTCCTTGGTCTTTTTTACGTATTTGAAAAATCATATTTTTGGCTTATTGCTATGAAGAAGAACAAGAGTTGCATTCCTCTCTCAAAATATTTTGTAAACAAATTCCTGAACTGTCAAAATTCTTTCCCGAACTGTCAAAATTAAATGCGTTTTGTTTTTGTAATCTACTACACCCAACCCTTATTTCACCAACACATTCAAAGCAAACAAAGAGTTTCCAGTCTTGTGGTCTTTGCACTGGGTCGACGGAGACGCGTTGGTGAACACGAAGATGGATAATTTGAAAAAGCAGCAGCAACGTAAATCCAGCTCCGTGGTTAGTTCAGTAACTCAGCAACCAGAGATTAATGAGATTGGAAACTCTTTTATCTTCAGATAAAGATGAAAAAAAGATCGATTTTTTATGAACTGGTGAATTTGTCTACATTTCTTTTGCAGCCAGAAAAAGATAGCAAGTGACGCTTTATCTTTTGACAGTATTATTCACCAACATTTTTTGCAAGGGCTTGCCACCATAAGTAGACAAAGTGAAAAATGTGGGCATAAATTTATTTCTGTGGGTATTTTTACGTGATTGTAGAAATTTGATTAAACTATTTTTTAATTTAGTTAAAATATTATAATACTTATATAGTTTTCTATATTTGTAAAATTTATAATGAAAAAAAGATATAAAGGATATTTTTTTACTTCTTTATTAGATGACAATTCTGAAAGTTATAGAGATCATGCTGTTTCCACACCACAGCGATCTCTTGTTTGAGATAAGAGTCAAGGGGAGTTACCGATTTTTTAGGGTGTATTAACTAAAAACACACTAAATTTAATAATACTAATTACTAATATTAATTACTAGTTAATACTAAAATAAAAAATATGTTATGTAATACATGCAAACCTTACTTCATGCAGACCACCGGGTAATGATTTTATAGAAAAAGATTAAGGGGAAGAATGCAACGCAAGTGAACGCAAATAACAAAATATTTACAACAAACTCGTTTTATTTATTTGTGTGTTATGCGCAAAATCTCATTTCTGAAATCAGGTTCGAAAATACTTCTCTTAAAAAAAGCAAATTTTACTATACATATGTATATGCAAAAGCATAAAAATGCCCATTTGCTTTACATCCGCAGGCACAAGTTTTGTAATACGACGTTTTAAAGCAATATTAATAAATATTTGTCAATGCCAGCTTTAAAAGCGGGAAACAGAGATTATGACCACTTTTCTACGAGTAATGATATGGCACATTTTTACATTTTCGACATGCAACCGTTCAATCAAATTTGTTTTTGTAAAATTTGTATTGAAACTCACCGTTTTCAGTCGAGTCTTCGAAACTCACCCGCCAAAAGCATAAACAAACCTTTGTTTATGCTTTTGGCGGGTGAGTTTGCATACAAAATTTATAGAAACAACACGCGGCTGTTTTTTTGAACAGCTGTTTTGTTCTAAGTTTCCAATCTCGTTATCTCTGCTCAGCAACGTTCGTGTAGAAGAGACGTGGTCTAAAGAAGAATTCGTCGGACAAGAAAAGTATAAAGCTTTCCTTTTAATAGCTTTAAAAGAAACCCTACTTTAAACAAAATGAGAGAAATCGTTCACATTCAAGTCGGTCAGTGCGGTAACCAAATTGGTGCCAAGTTCTGGGAGATAATATCCGACGAGCACGGCATCGATGCCACCGGCCAGTATGTTGGTAACAGTGACTTGCAGCTTGAGCGCATCAATGTGTACTACAATGTTGCGTCTGGCGGCAAGTATGTGCCACGTGCTGTCTTGGTGGACCTAGAACCAGGCACCATGGACTCTGTTCGTTCGGGACCTTTTGGTCAAATCTTTCGTCCCGATAATTTCGTCTTTGGCCAGTCCGGCGCGGGCAACAACTGGGCGAAGGGCCACTATACCGAGGGCGCTGAATTAGTGGACTCGGTACTCGACGTGGTGCGCAAAGAAGCCGAATCATGCGATTGTCTGCAGGGCTTCCAACTTACACACTCTTTGGGCGGCGGCACCGGCTCCGGTATGGGCACTTTGCTAATTTCAAAGATCCGCGAAGAATACCCCGACAGAATCATGAACACCTACTCCGTGGTGCCGTCTCCCAAGGTGTCCGACACCGTTGTCGAGCCCTACAATGCCACACTCTCGGTGCACCAACTCGTCGAAAACACGGACGAAACATACTGCATAGACAACGAGGCTTTGTACGACATCTGCTTCCGCACTCTCAAGTTGACCACACCCACTTACGGTGATCTGAACCATTTGGTTTCGCTAACCATGTCAGGCGTCACCACCTGCCTGCGTTTCCCCGGTCAACTGAATGCTGATCTGCGCAAACTGGCCGTGAATATGGTACCGTTCCCCCGTCTGCACTTCTTCATAACTGGATTCGCCCCACTGACGTCTCGTGGCTCCCAGCAGTACCGCGCACTGACCGTACCCGAGCTGACACAACAGATGTTCGACGCTAAGAATATGATGGCTGCCTGCGATCCCCGTCATGGACGCTACCTGACTGTGGCCGCCATCTTCCGTGGCCGTATGTCGATGAAGGAGGTCGACGAGCAAATGCTGAACATCCAGAATAAGAACAGCTCCTACTTCGTCGAATGGATCCCCAACAACGTTAAGACTGCCGCTTGTGACATTCCTCCCAGAGGCCTGAAGATGTCTGCCACCTTCATCGGCAACTCGACTGCCATTCAGGAGCTGTTCAAACGCATCTCCGAACAGTTCACCGCTATGTTCAGACGCAAGGCTTTCTTGCATTGGTACACTGGCGAGGGCATGGACGAGATGGAGTTCACCGAGGCCGAGAGCAACATGAACGATCTGATTTCCGAGTACCAACAGTATCAAGAGGCGACCGTTGACGAGGATGCAGAATTCGAGGATGACCAAGAAGCTGATGTTGACGAGAACTAAAAACGGACAAACTAAAACCAAGACAAATAACGAAAGAAAAAAATCCAATAAATTAACACCTAATTAACACCAATTTAACACCATTATAAACGTTCAGTTTTTTAATTGAAACAAATTTTAGCAACTGTTTTGTTAAAGGAGCATGTTCAAATGGAAAACGGAGCGGGGATGGTGGGTGGTTACGGTGATGGGTGTGGTTTTCCGCCAAGGTTGGTATGTATACATATGTTGCTAAGAGCCTCATTTCATAGCTTCGGACGGAACTCTTATTGCACGTTAAGCTTTGGCATTTTCGCTGTTTGTTTCCTGTTGGAAAAGCGAATATACAAAGCATAACGTACGATAAGCGTACCGTTCGCAGATATGAAATGAGGCTGTAAATTTATTCTTTTCTCGGCGAAAGATGAAAAACCGGTCGCTCAATGAACGCCGCCGAGCACCGCGATGAGATCATTGATTTTGCCCGACATAAATAAATGTATTTATTTTTCAGATCTTTGGGAGAAAAGCAAAACATTCGCGCAGCAATAAAATGCCTTTCTTTTTATGTACACATTTCTAATGAAGTTTTTTCTTTTCTTTCTATAATTATTCAGGTGAAAATTGGAAAGTAGCGAGTGAAAGCTATGCTTTTGACGAATGCTTAAGACCAGCAATTAAAATTCGCCATTCAAATTGCGATCTAGAAGAAAGATGAGGAAAACGTAACCACCAACCATTTTGTTTGCCTGAACCAGTTTGCTAGCGGCGACTAAACTTCTTTTGAGGTGACGTCATCGCGCATCGACACCAATAATCTGCGCAGATGACATCATAGAACAATGCAGAGAAACAACAACCTTGGGAGTGGCAAATATTATTTTATTACAAAACTTCGACGTCCTTCGCCTTTATTGATTATCTGTTTTGTTCCATATAAGAAAATGGCATTAAATGTCTTGTAAAGAAGAAAGAATATAGTAAAAAACAAAGCTAAATAAAAATCCATTAAACATATTTTTCGGCCATTTTCATTTTCGCCAACATTCGTTGGTGCAGTTCTTGTGTATGCAAATAAATACGTATACAAGAAATATGCAAAGTATAAAGTGGAACGTAGAGTTGGGTGTGGTGAAAAACTAATAAATAATTGCAGGGATGTTATCCACTTTTTCCGAAAATGTCAAAAAAAGCCGTGGACGGACATTCGATTGATCGCGTGACGTACAAGTTCGAGGGATGCAAGGGAAACTACGAACCAAAGCTTCGGCCGTTGACGATTGAGCATAAGTCAATCTTATGCTCAAATATCATTGAAAAATTGTCATTAGTTTTCAAAAATATTCATTCATTCATGAGCCTCACTGAAGCAATTAAAATTGAGCGGTATAAATAAAGAAAAATAATTCAGAATTACAAATGAAGGTAGAATGTTTAATTGAGTAGATTTTATTATGTACTCTATACACTGCACTAGATATTGCGAATATGATAAAAGTGTGACTTCTGTTATTACACAGTTAAAGGAATTCTACTTTAGATGAACTTTTGAAGTATTTACATAAAAGTGTAATTCACAAAAGTGTTCTCATTAATTCTCTTTGATTTAGGATTAATACTCGAAGTAAGCAAATTATTTGAACATATACTTACTTATAAATGTCGTATTATGGTGTAATATGCATAGTTAATAACAAAATCCCAATAAATTCGTTTTCTAATAAAAGTATAGAATAAAAATTTAAGATTTAAAAAAAATAAGGCTACTTAATGTCGGCTTAACTATAATGTTAGAAACTCACTCCAATTTTGTTGTTGTTGCAGTTTTTAACCCGAATTACAACAACACAACTTGTGCTCTCGTATAATTATCAAGTTATACAGATTATATATATCAATCTGTCGAAAATAGAAATTCTTATTCGAAAATAGAAATTATCTTATAGTGATCTCCTAAACTATTAAAGATATTCGTATAGGATGGGTACCGTTATAAAGGCATTTAAAATGCCTAATAAATATATAAATAAATGCCGTTATTTATGTGTAATACAATTTTGTCGAGAAACCATTGCTTGTGCAGAAAATCGATTTTTTACAATTTTAATACTTCTTTCTTTAATTTATTAATATTTTCGTAGGAAAATATATAATTGGACTATATAACTGTCTTCATTTGGGAAAATAAGAACCTTTGGGTTTTACAACGAGCTCCTAACGGTAAATTTGTTCCAAACTGTCTAACTAAACTTTATATATTGTATTTGTATTATTATAATAATATTATACACCAAAAATAATCAATGAAGTTTATTAATTAATAATAATAAAAAAATAAAGATTATATTTCACAATCAATAGATTTACTTTCTTACAAATGCATTTTTATGGCGATTTTAAAGAGTTTATAATTTTATTTCTTTAATATTTGGTTCGTGCAACTCTGGTCACTGTAATTGATGGGTAAGGGTAAGTTTGCATTCTTTGCAACCAGAGCAGAGCTTTTGTGTTAGAGATGTGTTAGTGAAATAAATAAATCGAATTTCGATTTTAAACCAATAGAGTGTTTTTAGAGAATCCGAGAAACTTTACTAAATTGGAAAGGAAATGAATTTAATAATTTATTAATATAAACAGAATTACATTTGAATGTAATTAAATAGAATTTTAACATGGAAATAGTAGTTTGTTTTTGGTTTTTCGCTTAAAGTTTTTCGATTTCAAGAATTTCCTTTCTGATGTTTATCATTTATCATTTTAATACTTTAATTATAAGCAGTTGTTGAATAACTTTACTGCAATCCTTTTTATAAGAGGAAAGCGAAATATTTTTTTTTTACTAACGTCATTATCTCAAACAAAAATGTTGTAAAATGCATTCCACGCCCAAACAACACCCACTGAATAATTTATATTATTATTTAATGTAAATGCGTACATACATATGTATATAAACGCAATATATGTGAGGTTGTACCATGTTAATGGCACTCATAAATCTACCATAAAATAATCCTGTATATAATTAATTGTGGGTCGTTAAAACGGGAACATGGATGAGTTTGGAGGAAAAACAACAATTTTACAGTACAATATATAGAATGGGCGGATCAGCAGGAGGAAGAAGAAGAAAAACCTTTAGCATTTTGAGAGGGAAGTAGAGATGTCATTTATGTATTCCATGAATAAAATATATATGTGCGAATGTTATTGATAACATAATAATCTGTTATATAAATCTAAGCATTATATATCTCTTTATATTTATTAAGGGTTGCAACATCTGAAACACATTATGATCGTTATGAATGCTATTGGAAGCTGAAGTTTATGTAGTATATGAAGATGTCATTTTTAGCGACATGTCTTCAGTAAATAAAATTGAGACTGTCGCAGATTATTACGGCCACTTCATTAGTTTACCTTAAAAATAAATCATTTCTATATAAAAACTATACTCGCCCCAATTTTATTGCTGATGTGATTTAAATCAATAAAATATCAACAACAATTTATTTCTCCTTCAAAAAATGCAAATAATAATGAAAAATGCAAAATAAAGTCCCAGAAATTGGGATTTACACCATGCAGCCACTCCTTAAGTGCTCCAAGATCTTTAAAAACTAAAAACTTCGTTTTTTCGCTGACAGCATTCGTTTTACATTGAACGCGTTTTAGACGAAATGAAATACGCTTAAATACGGACGCAGAGATGACAAAATTGACACAGAGATGGCAGCAATATATGTAGAAGATAAGGGAGAATTACGAGAAAAGAAATTGGTGATTCCCCTAGATTTCAACAAAATTTATGTGAGACGAATGAAAGCTTCTGGGAAAATTTGTTCACGTTCTCGCGCTTTCATGATCTGTTCATCTTTTAGAAAAATCACTGAAAAACAAGAGTGGTCATCTTATTGGATTTTCAGCTTAGTGCATTTGCAGCTTATTGGATGTTACGCAACGCTACGGGAGTGCACTGTATATATAACAAAAATAATAACGATATTTGTACATACATATGTATAACCACCTAAATGGCACCCATAGTATATATACACATATACACATAAGTATGTACGATATTATAAAATTGTATCACATAAGTATATACGATATTATAAAATTGTTGTAGATATGACAACGTAAACTCTTGCGCATGACTGTACGTGTATCTATAAAATGAGACTCTATGATATTTCATGATAATTCCAAATATTTCCATATACAATATAGTATATACATAGGTGCATATACTGCTTATAGAAGCATACATCAGTACAATAACTGTACAATAATAGATACATAAACTATAGCTGGGTTCTTTTAATGATCCTCATCCTCAAAGGATGGATCCCTACGTAATGTTATTCGGGGACTCAGTATTTTGTACGTTTGCTGTGTAATTTTGAATTAACAATCAATTGATTTTCCCCGGCATCTCTGTGAGTTCATATACTGGAATAATTCATGATAATGAAGATTTATATAATCGATAGTGTAGTGTGTTTTTATTATAATACAGTGTTTCCCTAAACTATTTTCTTTTAATTCACGTTTGACCGAATTTTATGAATGAACAATAATTTCATTTATAACTCTTGTCAGTGGGTTCAAAAGGTTTCAACAATAAGATTGACAACCCTAAGTAATTCATGCTCTCCTACATACGTACATACATACATATGTATATACATTAGCAAACAAACAAATAAAGGAAAAAAAACAACTTCGTTACAAAAAAAATTAATGACATGAAAATTAAATATTTTCTTCATCAATGACAAAATGTTATTTTAGTATTGTCATTCTAATTATTATTATTATTATTATTATCGTTGTTATTATTATGGACTGCACCAACCAGTGTAGTGTTGCTCTTTTTACATACATACAACTCGCCGTAAAGCAAACGAGCAGCTAAGAAACAATACGAGTAACATGAAAAAACACGATAGCTTTACTGTGCTTAGAAGAAGATAACATTTTATTAAGCCTCTATTAATTGGGCAAAATAAATGAAGAAAACTATACAAGAAATATGAGAAGCAGAGATTTCGGAAGAGTGAGTAATTGGATGTTTGTATTTGCTCTATAAATATATTTTTTATATACATATGTATTCTACTATAAGAATATAGAATTATGAATTATGATAAAGAGCTTGTTAGTCTTTTGGATAAAACATCTTTCGAAGAAAACCATTCGAATTTGCCCTTAAGGAAACTTTCTTTAAAAACCCCATATTTTTCTCCAATTTAGTTTTATAGTATGCTATACTATACTATTACTATACTATACTCTATACTATTCTATACTATTACTATACTATACTCTATACTATACTTTTACTATACTATACTCTATACTATACTTTTACTATAACTTGTTTATATAAACACAAATTTGTTCATATAATTCTATTTTCCATTATTGGAGACTGAGAGTTACGTAAACTTTGTGTTGTTTGTAGTGTAGTTAGATCGATAATTCGTTTTCGTGTATATAATTATGATAATGATACAGTAAACGTAGACACCTTAAAGAGCAAACTGAATAATTAACTTACATACGAATAATATTTAAATGCCAAATATCGAACGAATGAACGAGAATATGTCAAAGAGAGAACGTAAATGGCACTTGTATTTTATTGTCTTCTCACTTTTGGTCGATATAACCCAGTAGTAAAAGTGGCTATACATCATCGCTGATGTACCCTCATGGGTTTGTGCCATATCGACTCGATTGTCCATATAGTTTTCAAATTACATTTAATTGTACGTGTCTTAGAACCCGGAGTACCGGATAAAATTCAGAAATTTCAGAAATTTCGGCAAGCAAAAACGTCGCTTCGATCCATCGTACGTTTTCAGGGAGGTCCGTAAGTAGGTATTGTTTTCGCTAATACTTACGTCAAAATGACTTTCGTCATTCGTGTCGAAGTACTTTGAAATCCATCGCCAAGCAATCATCGTGAATCATTCAAGTAATCATCGTGAATCATTCAAGTAATCATCGATGATTCTCAAAGTATTCGCCAGATTTACCTCTGGGCAGCGTCTTTTTATGGATTTCCATACTATACTCATAAATAAATATTTATTTAGCGTTTCTTCCTTCTTTATACTGAACTTTACATTGAATAACTAAGGATTATTTGTGGTTATGTAGATATAAACATGTAATAGTATGTAAAAACTATACGACAAACTGTATTTAATTGTGTATTTAATTCACCATGAACATAATCATAGCTTTTTATTGACACTGATACAAAATCTTTAGTCTTTAAGGTAGCATCTCTCTCTATCATCCTCTCCTTTTCATTTTTTCCCAATGTAATCCCTATGTAATCGATAAAACTAGTAACTGTATGAAAAATCAATTAACAACCCCGATAAATACATCTTTTATTATCCACAATTTAAATAGGTACCCATTAAAAAGTTTATTTTCAATACCCAAGCGTATATTCTTATATACTTTTCATGTACATAGAAATAAACGTCAGCGTCTTCTGATAAACGGTCCTTGGTCGGTGTCACAGGGATCATCGCGATGCGTGCATCACTCACGGTGATTGATTGGCAATGTCACATGCCACGAATAAACCAATCAGCATGAGTGATGTACGCATCGCGATGATCCCTGTGACACCGACCGTCCATAAGCAGCGATATTAACACAGCTACCTACCTTCATAGCCATAACACAAGCCCACTCACATAAGATGCATATGTATATACATAAGTATACAGACAACTATGTATGTACAATGTAAGGTAAATAAATTATTTTATACACCTTTCATACATAGTACTTGCTGAGATATATAGTATATGGCTTGGACGGTCCGTCGATTTACTTTACATATTTATTTATGTATGTATTTACTCATGAAAACCGTTTTTTTAGGTTTTTTTATATTCAATCGAGTAGCTTCGGGCTGCCTTCATTTTCCAACTTGTTTTTCTATGCGGCGTTGTTGTTTTCTCCTTTCCCCTCACCAACCAGAAAGAAACCCATGAACAGCGCCAGCTCGCCTACTGCCAGCCACTCACACACACACATACACACACATACAAATATTTTTCATTCTCGTGCTTCTTTCATTTGTTATCGGTTGCTCTCTCTTTCTCTGTGCTGCTGCTGCGGCGACGGCTACGACTGCGACTGCTTTTCCCATCCGTTGTATTTTTAGTTATCATCATGCTCGGTTATAAAATAAATAAAAGAAAGAAAAAAACCAGCGGCAAAAAAATGTGCTCGCTCGGTTTTCATTGAATGCAGCGGACGACTCTGCGAGGCCCCGATTAATTCGTGTGGCTGGTTCGTTGCTGTTGGCCGGCTGTTTTTTCTTTGGCATGCTATATTTGAGTCTCAACGGTGATGTTGTAGTTGTTGTTGTTAGTGCGTTTGCCTCTGCGGCGGTTTTCGTGGACTTGCTTCTCCTGGTGTAGCCGTTATCTTTGCTTTTGTTGTTGCTTCTCCATTATTATGATTTATTTTATTGTTGTTTTTGTTTCATTATCGAACTAACAGAATGTTGATATTATCAGCAAAAGACGAAACATTTTCATTTTATATTTTTGTTGGTCGAAAACTCTGTTTATGTATTTTATGTAGTATTGAATTTTATGTACATGTTGATATGTAATGTTTTTATACATTCAAAGTTAGCTACGAACAGCAGATGATGCTTTGCAGCTGCACTTTGATTCCTTGCGTTTGTATTACTTTCTTTTTGTTTTTGAATATTGTGAAGCTTTGATTTTTCGCTCGAACGTCTCTCGGCCTTTCTTTTTCTCATTTCGTGCTTCTCTCTGCGTCTCATTCTCTTCATTGGTCTGGAACACTCTGAATAGCAAACGATTTAATTTACCGGCGAGAAAGTTCGAGGAAATCCAATCGTTTTCGTTGCTTCTGCTCGTTCTTTTTCTTTTCTGCTGACGTTCATTTAAATTCTAGTTTTGGTACTATTAAAGTTGCTGTACGAATGTAAAATGTTTCTACAAAATGTAGTGCCTTTAAAAATACGTACTTAAGTATGCAATATATGAAAATAATAGAATTTATTGTGTATTTTAAAACATTCATATCAATGTATTCACATTCATTCTTTAGTCCATCGATTACTTTTACACCTTCATTGAAAAATAATAGAGCAACTTTTTGCTTCTCAATTTAAGCACCACGCTTCACTTTGATTCCGCTGAATCAGCTGCTGAAAGAAGCAGAGCCACCACAGAACGACAAATGATATGCTGAGGCTACAAAATCGCTTGCTTACTTTGCAGGATATTAAGCAGTGGTTCCTTTCCTCCCTTCCTCCAGTTCTTCATAAACTAATTCGCAACATAGCAAAAATGAAAAAAGTTCACAAATAAAAAGTACAAAAAATATATACATATGTACATATGTATATTTAAATGCAAGCAGAAACAACCAAAATCCAATGATGATGAATACACACGAACCACTCACGAACGCTTGAGACGACAGAGAGGACGAAACACAGTTTATTCACTTGAATTGAGAATGAGTGTGGCTCACATTCACTCTTTCACACAAGCCACAAGTTCTGAGAACTCAATAACTGGGTTTCCTTTTTTACGCGTACATTTTGTTTGTGTTTTGTGAACAGTGTTGTCATTGGTCGCATATTTGTCCAAATTGAACAATTGTTTGGATTGTTTGGATTGACTCTATTCTACTACTATTTATTCCATAACAAATTTCTTAGCACAGAGATAACTGAATACAATCTATTGCAGGTTTATTCTATATTTTAATCGTGAAAACTTATTCTTTTCAAAATTAATAGCATTTCCTCAATTGTTTTTATGTTTACAAATAAATTTGTTTACAAATAAATGTGAAAAATAATGTTTTCTATGAACAACATTTATTTCTATATACACAAATTTAATTAAAAGTTACCGGCAACACTGTCTGCGAATGAAATCATGTACTTCTTTCGTGTGAAATGTGAATGCATGTGTGCGAGTGAAATGCAACGAGAACTGGCTGTGGTTTGCTGTTTCAAGTAGCTTGTGGCACATCAAGTGGCTTGCTTGAGTAACGGATGCTTTTCGCAGTCGTTTTCAGTGTGAAAATAAGTACGATGGAGAACGGAGCATCTTTCACTGAGCTGGACACCAGCGAGAATATTTCGGAGAAGATCAGAAGCGGCCTGTATAAGATATCGAATAAACGCAAAGGACGAAGTGAAGTTTGGCACACGTTCGGCGAAATCGAAAAGGAGGATGGCACAGTTGTGTCTCAAGTGGTTTTCTGTCGTAGTTGCCATGGCATTTTGAAGTTTAACGGAAAGCAGACATCGAATTTGAATCGGCACAAATGTTATCTTATGAAGAAGAAAATTACGCCTCTGAAGAAAATGAAACATGAAGAGAATGAGGTATGTAAGAAAGTGAGAAAATGAAAAAAAATAGAATATGAACGAATGGAATTTAGATATACATACCTTCATATAGTATGTATATTTGTCCATATGTTCATTTGAATGCAAGAAAGTGTTTGAGTGTTGTGTGAAAAGTGTGACCAGCTGAGAATTTGCTTAAATGAGCTCGTCGATTGCTACTGCACTAAAAACTGAAAGGAAAAATTCATTCAAAGCTTGCTGCTCACATTCATAGTCGACATTCAGCGCGATAGACAATCTAAAACAACTACGAAATAGTTTTGAATAGCTTTGAGTAATCATTAATTAAGTAGCTGGCTGGAGTTGAGTACAATCGTCTCTAATGCTATCTCTTTCTGGCTGAAGGCGACAGAGACTCCTTCTTTTTGGCTGTCATTCACATGTTCATACAAAACTTATAGGTACAGCCAACAGCTGCTGTTAAAGCTTCTGCTGGTAGTGCTTTAAATTGTGCGAATATACATACTAGAGTATATTGTATGGACAGAATTTCTGTAAATTAACTTCCGTTACTAATCAACGTGCACTGAACACAACAAGAACAACAACAGCAACAATAGCAATAGCAATAAAGTCGAGTCATCAGCTAGAAAAGCATGAAGTGTGAATACATTTCATGCCCTACAGTTATTTAATAGCTGTTTGTATTGCATGTTTTTTTTGCTGTATGTATGTATGCAGTTAATCTATATAACGGTAGCACTGGTGGTCCACTTCATTTTAATATTATCGGAGAGAAAACAACAACAACATCGCCAACAATATTCAACAACGAGAACGAGCAGAAGAGAAGAAACCGCAAATAAGTTGATAGTGTTGCCAACGCTATGTTTTATGGTTTTTTTTTAGCAACACAGAGTGGGAAATAGTTTTGTATACATTTTACTTATAAATACATAAATAATACAAGTAATCGCATTTAATCGAATGAATTAGAATACATAGGCAGATACAATCGGCATAAATACAGATCGGCATAAATATATATCTTAATTGAATGTGTATATTTCATTCCCATACTCATCTGTATATTCGTACCTGTGTTCCTATTCCATCTCTGGCTGGTGTCAGACAAATCATGATGCGCGCATTAGTCACGCTGATTGGTTGATGTGTGACATGTGCCAAAAAATCAGCAAGAGCGATGCGCGCACCGCGATGATCCGTCTGACGCCAACAAATCGAAATAATTTACACCGAATTCAAAGTATTTAAAAACGTGCTGCTGGTTGTTATCTTTTATATACTCGTGGGTACGTTTAAGTGTATTTATCTATCTACCCGAGAACCGCATGAGTACATACATTCGGTCTTATCTGCCTAGCGAATATTTCATGCATTTTCATGCGTTCGAATTCACAACTTCGAATTTACAACCGCGAACGCGATTCACAATCGTTGTCGAGCGAACAACGAAGGAGTTCGAATATATTCCACGATATACATACGTGCATACGTATGTTTGTTCGAATGTTCGCAAAAGGCCGCTATTCGAAACAGTCGGAAAACAGTCGCAGTCGTGGTGATTGCGTGGTCTGCGTAAATATTTGTGCGGATTGAGCTCTGCCTCAGTTGTTAAGCATTTAAATTCACGAATTAGAGATGGAAAATCGTACAAAAATATTAATAAAAATTTCGAAAGGAGTTTATAAATTAAGTGAAAAAAGAAAGGGCAGAAGTAAAATTTGGACAGTTTTCTCCGAAATCAAAAGAGCTGATGATACATTTATAGACAATTTTGTGTATTGCCGTTTGTGTAATAATCTATTTAAATACAATGGACAGCAGACGTCAAATTTATTGCGTCACACATGTTTCATTAATCAAAATAACACTGAAAAGACTAACCAGCCAAAAAAAGAATTGCTCTTGGATGCATCTTCAACGCCGATTGCAGAGAATGGCGCAAACAAGAGACATGTAAGAGATTTTACAAAAAATATACAATAAAATTGTTGCTTGTTTTCAATTATAACGGGTCCACTACAATGCATTACTAACATTTTAACAGATTTCTAAACTCATCTTTTCATCTTCAAAGCAACAGAGTTAATAATGAACAATTGATTCTTACTTTTTAAAAGCAACAAGCTTGTGGCACAACAGGTTGTCTATTGAACTGAAGCAGACCAGCACTACAAAATGGTTGCGAAAAGAGTCTGTCGACTGTTTCACACAGCATGCCGTTTTCGAATGTTTCGAATGGTTGTCTCTTTCCTGTGTATGAGCATCGTTTGTATTCGAAGGCTTTCTGCCGATGGTTTTCGGTGTTCGTTTATTGACAAGCGCGAATCTCGTACTCGGATTCTAGAGATTAGATTCAAAAATCTGTTTGATTGCGTTCATGCAGTTCATTGGTATACACGAAACTCGTTTACATTTTTTTGAATGAACATTCTTTTTAATTGAAACTTTGTATACCTAATGAAATGTCGACAAAAGTTTCCGAACAAACTAAACTAAATGAACAAAATATTGTACATTTATGCATTTATTTTATCCATTTTTTTTATATTATTTTATATTCCTTGGCCTATTTTTACTTAATACATGTTTCCGTTTTGTTGTTTTCTCCCCGTTTTCAGTCTGCCGATGAAGAGAGCGAAGAATGCACTGTTGAACCCATCGCCGAAGTGAAGATCTCAAAACCGCCAGAACCCAAGCGATCGAAATCTTTCTCAGTTCATCAGATTAGCAACAGTAACTTGAACTCGAGCCAGGCAAGACCTGAACGATCATCATTGCCAGTTATCGATAAAGGTGCCAAGCTGGACGATCCGCGTGTGAACGCCGCGTACGATATTCTAAAAGCGACGGTGGCCAAAAACGATGATTGCTCTCTTTACGGCGAACACGTGGCCACCAAAATCCGACAGTATTCAGATCGTACCCGAAGCATCGTCCAGCACCATATAAACAACATTCTATTTGAGGCCGATATCGGGAAGTTCGAGATTCAAGGCGACCCACTGAACTCACCTGCTGAGTCGAACGGATCGGAAAAGTCGGTGGACTTTGGTTATACTACAGGATTTCTACATAAAAACAAGACTAAAAAGAACAAAAATAAGAAATAATATCAAGAAGTCAATGCGATTACTTCAAGTTCTCGTATCTATTAGATTTTAAGGTCTTTTTATATACCAGAAAATATGTATTAAATACAATATATCATGTGCATATGTAAATTATAAATGTTTTTCTCCTGACATTCTCTCTGTTGAACTTTGATACTTACATTTGACAGTTTGACAAGATGGCTCACAGATAATAACAAAAGTGTCCATGCTTAAATATTAATAGCAAATAATAATGGGCAATATTTATCCCATATTAAATAGCAAAGTTGCAAAAACGAGCGTCTGGTGACAGCAGCAAACGTCAGTCAGAAGTGACCCCAGAAATATGACAACAACTGAAACAATACAAGAACCGAAGACGTTACTTTAATAGTCGATGTTGTGGGGTCAAGGAGGAGGGTGGCCCGGAAAGGAGGAAGGAGAACAAGCACTAATATAAAAATAAACTGAAACGCAAGAGCCAACGCGATGGAGTCAAATGTTGGGAAAGGGTTCTGCTTTTCGCTCGTTCCTTTTCAGTCACCTTTTCTCCTCTCATCTCTTTCAGCCCCACGTTTATGGTGGCTTCCAGTGCTCAAAATTCTGTTCGTCTGTTGCTAAGAGTCTGCAGCTAACTGCTCCTGGGAATCTCGAGCAGCATCAAAAAACAAGGTTACTGTTGTTGCTCCCAACCCAACGCCGATTTCTTCCTCTCCCTCTCTTGACTCTTGTCCGTAAACTCTGGCCACCTTTCGTAACCTTTTTAAAGCCTCTGTTCGGAGAGAACCGAGTTCTATTCGCCTACGTTCTTTCGTTCGTTCGTCTCGAATTTCTTCACCAGAGGCTTCGCGAGTGTTGTTGTTGGAGTTTAAAAGAGTATTGTTGAGTGCGAGCAGAAGTGCGAAAGGGGTTGTGAGGTTAGAAGAGGATTCAAATTACGGGGAAGAGTTTTTATTGTATGTGTACATGTTTTGATTCTTTTGAAACGAAGGCGCTGCTATTCAGAGATCCGTGAGGTGCTGTTTTTGTTGCTGTTTCTGGTGTAGCTTTGGATGTTGTTTTTACTGCTTCTGATGCTGTACCTGTAGTTTTGCTGCGGTTGCTTTTACTGTTTTTGTTGTTGTTTTTTACAGTCGTTACTTTACTTCAATGTTTAGTACGTGTACATTCGCTACTTCTTCGAACTGCACAACAGCGTTTTCACATAATAACGACGACGACACCGATTTTTGTAGCTGTTGTATTAGCAGCAGCGAACTAGCAGCAACCGTTGCCCGGAGCTCATTTTCTGCAGTCAGATTGCATAGAATTGTGCGGTCCCGGAGAACGGAAGTGGGAGGGAAATGCATGGATAAACGAGCAGCAGATCCGGAGCGCACTCTCTCTCTCACTCTCTCTGCGTAGAGCTTGTCTCCAGCGTTTGGATCAAAATCAAACAAAGTTATACACAAATATTTACATTAAATTAGGCGTTAGAGAGAGACAAATGATTGATTACAAGAGGTGGGGGCTGAGGAGAGAGAGCAAAACGTTAAAATAGAGAGAGAGAGAGAATTAATGGGAGAGTGCGTGTGTGTATTTCGATGCCAGAGAGAAACAGTCTCCATGAGAGTTTCGTTGACTGCCTGGCCGAAGTGCACGATGATGGAAAAGAAGCAGACAACACAGCGTGAGAGCCGCAAAATACTTTGCTATACTGAAAAATCTACAACAATAACAAATGAACATAATAGCAACAACAACAATCTCCAATAGCACCGCACAGAGTCGAGGTCGCACGCCGAATACTAAGTATAGAAAATTTGTTTGCGTTAGTCTCGTGCCGGGCCCCGTTTCAGTGCATGTTGTACTGCGGTGCTGGCTGCTGCTTCTTCTTCTGCTTCTGCCTCTGCTGTGGCTGTGAATTGAATGGCTTTCGAATGTCTGTCTGTACACTCATCTATCTGTTCGCTGTAGAGAAATACAGCTACTAGAGACTGTAGATTGGTTTTGCTGTTGTTCTTATTTTTTGCATTTGATCGTTGTTTTTGTGGTTGGATGATTGAGTTGCTGTGATGTAGTCGCGGTCGTCTTTCTGTCGTCGTTGTCGGGTTTGCCAATCGTATCATTTTTTGTGGACTCCTTTATTTTCTCATTTCTACGCTCGTTCGTTTTCTTATTTCTACATTCGTTCGTTTTCTCATGTCTACATTCGTTCGTTTCAGTACCAGCTACATTTTTCATCCTTATTTTATGCCTTATTTTATATCTTATTTTATTATTTTTCCCCTTTACTAATTTTCTCAGTTTTACTTTGTTAAATTCTGGTTGAAGTCTTCATAAAGTTGAATAAACATTGTTTTTGAATGGCTTTCTTAACGTTTAGTTTACTCGGCTACTGAATTTGTAAATCACTTTTGTTTTTAATCTTGTTTTGTCTATCGTTGTGTCTCCCTCTCTCTCTATCTTTCTCCTTCACTCTTTGTCTTTATTTCTCCCTGTCTCTCTCTTTCTCACTTTTTCATTCTCTGTTGAGTCATTTAATTTAATTTAATTCAAATTTATGCTTTCCTAAATGAACAGAGACTTTTATTTACTTCGGTTCGTAATGAATGA
Source organism: Myopa testacea (assembly GCA_949629155.1). NCBI lineage: Eukaryota > Metazoa > Arthropoda > Insecta > Diptera > Conopidae > Myopa > Myopa testacea. The sequence goes on from OX451345.1 coordinate 27,251,264, forward strand.
ATAAATGAACCATCAATTAATTTTTGTTGCTGTCTTTTTGGTTGTTGCCCTTTTGTTGCTGCCTTTTTTGTTGTTGACTTTTCTGTGTTTACGACCAAAGGCTCATTTGTACACTAAAAGAAATGCGAGCTCATTGATTTGTTGGGCGAGCTCATTGAAGGGAAGGCCTTTCTTTAAAAACTAATCAAAGTTATCCAATATGTATATAGTATATCTGTTAATAATAAATAATGAAAATATACATTCACTCAACTATGATAAATGAATTAAAATGAACGATTAAATGAACTGAACAATGAATTTAAATGAATGATAATAAAAAAGATTCATCACCAAGCTGCGCGATTAGTTTAAAGCGTGAGTTCAGTTCAGTTCTAACGGTATCTCCTCGTATGTTAAGAAGGAGGACGAAGGGTTGCCATACCTACGCTGAAGCTAGAAGATACTGCATTGTACAGTATATAGGAACCCCAGAGTATATAGAAACGTACTCTTTCTCTCTTTACCCGTCTTTCTTCTGCTTTAATATCTCCTTGTTATACATAATCATGGGGTATAAAAGTATCTGGCTATAAAAGCAAACCGATACTCTTTCCACGATTTATGGAACGTGTATCTCGTGGCTGTTCCGGCAACATGGCGGCAGCAATTAAATATTAAATGCAATTAATTTTGGACATAAATCAAAATGGGGGTTCGGTCAGAAGAAGAAGCAGCAGGAGCAGCTGCCGATTGTTGTTGTGTTCTCTATTACCTTAGCCATAGTTTTATACAGAGATATCAAACACAATCAATTACAATACAATTAAAGTTCACAATAAACTCATAAAGATTTTTTCGAACAATTGTCGATAGTTTAAAATTAGTTTTTAAAAAAAAGGAATGGAAAAACGACATATTTTAACCTTTAAACATCACCTTCTCTGATTCAATTCATTTAACAAGAATCAAAATTCTTCAATTCCTAAAAAATCATCAGTAATATATTTTACTTTGCTATGTATTTAATCATTTATTTATTATTTACCAAAATGTTATGTAAACTATAAAGCCTATGGCTTAGTTTTAATTTTTAAATAAAAAAATAAAAAATAAAATTTATATATGTACATAATTATTTTTCGGGATGAAAGTCCATCCGCTAACCTGAATAAATTTTATAAAGTTTTTAAAATTTTAACAAAAGCAGAACGAATGCAAAACGGGAACAAATAGGAAAGAGTAATTATTGGAAAAGCAGGAATGAATAATGGACCTGATAGGAAAACATGACACGAATGGAGGTGGAATCTTGCAGAATACAGATATAGACACACATACTGCAGCATATACACAGATACGTACATGTGTGTAGACACCCATATCGAGTGGGGGTCGATGGAGGGAGGGGGTAGATATGGGCTTGTCGAGAAGGTGCTCAAAATTGATGACTCAATATTTTTTCATATGTAATAAATTTTTGTTATCATTACCAACGCTGCAGATATCCGACGCACACACCCAGTCCGTAACATATGTTGTAGATAGCTACTGTATATGCTCATAAATATGTACTTCATATATACTCGTACATAGTGTGAAACAGAGCTGGAAGTATTTATAGAATGTGAGAATCTGGAGGAGGACGAAGATGCGGGTATTCGGTGGGTTCGTCGGTTCGGTGGTCGTTCGGTTGTGCATTCGGTTATTCGTTCGGGCTGAGCAGCAAGCTCTCGGTTGTTTACTCTTGTTACGAACGCGATGTACGCGCAAATGGATGTACAAGGAAACTCCAATAGGTACATAGTGTATATACAGTGTATGTACACAGTTAGATGGCTTTATGTAATCGCATGTACTCGTATATACTCGCATTTCGCTGGTATCGACATTTTTCGGTATGCGCAGCAATGCGAGGGTCTGCAAGCGATCCGTGGCAGCTGGGCGAAATATTTTTCCGAATGTAGCAACAACAAGAGCAATAACGATAACAACAAAACACTCTCTGCTTTTATATAAACTCAATGAAGAATACAATTGAACGAAATTACGAACGATTGAGCAGGCGAGCGGAGTCTATTAAACTCAGCCTTGGCAAAAACTGTCCATCTGAATGTCTGTCTGTTTATTTATCATTTCATCGTTTGGGTCTCTTGAGTGTCTCTCTTTTCTACCGTCACTCATTTCTTTCGTCTCCCCCTGCGTCTGCTGACCACGTCATCTATCGTTTTGTCTGTCCGCTTTTTCTTCTGTCTGTCGTTCTTGATCCCGGTCGTTTCAGATACCGTTCTGTTCGTCGTTTCCTCTGTTTGCCACGCTCTGCGCCTCTCATTCAGAGAGAGAGAGAGAGAGACCTCGCTCACTCCGTTAAACATTTCGATGTCTCTTTCTTTTCCTCTGTGAAGTTCAAACCGTCTTTCATTTTGTTTGTATGTATAATGTTCTATCTACTTTTTTTTCCCCTACGCTTTTCATTCCCCAGCGGGCTTTTATTCCGTCCATCCGTCTGTCTGCCTGTCCCTCTGATGCCAACCGTATCATGTTCTATCTTGTTTTCGTTGAGTCTTGTTCTGTCTGTGGTTTGTTTTGTCTGTCTCTCAGTCCATTTGTTCGTAGTTTCGTCATATTGTCGTCATTATGTTCATCTGATAATCACATGTTCCATCTGTCCATGTATACTATGCATCAAAACATCTCTACACCGGGCTCACTTTTACTTCGCCAAATAATGTGAACATCTGCGAGGTCCTTCAATGAGCGAGTGAAACGAAGCGTGCAACAAAAGAGTACGAAAATTTTATACGAGTATATAGCGAAGTATAAAGCTATTCATATCCCTATGTACTTATATATGTGTATCATAACTATGAATGTACACACGTGTATAGTACATAGAATATCTTATCTCCATATTAATCTATATAAATGTGCATTTCTGTCTATGTACTGAGAAAAACCTATTCTATTCGATATTCTGACATATAATCTTGGACTTGGGAGGGATTTTATCTCTACAACAGTGAGGAAGAAACAATTTTATTGTTATTTACATATGTATATGTAATATTATGTACAAGTGCATGTATTTATAATTACTTTGACTTTTAACGCTAAATCATTTCTAGAAACAATTTTCATATACATACATACTTACAATACAAACGTAGATGTAAATTCAGTTTATATACGAGTAGATACAGAGAGAAGTAAAACGAAAGAACGAGAAATAAAGAACATAGAATAAACATAAAAAAGAACACAAACAAATTTATTGTTCTGGCTTCTACACGCTACATAAGAGAAATTATCAATAACGATTGATTTTTGAGCCATAGAGAAATCTGTATACCTTAAAAAAAATAAGAAGTTTTTCTTTATTCTTCGATTTATTATTTATAATTTCTATATATGTATATTAGTTATTCGACAACTTTTTTAGGGTTTTCTGAAAGTATTCATATTTATAAGCCACTTGCAATGCTTAGTAGTTTACCTTCGGATGAACTTACAATTGAAATCATGAATCGTTCAGGCTTGAGTCAGACGAGTGATCACGAGTATTTGCACTCACAAATGGAAAAGTTGTCCCTATGAAAAATTCGAGTGTAGAGAAACTCTTTCGTAATCATAACGTGATCATGACAACCAAGTATGAATGATGAGAACGATGAATGGTGGTGAATCAAGATGAATGTCGTTTCACTTACTTGAGGTGTACTTGTGCTTGGATGGTTAGTGACTGATAAGTGATCAACAAATGAACTCAACAGTCTTAAAATACTGTGACAATATTCTGAGAGAGTGAATCCATGATCAAATATGAATTCCGATGATATCAAATCAAATACAAGATCAAATCAAATATAAGAACAAATCAAATGTGAGATCAAATCAAATATAAGATCAAATCAAATATAAGATCAAATCAAATATGATATCAAATCAAATGTTAGATCAAATCAAATATGAGATCAAATCAAATACAAGATCAAATCAAAGTCTTCTAGCTTCTGAGTAAATAATAGGTATGGCATCTACATTTTCGGAAAACTATAAAAATAGTCACTAGGAATCATTATCTCAGTTCAGAGGTGATTTGGTTTATCTGTGTTCGTTTAAGCTACCTGCGTCGTCCCTTTGATATTCCAAGAAAATCCTTTTAGTTGATTCCAAGAAAATCCTCTCAGTTATTAATTAAAATTTGTGTCTCAGTTTATTTTCATTTTCCTGGGGCGTGTTTACAGTAGTAATAAATTTCTAATAACTACCAGGTAGCTGCTACCTTTTTGAAATGTAAACTACAAAATCGTGTCCTTTATATAGAACATCGAAGGGACCGAACTGACAGAAGTTGTGACTTAGCTAAAGACCTCAAAATTATCTGGAAAACAAGTGGCTTAATTAAGGCAATGGAATTAATATGGATTAATGGGGATTATAGACGAAAATTGAATAAAAGAACCTACGAATAATTAAGTAAGTAGTAATTTATTGGAATAACCAAGAGTGTAACTACAGTATAACCTCGATTATATGGACAATGATGTATACGGCAGAGTACAATGTATAGGATCTCAATGATATGACCCCCCACCCATCCATTGTATTTCGAATATCGTCATAATTAATACTAATTATATTTATTAATACAGTTATATAATTTTATATAATTAATATATTCACATACACACAACGGTGTTTATTTTTGTTGAATTTTTATTTTAATTGTTTTCTTTACTTGACCAATACCAAAATGAAAAAAGTAAAACAAACTATAATGAAACCGAAGCTATTTTTAAATACTTTTTTAATGTATACACAAGCAAGCCACGAAACCATTCTAAAAAGTACACAACCATAAGCAAAGCTATGTGCATGTGTATATACCTATATACATACTGTATACAATGAAAAGTGTGCAATGGTATGTGTATATAATGAAATACGATCGCTTTTGTCTTCGTCTTCGTTTTCTTTCTTCACGATTCACATTCGTTCGTTCACAACAACAGCGGTCATGGAAGGTCATTTGAAATTTTTTTGTTTTTTCTTTAATTCTTTTTTTTAGAGAAAAAAACCTTTAAATACACATTCAACATTTAATGCCATTAGTCAGCAATACACACACACATGATCACACTCGTACATGAGCTCGTATTTATTTACAATTAAAATTTGTAATAAAAGCAACAGAATGAATGAATGAATGATGAAGCGAAGGTCAGCCTCGCTAAGTACGATGTGTATATTAAGTGTACGTTTATGAAACTTAATTTAAGTTGTTCTCCATTGGAATCGTGATTCGCTACACAAGAGCGAAGTGCGATCAGACTCAACTAAGCAAGGAATGCTTTATCGAATTACATAAATACTAAATTATATCAAATCAAATAACGAATGAAATCTGATTTCAACAAAAAAAAAAAAACACGTTTCGAATTGGATTCGTTCAAAAAAAGAGGTGATCTTATTCAAGAAACTTGAGGCGAATAAATTTAAAGAGAATATCAATCAGTTCGCTCGGTTTTTGTGTACAAAATTGCATTAATTTCAAAACAAAATTAATAAACAGAGCAGTTCAACTATTGCTGATGGCTGCCCACTGCTTTTTTCCCATCTCTCAGACGAATATCGAATTAAATGTCGAAAAAATGGCTCGTCTTTGGAGGTGATACAATTTTGGAGTTAATTTTTGGGTTTCTGCGGAAGAAGTGAACCGCTGACTTGCCAAATCTTGATGCATCGTTCAGAGGAACCAGTAATCGGAAGGAGCAATGTTCGGAGAATACGCCGGGGGTTGTAACACATCCCATTTGAACGCTTCCAAATATCTTTTTACGACTTTAGCGACATGAGGCCGAGCGATATCAATAAAGAAGAATAATTTATCATTTCTTTGCTCGTATTCGGGTGGTTTTTCTCGCAATGCACGACTTAAATGACTCAATTGTAGGCTTTAATGATCGCCCGTAATGGAATCACCAGGTTTCAGCAGCACTTTTGATCCCACCAGATACAGAGTGGGAGATGATATTCGAACCATTGACCGGTCTTATTTCTTGCTCTTGGGGTTGTCGTAGAACATCCTCTGCTCATCTCCAGACAGAATTCAATGCAAAAACGTTTTCTCTGTTGGCTAAATCAGCTGTTCGCTAGCCAAAAATCGCACTTCAACGTTTCTCGGTTTCAATTCATAAGGCACCGTTCCTTGTTTTTTAATCATTCCCATGACTCTCAATCGTATAGAAATTATTTGTTGAGTTACCTTCCAATGATTCTGCAAGCTTCTCCTGCATCTAACTTTGATATTCTTCTAGTAATGCCTCTAATTCTTTGCCTTCGAATTTGTTTGGCTGTCCAGGGCGAGTCTTGTCTTCAACACTGAAATCTCCATGCTTGAAACGTCGAAACCGCTCCCTGTCAAACTGTCAAAGCAAACTGTCACTCTGATTAAACTGTATGACATTTTTGTGTATTCATAATTTATGCGTACACATATGAATTGTGATTATTTACAAAATTGCTATTAATTAAATAATCAAAATTATTGTATTATGAATATTTACTATAGTCTGGCAAATTATTATGAATCACGTCGCTTGAACAACGTCGTAAGCTACAACACGGTACTTTAAATAAATTTATTGTGATTTCTTTGATTCTTTTTACAGCCGAAGATGACCGAAAATGCACGATGGTACATAAACCTTGATTGAAATTTCGTGCAATTAGCCGATGTAATGCAAAGGAATGTTATTTATCCCTACAGTCGGTCGTCAATAAATTTTTCGTTTTATATACTATATGTTCATATAATATTATATTCAGGTATTTCATCAGTGTTTATTTTCGATGACTCAACTCTTTATGATTCGTTTCGTTTTTGTTTCTTTTTCTCCCTTGATTTTAAAGACAAAAGGAAAAAAGCAAAAAAAAGAACGGCCAGCACAGCACAAAATAATTATTAACGATTTAATAGCAACCTCATGGGTGAGAGAGAGTGAGGGAGAGAGAAACAACAAAAATAATAGCGAAAACAACAAAGCGTCTAAAAACAAAGAGACTCACAGTTTGCAATAAATAAACCACAAAAAAAACAACAAAAATCCCGTGCAATTTTTTTTAGTGTGTATGGATGTGTCTGTATGTATGTATGTTTATATGGCTGTATGTCTGTACGAGTTCAAGCAAAGATCACTACGCGGAGTTGCCAGGCAATCGGCTGGTTCTCTTCTCTGGCGTTGTGGTGGGTGTGGTGAGAGCGACGGCGAGGATTCGATTTTGAATGCGGCGTCAGTTGTGGGAGCTTTTTGGGTCCGGCGGAAGAGGAAGAAGAAGAGCAGACCAAATCGCATGGATATCTACATATTCTTCACATGGCGGCCGATGCTCACATTTTAGACAGATGGTGAATGTAAAGGTACCCAATCCACACCCAAACTACACACTCACAAACATGTCCGCAAAACCAAAGGAAAGTACCTAAAATTTACAAATATCACTTTTTATTCAACTAAAACTCATTTTCATAATTAAAAACATACACAAAAAAACTTCAAATAAAATAATAAACGTTACGGAAACGGAAGCAGTTAAAATATAATAAAAACAGTCTCTTTGTTGCTGATTACATAAGATTTATGCTGTAAACACATAGAATGTAGCTCAGCTACAACAGTCTCAGCAAATTGTCAAAAATCTGCGCTGCTGAGACGCCGCAGAGAACAGAGGGTTTCATTTTTACAAAATCAAATCTGCAAAATCCATTCTAAAATAAAAAGTAATAGATAAATAAAGATTAATTTAATATAATTATCATATAAAAACTCACACAGTACGATTTTGCCTCAAAATATTAACTCAAATGTTAAATACCATGTAAACAATCATAAAGAGAAGGAGAACAAGAGCAGCGACAGCGACAAAATTGGAAAATTTTCCAATATTGTCGCCGTCATTGGCAGAGGCAGCGGCTACCTTTTATTTTTTTCTCGTTTTCCATAAGAGCCTGTGTAATTTTGACAAGATGCAGCTACAATGTCGCTGAGCTACATTCTATGTGTTTACAGCATTAAACTGATCATGAAATCGATCATAGAATATTTCTAGTGAATTGTGTCTTGCCTTAAACACAATCAGGGACGCAAGACGCAGATTAGAACAGAAGACGCACAGTTAGGGACGCAAGAAATATCTCGGATTTAAACCAAATGGCAGAGAAGCATTTTCGGGAAGCAGAAGTATGAAATGTCAAAAATTTCACAGTAGAGAACAATATATTCATTCTAACCGAAATTCTCGAAATTCATTCGGAGTTTATTTATTTTAATCTGTATTAAAATATATTTAAAATACATTTAAATAATATATTACACAGAATAATAATAAAAAAAGCAACAGAAAAATACGCACATAATTTTACAGCAGCTGAAATAGAAACAAGAATGAAATGTAAACAAACACAAACAACGAAGAAGAACAAGAACGCTTTTGCGTCCGTCAAAATTAGAATTAACTCGGATGAGGGACGCAAAATGCGGCAGCAAAGTAGGGAAGCAAAATGCAAAGCAAACTTTTTTCTCGATCTCCATATGAGCCCGTGTAATTTTGACAATTAAAAAATGAATCTGCGTCTTGCGTCCCTGATTGTGTTTAAGGCATCTGTTGTATTCTAAAACCAGAAAGAGTGTTAACTTCAGCCTGGCCGAAGTTCATATACCCTACACACGTTTGCTTAAAAATTAGGCGTGGCAATGGTCTAATTTTTTTCCTTTTCAATCTCAAATAGCCTGTGATGGCAGAAAATATTCGTGCCATATTTGGTGAAAATATCTCTATTCGTGCTCCTGTAATCGAGTTTTATTTAATTAGTGGGCGGACCACGCCCATTTGTGGTAGTCTTTTTTGGTCAGAGACAGTGGACTTCTGGACAAAATTTCAACCGAAAATTCGTTCTCAAAGCTGAGAAATTGAGTTATAAGCATGGATGAATTTATATTCACTATAAAAAGTAGGCGTGGTAATGGTCCGATTTTGCCCATTTTCAATACCAATGAATTTCTAATGTTAGGCAATATTCGTGCCAAATTTGATTAAGATATCTCTATTTGTGCTCCTGTAATCGACTTTTATTTAAATAGTGGGCGGACCACGCCCATTTTTTGTAATCTGATTTGGTCATGGACAGTGGACTTCTGGACAAAATTTCAACCGCAAATTCGTTCTACAAGCTGGGAAATTGAGTTATAAGCATGGATGAATTTATATTCACTATAAAAAGTAGGCGTGGTGATAGTCCGATTTTGCCCATTTTCAATAGCGATGAGTTTCTAATGATAGACAATATTCGTGCCAAGTTTGAAGAAGATATCTCTATTCGTTCTCTTGTAATCGTGATTTCCACAGACGGACAGACAGACAGACAGACAGACAGACAGACAGACAGACGGACGGACATGGCTAAATTGACTCAGGAGGTCACGCTGATCAAGAATATATATACTTTTCTATACCTGTCACGCCTCCTTTAATGCGTTACAAACGGAAGGAGTAAGTGAATATACCCTATTCACTTCGTGTGTAGGGTATAAAAAGAGAATGGAATAAAATTGACGTCACAGGAACATGTTTCTAAGGGCAAAAACCGGTTGTTCTTGTTTTTAATTCCCAGAAAATGTCTGTTCTCCTCATGCAAAAAATTCTTTTTTCGTGTGAAGACTTCGTCGATTTCGACGAATTCGGTGACTCAATAAATCACTGAAAAACTTTACAAACAATTTAAAATATTCTTTCAGCGTTGATAAATAATGATAAATCGTTGAATTCTCCGTCTCGTGGGGGAAAAACACGTTATTTCCTAATCTAACCTTAAAATACATACTTAGTATATACATTAAAATGTTATAAATAGAATAGTCTATATTATTTTAGCACTCGATATCTCAATGAACGCTGTACTTAAATTTAGTCTCACATCAATGAAAAAAAAAAACAACAACATTCTATCAAGGCCCCACTTGCGCCACGAGCGAAATGTGACCCGAGAAACAATGCCAACTACAACAACAACAAAAACAACGACGACAACAACAACAAAATCTAAGAACAACAACAACGATTAACGTTTGCTATACAACGTTGGCGCTTTTGTTCGAGTTTCTCCTCGCTCGCTGTTCTCCCCCCCCCTCCAAAAATGAACGTCGACGACCACGATTCACCCACCACAACAACAAAATCAACACATTTATTATTATAAAAACAAAATAAAAAAATAGAAAAATTAAAACAAAAAAGAATAAAACAAGTGAGAAAAGATTAATGAAATAAAAACAAATGAAATAAAAGGAAATTAAATAAAAAACAAAATTAAATACAAATAAGTGAAATAAAAGGAAAAGAAACAAAAACAAATGAAATAAAATAATATAATCTCAATATGTACTATATATATAAAATGAAAGTATATCTACATATATACAAAAGTTCATACAAACAATCAGTACATACATACGTATCTATAAACAAAAAATTAAAAAAGCAAGAAAAAGGCAACGAAACATACAAACTTTACCCAAGCAGAAAAAGAAGAAGCAGTTTCACACCAACAAAGTGCGCGGAGAGGCAATAAGAAGACGACCCAAGAGTGTACTATATACACAAAAGCGACGATTGAGTGAGCAAGAGAGAAAGACACAGAGAGACAGAGGGCGAGAGAGAGAGAGTATGATATTGTGAGAGCATGTATTGTGAGATGGAGCGTTTGGCGCAGAGAAAAACTAAACAAACAATATATTAACAAAGAAACGAATAACGACAAAAAAAGCAAGAAAACAACAACAAATAACAGTGTTTTATTGAGGCCAATTGAATTGTGCGCGACGGGTTGGCTGCTGCGTTTTTGTTTTCGACGTCGTCATGTTGTTGGTGCAGCTGACACTCGCCAGGCCCTGGCAAGAGACTACAAAGCGTACACACGGCAAACAAATAAAACGAACGTCGAGTATGACGACGTGGAACGAGCCACCGAAAACACGATGTGGGACGAGCACTTGGATGACGTGCGTTCGTTCGGTTGTTCGTTGATAGGGTCGACGACGTTTGAAAAGCTGGCAAGTACAGCCACCGAGGAGATTTCAATATAGCAACTATATACAACAAAAGCAACAACAAGTAGCACCACCGCAGCAGCAGCAGCAGAAACAACAACAACAACAGGCACATCAACCGCAGCAACAACGCCAAAGCAATAACAAGACGAAAGCCTTAAATACTCACGACTACAGCCAGCCGTCTCCTTCGCACTTCCACTTTCGCTACCCCGTCTCCAGAAACTCTATTTTCTCCTCTAGAAACATTTAGTGTATGTATTAATTTGCCATTTAATATAATAAGGCCAAAAGAAAACAAGTGCAATAGGATTAGGAAATTTTAAGCTCTGTACAAGAGTGTGTGCGTGCGTGTGTATTCGTGTATGTATAAAAGCAGCAACTACAAATCCCATTCCTTTGCTTGTTTTTGTTTACTGTTTTGAGGTTATGTTTGCCTCTTGATCTGTCAACCCACACTGCGAACCACTTCAGTTCGTTCTTCTGTATCCAACTATATGTATGTTGGAAATGTTATACACACGTACGTATTCTAAAGTTGATATGGTGTGTACATATATAATCATATACAAATGTATGTACAATATAATATTACGGCAAGAATTCAGCAGATGATTGATTGATGATTTAAGAAATTCTCAGAAATTATATTATTCTCAAGAACCGAGTGGCAAATATCAATTTTCGGTCTGAACGCTCACCATTTTGTTTTCTATTCTCCGTTCTCCGCCGCAGAGTAGCCACGAATTCTGGAAAGTCTTCACAATAAAATTCCTACGTAAAATTACGCTAAAAACATGTCATATTCCTTTGTCGCCATAACCGAAATCGAATAGTAATTAAATTAGCTGACAAAGGCTGTGGTCACACTTCGTTAAATTCACCCAAAATGGGGAAAACGTCGTTGTTGCTTCGCTGCGAAAAGCGAAAATGAACACTCTCTCATGAGAGATTGATGACTTCATCCATGAGTAAAATTTAGGCCAGAATTTTCTGGGGGTACACTGTTCCGTATCAGCAAAAAACGTTTTGTAGTATAGAAGCGTAAGCAAAATGTATAAAAATTGCAGAAACGTATGCGGAATGTATGGAATAACAGAAAAGGGAAACCCTAAAGTACACTAAAAATACACAATTTTCGCCATCGTCAGACTAACAGGTGTGATCAGCGTCGGGGGAAAATCGACAAACGTTCTGAGTGCGAGTAAATGTCCAGGGATACTTGTACTGAGGTGTGATCACGGCCAAATTCAGTATCTTAACGTAGAGTGAAATTGTATAGTATGACGAAGTATATAACCAGGAAGGGAGGAACATTTACGAATGATGATTTTATTATGATGCCTTATGACAGAGGAATTCATAATAATCTTATGTACTATATAAATTTGCATATAGTAACCATGTGCCACAGATACAAGCCAAGCGGTGATGTCATTCTATTCACACTGATACACATAAATCAGTATGGATTCGTGCGGATGTAGAGTTGCCGCTGGTCTCATTTTGGCTAAAATTGTTTTGAAATGTAAGTTAATTGAAGGGTTTTAATAAACGTTGATTAAAATAAACGAGGCTGCAATAAATTTTCAAATAACATTTTTAAGATGTCTAAATATTCAATGGTAAATATTTAGAGGTAACAAACCGCGTGGTAACCCTGGTATGGATACATACAAAACCCGTTGGCGCACCCACATTCGTCGGACTTCGACTCCGAGCTTCGGGTTTCGGGGTTTCATTGAAATCATTCGGGAATATCTTTAACTAGTAAAGAAACTAAACTGTATTTAAAAATAAACAAGAATCTTTTAACATATTTAAAGGTAAATAAGAAAATTTCTAAAATACAATCTATTTTATCATAACTACGCACATTATGTATATATCTATTGTATGTATTAAGTTGCAAATGGAAATGCTAATTGGGATTAATAACCACATGAAGTAAACGAAATTATATACAAAATTTTTAAAAATCCTAAACAAATGAATCAACTGCATGAACACAAGATGATTATGAAGTTAGTTACCCGTGAGAAAGGTAGAGAAAAACGTGAGGCGAGAAAAAACTAGCCGCAAAAATAATACAATTAAAAGAAAAACGATTTTGCAGTTTTCAATGAGGACAGCAACGAGTTCGTAGCTATACAAAAACAACAACAACAACGACTGACACGAACTGATACGAAATGGGAAAATCACGAAAGATGTGGGTATCATGGCAGGGAGGGTGAGAGCGGGAGGGTAGTAGTTGTTGCTGCTGCGAATGTTAGACGACGAAAAGCACGAAGCTGCGTTCGGCTATAGTACACACCCACACATACTTATGCACATCAATATATACATACAACGAAGTATACCAAATATATATCTCATGATAGTTTCAAAGATTTTGTATTTTGTTGGTGTTGTTGTTTGTTTCATTCCCCAGCTAGGAGTGAGCAGGAGTGGGGGCGGAAGGTGGGAAAGTGGGGGCTTACCGTATGTTGCTGTGAACGGTTGTGTAGAGCGATGGCAAGCTGCAAGCAAGGTGAGTGTGATGAATTCGTGAGCGCAAGAAATAAAGAGTAGAGTTAAAGAAACACAAACACAACACAAGCAAAAAATATTAAAACTTGCAAATTAAAACTGGTTTTATTTTAAGAAAAAAAAAGGCAATTCGAATATTTTGTTTCTGCTATCGATTTGCTTTCCCAAATAATTAAAAACATACATACTAAATAAATATAAATATAATATGTACAATAATTGAATAAGTACAATAATTGAATAAATGCATTAAAAATATTCCATGAAACTTAAAATTAAACTCGTTTACTGTTTTATTTTTTTATTTAATTAAATGTTTAAGTGTACACAATTCAAATTTTTCATAACCTCTACTTTAGCCACTTTAACTGCAATAATATTATATATTTTAGCGCATTATGTACATATTATAGTACATATGTGTTTGTGTATTTTATGTACAATACATTCGTATATGCTGCTACATGCAGTTTAGTCTACTATGGAGAAAGTTTGTCTACCGTGCTTTAAGTCGTGCTGCTTGACAGATTCAAAGCTGCCACTCAATTAAAATTAAAACCTTGCATTAAAATAATTACAAACATTTTTAGTTTTCATAAATTGCATCAGAGCTGCATTTCATGTAATTGCAATTACTAAAAGCAGAATTCAACACAACAATTCAAGCAACAATAAATAATAAAACCAATTATCGTAAGCAATTCTTACCGACCATAATTTAAAAGTACACCCACACACTCTCGATAATATTAGCTGCTTTTCTATCAATTGTTATCAATTTATCCGTTAAGCTGATCTCGGTTGACATATGACGTCACTATGACGTGCACTTCAAACGTCAAATGAGAAAATCGGGCGAGAGAAGTCACAGAAACGAAAGTCGGCTGTACTTGCATTTATCTTTATTTTTGTAAACTGGAATGCTTTTTAAAAAAGTTCAGTATGAAAGAAGTATGAAATATGATGAATATCAAAAATCAAGTATAAGTATAAGTTTCGTATAGTATAAGTTTCGGACAGGATTTCGATTTCGGATCTATACTTGTGGGTTCTCAAAACTTCGCATGTTATTAACAACAAGCGATTTTTCCCCATGTGCATTAATTGAATTATAGTCCGTGTCTATTTCGTCAATTTTGTTCGATAACCTCTTGCCATCTAATCTGGCAGCATCATGATTTTACGTTAAATAAAGAATACATATTTTTCTTGGAGTTTTCCTTCTATAAAATTCAAAATTGTTTGAAAATGTATGATTTATGACATGTGCTTCCACATTTTATATATAGTGTATAACTGATACTTTTTTTTATATAGTGTATAACTGATACTTTACGAAATTTTGTTACGAAGTCGGGTCATTAAAAACATGCTTACGTATGTAACTACGTATGGATAAAAGCATTTCTTATATACACAAGTGCGTATGTATTGCAAATATTTAACTGTTTTTGGCTACATACATACTATATACATATTTACATATATACATATAGGCATCTACATATGTATATATATCGAAGTGCAGTACACTCATGAATATGAAGCTATTTTTTCTGAGAGATTTTGTTTTTTCTTTCTGTTTTAAGCACTCTGCCGTCGTCGACGTTGTTGTTTTTGTTATTTTAGTTATATAGTAGGTATACCAGGAAAGCCGAGTATGACTGCCGCTTTTGTCGTGTCTGCCTTCGTATCTGCTCGTTGCGAACTCGAGTCGAGCAACAAAAAACCAGAAAAAAACGGAAAACAAATCCAAAGAAATAAGCGAAATGCTGAAGCGGGGCCTCTTGGATTTCGCTGCCTCTGCTAGTTGCCCCTGCTGTTTGTTGTTGTTGTTGTGCTGAAGCAGTATATGCTGCTGCTGCTGGCTGCGTCTGGCAACCACTTCGCTCAAATAATTTTTACAACGACGATCACACTCGTTTATGTATTGTGGCAACGGCAACAACACGCGACGCTGCAGGCGCGCTTCCGTGAACAGTTATACAGAAAATACTAAATTAAAAGAAAAATTGACTGAAACAAATTTCGGAATTTTCAAATATTTACACACAAACGAACGAATGCATAAAGAGGAATACGCGTAAACTAAATAGAAAACATTGCACAAAACGGACAACAAATTGTTCAACTTTCTAAACGATTCTTTTGCTAAATAAAGTTTAGTGCCCAAAAAGGAGAAAATAAACGAATGAATTCTAATTAAAAATTTAAAAAATAATAAACTGCGAAATTCGGCAACGTCGCCGCGTGCATGTACCGCTCGCTGTGTGTGTGTGAGTCTGTCAGTCAAAATACGGCAGAAGAGTTGCCAGAGCTTCTGACAGCCACTGATTGTTTTTCGAAAGCCGGTTGAAGTCGTTAAATTCTCTGTGTGAAAATTGTTGTTCCTCAAGATAAAAAGAACTTAGCAAAAAGTGTAGATTATTGGAAAAAAAGAAAAAGTGTGCTTTGCTTATTTGAAGCTAAATTCATTGCAATTCAAAAAATGTTTAATGTTTGAACTCAAGGGAGAAGATTCTAATTAATTCCAAATTATCATTAATCCCGCGAACATAAACAAAGGAACCACACCGTACATCGCATCCACAACAGAGCCCGCCAAAATGTCCGCCGATTTGCAAATAATTAGCGTCATCGGCGCTAACGGTCAGCCGCTCCCCATACACGGTAACAGCATCGGTTCCAATTGGAGCGCGCCAGTGAAGCAGGAACGAGCCGACGAGGCTGAGATCCAAGAACTCGCCGCCAAAATGCTAGAATCACAAAAAGCGGCACTCGCCAAGCAACAGCAGCAAGCCGCGCAAATTGCTAGCCGGCAGCAGGTTGGCGTTCCCAACGGAATGATCCCTCCAATTGGCAGCAATGGCCAAACCAACATACTAAATTATCTATCGCGCCAGCAGAAGCTGTCCAACGGCGTTGTTCCCCTCAATGGACGAGCTGCCGCCACAAGTAACGGCGGTGGTAGCGCCGCACATGCTGACGACTTAAAGAAACCCCCCTGCGACGAGGAGTCCCAGAAGGGGCACTTTGGCTGGACCACCTTCGGCAAGACCTACATTCCGTACATATACCGCACGCAGGAGAAATACTGCTCGGTGCGCATGATCGAGATGAAGCTGCTGGGCAAGTACCTGAATTGCCTGCATCCGGACATCTACTCGAGCTGCACTTGCGTGCGCAGCTACTACATCACCGAGGCGGAGGCGCGACTATTCATCGAAATCAATAACAAGCATTGCGACGGTGACTTCGGACGCGATAATTTCACGCAGAAGGATCTGGTGGTGCGTCTGTCCGATGCCACCAAATTCTATCAGTTTCTGGACATTTGCTACCGCAAACTCATCTCGGGCAGCAAGTCGCCTTCGGAGAAGTGTGGCTTCATACGCATCAACAAGGAGTCGGTGGTGCCGTACACGGTGCGCAACAACGAGCAGGTGGTGCCACTCTTCTACTTTGAGGGCGAAACCGAGAATCTCAAGCAGAAAGCCGACTACTTGTCCGGCTGGGATTTGGCGTACTTGAAGTTCTGCTGCAAGGTGCAGGGCATACGCAACGAGCTCTTCTCCAGCGAAAACGTGGCGGTCATCTCGCTAACCGACATCAAGAGTTACTTTCCCAACGGGACGGAGTTCGAGGACTACTGGCCCAGCAAGGTGGTCGACTCGAATCTATTACTTGGCAACCGCTCGAATTCCACCAATTCGGTGAACTGGACTCGCCAGCCGACCCAGCCACCCCCGAAAGTGATTACATCGCAGCAGAGCCTCTCGCAGAAGTCGCAATCCCATTCGGCTGCAGCGGCAGCTCAGCAGACGTTGCTGAAACGTGGCGTTGCCGGAGCAAATGCCGCCTATGCCGCTCAGTCAGCTGCTGCAGCGGCCGCCGCTGCTATGCAGCAGCCCGGGCAACGGATGCATTCCAACGCATTGGCCCAGGCAACAGTTCAGGTGGGCATCCATCCATCCGAAAAGCATGGCATAGCTTTTCATGTTTCGCAATGTTTGCAATTTGTTTTTAATGCGACTTCTCTTTTAATTCTTCCTTTTCATAATCAACATTTGTGTTGGGTTCATTGGTCACATATTCGTTTGGTGGATAACCGCAATTCATTCCATCACAACTGCTCTGCACGTGGATAAAATAATAAAACAAAACAAAATGGCTTCAAATAGGCGCTCGCAAACGGTTCTTGGATGCAACAGCAACAACAGCAGCCTAACTTGCCTCTCATCCATGCACAGATGTTGGCATCACAACAAGTAAGTGGCTTCATTTATTTGTTCGCAATTCATTGTATTGTATGTATTTCGATCGATTGGTGTTATTTGCTAAAATAAATTATCACAATCGGTTGGTGTTATTTGCTAAAATGAATGATCGTAATGAAATAATAGAAAATATGTGCGAGTCTTTCAAAAGTTGTTGAAAGTTGTAAATCGGCAGTCTGACGCTTTGATCTACTCTTTGGTAGCCATTTTGAGCCCTTCGTAGCATCCGAATCGAATGAAGTCTTTTCAGTTATCATAACCGAACTCGAATTAAATGATTCGAAATTAAAAATACAAATTTTAAAAAGTGAAAAAATTAATATATAAAATTATGTGTATCGTGTGTATTGTGAAGTGAATGTATCGTAATTAAATAAGCTTATATACATATGTTATTCGTTTTTTTTTATAAGAATAGAAAAGCCTTGTTATATGCATACAGATGTTAAATTTCAATAACTTCCTTAAACAATTGAGTGTTAATCAAGTACTTGAAACGTAGTTATAAATCTAAAAGTTTTTGATAGCAACATCTAACATTATAACAGTGTGTCAAATATGGAAAGTAATCTCTTGTTATCATTGTTATTGATACTGTAGTTTTTATATACCAACTGTGCTTATTGTCCTTTATCCTGTGTCGGTGTTTGTGTCTGCGTTTGAATCTGCGATTGTGCATTCGTCTGAATTGGTTACAAGTGGCCAAAAAATATCCTTTATATTTGTTTTATATACTTGTTGTGTCAAAGCTTGCATTGTTTCTTTATTTTTCTTTTCTTTTTTCATGTGCTTGAAAATATGAAACCCAAAAAAAATTTACATACTCATTCGTACATATGTACATGTTGCATTAACAAAACTTATTAACCAATCCATCGCTAAATGCAAAACATACTCATTATAACCAAATCTTCAACATGGCTGTTGTTTTTTGCTGTCTTTGCTCTACATGTTTACTTCGTCATCATCATCATCGTGCAAAAACTTTACTATGTGAAGAAGAGGCACCAACGGCAGCTGCTGAAGAAATCTAAAACAACTTTACAACAAAAACCAAGCAACGATAACATTAACTTGAACAACAACAACCACAACAGCGAAAATACAAACAGAAACAACATCAATACGAATACAAACAGAGACAACAACAATACAAATACCAACAACAACAACAAAATAAATATCAACTACAATGCCATCATCACCACCGCCACCAATAACAACAATAACAAATACTACAACAACATGAATAATGTTGCATGCAAGCGTAGAAAACCTAAATAAGGTAAACGTGGAGAAATTTATACGAGACACTTTAATGCAGAAATTGTTGTTGCTGCTGCTGCTCAGCTCAAGACAACTTGACTCGGATTCATGTACAATATAAAAAAAGAATCTCTAACTTCGTAGCGCATACAACACAGCCTTAGATATGAAAAGTATTGACTCTGGAATGCTGGACATTTCAAGAAGAAAAACAAAGCATCTAAAACAATCCAATGTAAACATAGGTAAAGTCGAATATGCAAATGGTGGTGGATAGAATGGATCATCGTCATCTTTATCTTCATCTTAAGTTATCGTCATCACCTTCATTTTAAGTCATCATCATCATCTTTATTTGAAGTTATCATCATCTTTATTTGGAGTTATCATCATCTTTATTTGAAGTTATCATCATCGAAACAGCATTGATGCAAAATGAAATGATCTCTTATAAGCTGTGCACTTTTTTTGCTTGCCTTTATATACTACAAATATACTCTTATATATACTTTCTAAAACGTTTGTAAATAAGAAACGTTTTTAAATACGTTGTTTTATGGATTTTTGAATTCAACAGCTGACAACGTTAATAATGGCAATGTTAAAATAAGTTACAAAATTACAAAAGTATATTTTAATTTCAATATTTATATTTATTACTACATTTTGTTAATTTTAATATGTTTTTGTGTATAATTGAATATGTTTTTATGTAGCATTTATATTCATTTATTGACCCTTTCATAGTAAACATGAACAAAAATACTGACAGATTTTTTATTTAAATTAATATATACAATACTCGTTCTTTAAAATATTTTATTTTATTATTCCTAATTCTTTTGTATATAATCACAAATAAGAATGTGAAAAAAATTTAAATGTTTTCATTCAACATCCATCAAGTTCTGATAATGAATTAAAATACATACTTATAAGAAAAGTTTTTATCTTACTTTTTGGAGCAATCGTATTGTTGAATCGTTAAATGAGGATGAACAAATATTAATTATATTTTCAATAAAGAAGATACTATATATTGTCAATTAATTCGAATAAATAGTAGTAACTCGCGACAATGCTTCACATTTTTACAAATTAAAAGGAAATTTTGGGAAATATTCCCGTTTGTCATAATATATGTATGTAAGTTTGATTAGCAAAAGTTTCGATTAGCTAAAAGCTAAGAAGGACTAAGTTTGAGTTTAATAAACAATGTTTAGTTAAACAACGAAAAGAGCAGACAAAGTAAATACAATTTATGCCAAAAATATTAGAAAAGAAAGAAACAATACGTTTATTATGCTTTATATATGTACAAATGTTTATATATTGTTATTAAATTAAATTTGAAGTAGAAATGAAAAGATAAAACACATTTTAAATGATTAACTAATAAAAATATATTAAATATTGATTTTAGAAATGTAAATAAAAACTGAATCTAAACTAATTTTGTGATTTCTTTTTCTATAGTATATTTAAGTAATTTTCTAGAAGATATTTTTATTGAAATTCTTAACGAAATCGAAATTAAACATTCGAAAAGAAAGTGCAATTCTAAATACTGTTTTTTTAATTGATACCGAAACACAGAATAGTATTTAATGTAGTAGCTTGGAATGCAAAACTGTTGGCTTAGATATTTTTTATAAGCGATAACGTACTAACTGTGCCTTCTGTTTTCTGTTTCAGGCTCAACAAGGACATCCCAATGCACGTGGTCAGTACAGGAATCCCATGGAGAATCTCATCCTGGGTAATCGACAACCCTACACATACAACAACGGCGCGATATCCATGCAACCCATCAATAGTCACGCCCAAGGAAATGCGCCGCCGCCTCTCGTCCGATCTGCCGGTGGCCAAAACGCCAATCACATGTAAGTTTAATCATTACTTTATTACTCTAAAACAAAAAAAGAAAAAAATTAGTATGATGACTGTTTGAATTGTTTTTCAAAATTTGATGTTGTCTTTTTTTTGTTGCGTTTTTTCTTTAATCTCAATTTCAATTAATATTAAATACAGTATTTAATAAATCAACTACGAAAATATAAAAATTTTTCAAATTAAAAAAAATTGCAAAATTTTAAATCAAAAGAATTTTTTTATAATTATAACATGTTATTTTATCAAAGTAAAGTTCAATTAAATGTTTTGGCTTACTAAAGTGCGCTTTAGTAAAGTTGTTCTCCTTAACAAGTATATTTTACAACAACAATAAAGTAAAAATACTATAATTAACACTTAAACGCATTCCGTAAAATTTTGTTGTTGTACTCATATCAATTCTTAATGTTGTTTGTTTGTTTTTTTTTTTAAATATTTTTTCTTTCTACAATTTTAATTAAAGTTTATACGTTAAATCGGTGGTTGTGCACGCATTTCTTTAGTTAATTCTTTTTTCAACTCGAATGTTTTTCAAATACATATTTGTTGTTGTTGTAGTTATCTTCTTTAATATACAACCAAATAAATATCTTGTGATATTTGGTTTTGTTTTCGTTTTTTTTTTGTTAGTTTGCTTGTGGTTGATATCGACATGAGGTGTAGTTACATTAAAATACAAACAAAACAGGCCCTGTTAGGCTTCACTAGAGAGTAGAAGGTCCAAACCACAATAGAGAGGGGATTACCACTGGCTTATCTACAACGCAGCCTTCCCATTTTACAGTCAAAGTTGTTGATAACGACAGTCGCAAATGTATGAACGTAATCAAGTGACCCCTAACTAAGTGGTG
Organism: Myopa testacea; assembly: GCA_949629155.1. Classification (NCBI taxonomy): domain Eukaryota; kingdom Metazoa; phylum Arthropoda; class Insecta; order Diptera; family Conopidae; genus Myopa; species Myopa testacea. The sequence goes on from OX451345.1 coordinate 27,273,167, forward strand.
CTGTCTTCTTTCGCCCCCTTCTCATCAAATTAAATGCAGTACATATGCACAAATAAACGTTGCATTAACAACAAAATATTGACTTCGATATACGAATATATTTATACGTTTATAAATATTTATATAAATATTTTATTCCAATGTTCTGAATTTAACGAAGAGAATTTGATTAAAATAGAAAATTAACTAATAACCTATAAACTTGTCTCTAGATGAGAAAAAAAAAACAAACAAAATCATGCGTGGCTTTCTTCCTTAAAGGATTGAAGGAATTCTTTGGAAAAGAATATTTGTATTTACATTTTGTATGAATTTTTTGCATTCTTGAATATCTGCAAGCAACAAATAACTAAGCAAGGAATTTCATCCAGACTGCAGACCGGTGCCAACAACAAAGGATTCGAATTCGGCCAGCAAAAGTATGAAGGAAACAGGAAAATAATAACATATGCCAATAGACCGCCAACGAACTTAAAGAGAAAGTACCCGGCAACCACAACAGGTACCACCTTAGTGACAGAGAGAGCGAACAGAAGGATGCCAACAACAGCAAATCCAATAACTAAAGCTAAAACCCCAACAATCACAACTACAACAACTACAATCCCAACAACTACCACCTCCGCTGCGCAGAGAGTGAACAAAATTAACCCGACCACGACAACTCCTCCAACATCCGCCAAGCGGAATGTAAACAAAGGGAAGTTAACCCAACGACAACCCACTGCTGCGGCACACATCACGACCCCGAGTCGGCTTGAAGAGATCCATATTCCGGCCCAACTTAATCCCCAAAAACGACATTGGGTCATTTATAAACCGTGGGGCCAAATCAAAGTCACCACCCAGGACGGATGGGCACGACTGACACACGGTCGACGCACAAGACTAATCATCACCAATCGTAATCACACTCCAGCAGCTCCGACTGATTGGGACTAAAGCCGTCATTTGTTTTTTCGAAATGACTATAAAAGGAATTGTAAAATTTTATTTTGTTTTTAATACTGAATTGTTAATGAAATTAAATTAAAAACTGAAATCGAATTGAGTATTTTGAAGTCTTTGCTGGATCGTTCCTAAAGTAGGGATGATGAGACTTTAGCATAGAATTTTGTGGTAAAGAACGTTCGAATTATAATACTTATAGTCAGCACTTTTATTATTATTAATTCTAACATTTACATATGTGAAAGAATGGCAACTCCAAACCAAAAAATTTGGCAAAACGTGGCGGCTTTTGCGCCAAGAGCGGCTTGCAAATATATTGGTGGGTACCGAGAGTCCGTTTCTGTAACATTTTTCGAGAAATACTCGCATGCAAGTGACGTCAGCCATTCTGACAGTCACTAAATAGCCGAATTACGTCAAACGAGAAAACCGTTCGAGAAAAGTTACAGAAACGGTCTACAACAAAGAATTATCAGTGCAGCTTCGGCTTTCGGCTACGGCCACACAGCTTCGGCTTTCGGCTACGGCCACACAGCACAGCACTTCTTTCGGCACCGACTAACCGGCTGCTTATGGTTTGCCTGCACCCACTTTGTAAGCAGGCAACCCATAAGCAACTGCGCGAATATCGCATGTTCATTACCCGGTAATCGAACGGACGAGATTTGTCGAACGGACAAGCAACTTCCTACCTTCGGCCATGTCGGAGTATGACTGGCGACCTGTCTGCCATGTAGCGTATACCTCTTTTGCTACAATAAAAACGTACTATATTAAATATAGTATAGATAGAGATAAGATAAGATTCTATACTATTTACATAGAATATAAACTTGAATCCATTCTTTTTCTCTCTCTTCTAAAAACGTGAAAGAATCGTTTCAAAAGAATCTGCGTGTGTTATCGATTTTTTGACATCTTCGTAATTGTTGAAGTGTTACTGGGAAAGTGCGTGAGCCATCGATGAAAACAGGTGGTAATCGGAAGTCTGGTGAGTCCTGGGTGATACAAGAATTCCCAGACATGCGCAGAACCGGAGCCTTTGATCGCTTTCGCTGTGTACTATATGATGGAGTGTTACCGTGTTGCAAAATTACGTTTTCGTCTCTTCTAGACCAATCTGGGGATTTTCGATTAATGCAATGTTATCCAAGTTGAGCATTTATTGATGGTAACGATCTGTATTAACAGTTTTACCTGATTCCAGAAGCTCATGATACACAACACCTTTCTGATCCCACCAAATGTATAGCATTGTCTTCTTTCCGAAGGGATTCGGTCTTGTGGTCGATGGTACTTTTCATGGTCCAACCCATGATTTTTTGCGTTGTGGATTCTCAAAGTATAACCCCATCACCCGTCACGATGCAATGAAAAAAGACTTTCTTCGCACGGTGTTTTTCGCTTTTCCATTTGTCTGTCGTTGAGAGGATGTGGTACCCATGTTCCTAACTTCTGGATCTTTTCCATGGAATGCAGACGATCAGAAATTCTTTGTTGGCCTAAATTGAACTCGAAAGTAACCAAATGGCTAGAAGTATAGATCCCTGCTTCCAGTGTTGTCAATAGCTTATATATTATAGTATATACTCGTATATTGTAACCAAAATCTGTGGATTAAAGTCCGTCACAACCTTCGCCTCCGAGCTATTCTAGTACGACTGAAGACAGATTAAATTAAAGTTTATTTTGAAAATAGATTTGAATGCATGTAATACGATAAAATATCGTGGATCTGGTAGACATAATAAAGTACCAAAGTGTTGTTTCTTTACGAATGCGTGCGGATGCGTGATACAACAAATATTTTGGTTGATTTTTTTTTATTTCGCAGTAGCGTGTTTAGTAGCTAGTAGTTGATTTCTCGATCTTATGCTGAACTAAAGTTCAACATTTTTCTAACATTATTTAAAATAATTTTTTGTTCATTCTAAATGCATTTTTTTTAACCTTTAAACGGAATTTTTTCTAAGTAACGATCTTCTGCATGTTTCCTCAAAAACTGTTTTCTTTTCTTTATGCTACTTTTATTAAAATGTTTAATGATGCCGATGATTTTGCAATTTTTTTGGAAATTACTTAAAAAACTGTCATATAATTATTTTGTTTTGAATTTGAAATTTTATAAGAAAAAACAATAAAAAGAACTACAACGCAACATAAAAAAGAAAACTTTGCCCTCTTGAAATACCACCACACCAACAACAACAACAACAACAACAGCAGCAGCAGCAGCATCTTCTTTCCAAAAAGAAGCTCCCCACCCCCCCTCGCCTTGTTACTTTTTATGAGAGTTTATCCTAGATACATTATATATAATGCGTGTACAGTTACTGTGTATAACAAATACATTGATTTAATGAAATTTCACTTAAAATAAACTTCAATTAATTTTCAAAAAAATGTGGACTCACATTCACTCGAAACCGCGCTTGCGTCGTCTCCATAAAATAACGTTTTATGAAACAGTTACATTGTAGAAGCAATTTTAATTAAATTAAAACTGTTTTGAAAAGATTTTACTCATTCATTGAAAAAAATAACACACACACAAGAGAAAACAAAATAAAAAGCGCATCAATTTGGAAAATATTCAAATAAAAAATTCAAAATTGCAATCATTGTATTAAAATTTTTAAATGAAAAGATACGAAAGCAATCAATCACTACAAATATTGTATATAATGTTTCTAGGTCAAATGTCGAGCAAACTATGCTGCAACAAGCGCAACAGCAACAACGATACCCCCACTCGTCCTCCATCGCCTCCTCCTCCACGTCCTCCCCCTCTCCCGCGCTGTTGAAAAGTACACATCACCATTCCGCTTCTCTTCTCTCCGCTGGCAATCCTTTTAATTACAATTTATCACAACTCCCGAATGTAACTCCACCTCCTCCCCTGCCTCCGCCTCCGCAATCGCCACACTCCTCCGCTGAATTCACAAACCTAGCCTTTTGGAATCAATTGACTGCCACGCAGCGTCTGCTGCTAACACAACAAATAAAAAACAATAGTGGTCTTTTAGGCGTCAACAAGAATTCCTACGCCTCCACGCCCCCCTTTCCGCCCTCGTTGCCCCTCAACGCGGTGACCGATTTGAAGAGCATGTTGGATTATAAAGCCCCCAAGCCGACACCTTCATTGCCGACCGCAAACACGGCGAATGCCCACTTTACAAAGCCGTCGGTGCCGCCGCTGATATCAATGACAGCATACGAGGCGTCCCAAGCCAGGCAACGCACCCACTCTTCCTCGTCCAGGCAGCATTCAGCGGCTGCTACTTCTTCTAAACCTACTTCTGCCGTTTCTCTCAACTCTTCCAGCGCACTCGAAGATTTTGAGAAGAAATTCAAAATGACGGATGAAATGAAGGCTGTGGTTCAAAAGGTATTGGCCAACCCCGATTTGTCCACGTTCATTCAGACAAATAGTTCCAACACCTTTGTGCCATTCATTTCGCCGCCTATCTCGCCTGCCACTGCTGCAGTTGCTTCGCCGCACTGTAGCAGTACCTACCACAGCAATATCAGTAGCCATAGCCACAACCACAGCAACAATACAACGTCACTGTCAATTGTGCCCAATCCAAATGTAACGATTACGCCGCAATTAACAGCTGCTCACTTCTCCCATCCCGCCAATTCGCCGCACTCGCCGTATTCGATGGCGGCGCGTCAAAAAAGTGTAATTTGTTCAACTTCCTCAGCGGCAGCTCTGAATATACCACCCTCACCTTCAACATCAGCTTCCACTCCGTCGCCCTCGCCTACGCGTACCGCTTCAGCGGTGACTTCCTCCGCATCCTCCTCCTCCTCCACCTCTTCCTCTGCTCATAGATCCTTCCATAACCATGCTTATCAACAGCACAATCATCTCCTCCTCCAACAACAACAACAACAAAACCACCACCACCAGCCAACACCACCTCACCATCATAACCACCGCCACCACCATCCACCTCCACATACCTCACCAACGGAAGTAATTGATTTGTCTTCCCCTCGAAGGTCCTTGCAAGCTGCCACCGCATACATACAGCAGCAACAGCAGCAGCAGCAACAACAAGCCGCCGCACAACAACAAGCACATCAGGCCGCAGCCGTTGCCGCCGTCCAACAGCAACAACGACTGGCCGCCGCTGCCCAACACCACTCGCAACAAAACGGCCGCCCCAACTCATCCAATTCGAATTCTGCCAGCATGCATCTGCAGCGACATGCCGCACTGGCAGCAGCGGTGGTCGGCGGTCGTGCCGATACCGACGGCGGCCAGCGTCTATGCATCATTCCGGAAATACCCTCGGGGAATATGAACGTGCAGCCCTACAAGGTGCAGAAGGTGTACGTGGAGAACCACATGGTTCCGTGCATCAATATGAAGGCTTACAACGACTCCGATCAGCTGATGACACTAACTGACTTTCAGAAGTATTTCTTTCCCACGGTTCCACTGGATCTGTGCAAGCGACTGATAGAGACGCTTGGCGTGGAGCTCTACAAAGGAAACCGGTTAGTTTAGTCGTGAATAACGGTTTCTTTTTTTTAACATGCTTGATAATTAAATTTAATCTTTTTCAGGCGACAAATTCAAGTACTCATGGAAAATGATCGTAGTCATAATGAAAACATTCCGCTGGTGCAGGTGCGTGACATCATCCGCTACATGACACAGTTGACGTTCATGATTCGAAATCAGGATCAGCCACCATCGAAGCGCACGCGTATAAGCTAGGAATTGGGTTGGGGAGCACAACATATGCAACAACAGCAGCACCAAACACAGCAGCAACAACAATATCAACAGCAACTTGCACACAAACAACAACAACTGCCACAGAAATCATCAAGGTCATCATCATCGGCATCATTGCCCGCGACATCTAACACAAACGCAACACAACCACATCACCACACTATGCACGCTCCGCTCATACACCCGCTTGATATGTTGTACTCCCAAAGCCGTTCCCAACACCAACAAAATACCGCCAACACAAACACAACAACGTCCAATCACAGCAACAGCAGCAACAGCAGCAGTCGCAATACACATGCTTCAAAGTCCTCAGCTTTGTCGTTGGCGGCCGCTGCAACGTCATCGAATACACAGCGCGCTTCCGCCCATCAATTAGCCGCGGCTGCTGCAGCTGCTGAAAGCGCTGCGGCTTACAATTTTCTCTGTGGTTCTGCTGCTGCAGCCGCTGCAGCTGCTGCCAACATGCTCAGTCCACCATTGAGCGCCGCTTCTTCCACGCTTAGCGCCGTTAATCCGTTTGCCAATCCTTTTGACTGGCTGGGTGCTCCAGCAGCAAATAATGCTGCAAATGCTGCAGCAGTCGCCGCTGCTACACATGCTTCCAGCGCTACTGAGAAACGCGGTGCTAACGTTGCAACGGCTACTGTGAACAACACTTGTCGCTATAGTCGTCAACAGACTGCAGCCGCTTCCAATGACTTTTTGTCGTTGTTTAACGGCGCCACAGGAGCGCATCAATCCGCGACAGGAGCGGCTAGCGGTGCCGTAACTGGCGGCAATGCTACATACGCCGCCGCAGAGGCACATAATCAACAGCGCGCCGCCGCCTCTGCAGCTGCAACAGCTGCAATTTCTGTCAGCCTGCCCAGCACAACAGCGACTACGGCTCTCTCTGCTTTGTCAGCGAACAAATTAAGTTCCTCTGCAGCTGCAGCAGCAGCTGCATCATCGGCCGCTTTGGCAGCACATGCTTCGTCGTTATTCGGGGCACATTCGCATTTCTCGGCACCGTCGAGCTCGTCGTATCATTTGCAGCCACCTGGAGGTGGAAACCATGGGCATGGCTTACCATCGCCCACAATATATCCGCCAACGCCGCCACCTTCAGCGCCCTGGATACATCCCTGGTACACAGGTGATACATTTTAGGCGGCAGCAATGAGGAGGAGGAGGAGGAAGAACAGGAGGTAGGCGAGTCTTTGTAAGAACTAATTAAAAAATAAGTAACTAGAAATGGAAGAAACAGAAGATTTGTACGAACCGCTTACCAAATGTTTTGCCAACGATTGTTGTTTGACTCACACATTTGATGCGTGTTGTGAGCGATGAAAACGCCCATCCACTCATTTTTTTTGTTGATAACAAATCAAAGGTGTTTAGGCTTTAAATTTCTGCTGTGATCTGTGATCTTTTTCCCTATACTATTTCTTGGCAAATTTTAAATATGTATTAAAAAAATCAACATTTTTGCGCGTATAACCGAAAAGTTTTCCAACAAAAAAAGCGTTTTTTGGTGTTTACTTTCTTCAAGTAAAGTCAATTATAATTATGACATAATTGAAAATATAATTATGACATCAATAAAATTAAATTTTGTATTCTATGATATTTGCAAAGGTTGATGAAATGAAAATACATAGAAAGGAAATGAAATCGTTTTCTCTGTGAAAATGCAAATCGAAACGTAAAAAGAAATCGTTTTTATGAAGAAATCTTTTAATTGCAATCTACTACTTTTGTATAAATTTTTTGTATATCGTTTTACAAAGTAAAATCGAGTAAATTGAAGAATCAAAAAACTTTTTCAAAAAAAGCATAATTAAAAAAATATATACATACACTGTATATACTATATTAAGATGTTTCGCAGAGAAAAAGGATTTCTTTTATATTGCAGTTTCTTTAACAACTCGCTGAGCATTTTCAACACTTTCGTAAATCTTCTAAATATTCAAATTTAGAGCCATTATTTTAGGCGACCATATTTTGCGATCTCTTTTTATTTAGCTCATGACTTTACCAAATAAAAACGATAAAATTTAAATTGAAATTACGGCAGATAATCAATACCAAGCTTAAATAAATATATTTAATCTGCTTGGAGTTTTTGTGATTGGAAATTCTTTTAAAAGCTTTTATGTTATTTCTTGAAAAAGCTTTGGTAAGCGCTTCAGAAGAAGTTTGGAAAAAATAACTGAGGTGTTAGTTACTTTCAAACAATCTTCATTGCATCTGTTGTCTATGGTATGAACAACAACAAACTCAAAACACCCACACAACACACATTTCACTGAACTGAAAGAACTGAATGTAATTTAGTTATTTTTAAAGGCATTAATTTAAGTACTTAAATGTGTAAGAAAAAGAGAAACAAAAACCATGTCATAAATTCAAAGCTTAAGGAAAGGAGGAAACCAATAAACAACGGAAGGGTGCAACTAAAATAAGTTTAAAAGTTATGGCAAAAAAGTCAAGAAAAGCTGAGTTATTTAATGAATATATTTTTGTTTGTTTTTTAAAGTTTTGTTTTTAAATGCTAAAGGAGCTGACATTTTTTAAGTGGTTTAGGATTTGCTTAGAATTAGTAAAACTAAAAAAATATCCACTGAAGGGAAATTGAATTTGCTCCTCTCTCTTTTTAAAAAATCTGAAACTGTAAATAAATTTTAAATTAAGTGTAAAAATCTATTATTATTATTATCATTATTATTTAAGTTAAGAGTTTTGCAAATACTCTTAAGGCGAAAGTTAAAAACAAATATACAATAGAAATTCACTATGAATTCCATAAGCAAATAAACACACAAACATTGCCAATAATAATACAAACAAAATAAGCTCAGCGCGTTTATACTGAGAAAAAGAAGTATGTACCATATATTAAACAAAAAACAAAACTACTTTCACTAAAAATAATAACTTAACTGGTGGAAAATATTCAAAAATATTCCATGTACATAAATGATTGACATACATGCTAGTACATACACATTTCATATGTACAACGTGCAAAAGAATCCTACATACAAAAATTTATCAGTTCATTTGTTCGTATCTTCATATTATATACACTTATAATAATACAAGAAATACTCTGTTGGGTAACGAACAAAGTAGAACAAAAGCTCAGAATATTCAAAATAAATGTATAAGTAGTTAAATATACATTTCAATCAAAACTAAAAATGTTATTAATACAATTGAAAAGAGAATGAAGAATCAAAAAGCACTAACAACAACAGCATAAATAGAAAAGATCACGTATCTAAATGAGTATGTCAAGCAAGAGTTTATAGTTGAATCTGTGGACAGGGGAGGGAAAGAGGGGCTGTCAAACCCAAGCTACCAAGAATAATAAAAACCTCTTAAGACAAAACCGATAGTGATAGCGATTATATAAAATTTTTATTGATCAAAGCAAATTTAGTTAATGATATCATTTCTCCGTTCTTTGTTAATTTAGATGAAATTTTAAATAAACAGAAGCAGATTTAGAGAGACCACGGAATCAGTGTTGTTCATCACGAAGTCCGTGTAAAAACATCCTTAAAGGAATTGAAAGCAATTTTAAAAGGGCAAAGGATAAAAAGTTTAATACACCGTATTGTTCGAAATACGATTATATAGCGGTATAATAGCGTTATATAACGCTTTCACTATACTTAGTTTTGAGAGATTTTTCATATAAATAACTCCCTCGTTTCTTTATTAGTTCCACTGTAAACAATCGCTTACATCGGAAAAACGTAAAATTAAAAATTTCGAAAATTTAGAAGGTTTGCTTGTAACTGAAATGTTATAAAATATACGTATATACATAAAAAATGTTTGTGCAGAATAACTAACCACACGTTAAGAAAATGGCAGATCTTAAAATCACTCTTAACTTTTTCTCTGAATATACTCATACATTGTTACGTAACTCACTCAAACTCCTGCTAAACTTGTGTAATTTAAAACATACAACTATATTTACATCAATATATGTATACACGAATCTATCTGTTTATCCGTTTTATGGATTAAACCTAAGTTTAAGTTAATTTTGGTTAAGAAGAAAAACAAACAAACAAAAAAATGCAGAATCGAAGTAAAAAACGAGAGTTAAAAACGTTGTATAATATTAGAACAGCTTAGCATTGAAAACCATGAAAGTATTTTAATTTATGTTGCTTTCTTTTATGTTGGAAGTAAATATTATAAATTTAATGTTCTTCTTTGCCTCATTAAAAATGGAAAAATTAATCATCAGTTCATTAATCCCTACCATTATTATTTTTAATTTTAAGGTTAAACCGTACTTTTGTTAAGATTATATATATATATATATATATACATGTGTATATATATTCCATATATATTCCAACAATACTGTAAAACTATGTATTTATAATTTGAAGTAAACATAAATTGAAGTTAAATGTGTAAAAACTATTAAAAGTAATGAAATAAAATCAAAGACTAGCTACTAGTATAAATTAAATATAGTAATTAAGAATACTTATCTAAAAACAGTTTAAATAATAAACAAAAAAATTGATTTTAAATTTAAAAAAATAAACATGGCTTTTTTTGATTTTTGCATATATTTACAACAAAAGAAAATGGACAATCTAAAAGTATAAGAATGAATTCGGCTTAATTTCACTTTAGCGGTTTGGTGCAGCCAAAGTGAAATTGAAGCCTTCGTTTTTTACCGAAGAATCAATTCCCAAAATTTTTTTGGGGGCGTGGCTTCCGCATAGAAGATATGGGCGTTTGAATTACGGAAATGCAGAATTTTTGGCGAGCGATAAGCCCCGAACTATTAGCCCTATAGAGAAGGTGTATATACCGATTGAAAGGAAATATTTGCACCTATGTTAGTAATATATATTTTTTCGATATTGTCATATTGTATTGTTTAGGAGATATTTTAGTTTTAAGAAAAAAATGGTGCAGGGGCTATTACAAAACCTTCCCCCTACCTCTTATATGACAATTAAGGTATGTATTAAAATCAATAATCTTAGAGCCCATGATATTCTCTTTTCAACGATATATAATATGTTGCAGGTGCTCTAACAATTCCAACCACACTCACTGAAATATAAAAAAAATTAGCGTTTTACAGACCCCAAAATTTGCGTTTTTTAGCATTAACCATCGTTTAACATACTGAGGGTTATAATCAAAAAGTGCCCTAAAATTGGCCACAAAACACTATTCTGTTGCGTAGCCGGTGTTTGACATACTGAGGGTTATAATCAAAAAGCGCGGCCGTAGGCCAAAGGCCGGAGGACGCATACACGCCCTAAAATTGGCCACAAAACACTATTCTGTTGCGTAGCCGGTGTTTGACATACTGAGGGTTATAATCACTATGAAATCGTACCAGACGAATAAATTCCTACTTGATAAATAATAATTAAAAAAAAAAACACATCAGGAAATACAAATAAAACACTGTTTTTAAATAATCATTTCTTCTGCAATTTACCAACTATAGCGGTAAGTATGACATATTATATATCGCTGAAAAGAGAAAATTATGGGCTTTATAAATAGTTTCTAATATATACCTTAATTATCATATAAGAGGGAGGGGGAAGGTTTTATAATGGCACCTACACAATTTTTTTCTTAAAACTCAAATATCTTCCAAACCGTAACCTTGGCGGTAAAATGGTGTACTAGGGGCATGGCAATACCTTTCCTTTGACACCTCGATCGTTAGTATACCTTTCCTAATTTGGGTATAATAAACCTTTAAAGAGGTGACCTTTCGCGACCTTCAAACGCCGATAACACGCAAACTAATGCCACGCCCCCAAAAGTGGGCGGTTATTTACCATTATAATGGTCCAAAATAACGGTAAAAAAAGTAACAAAAAAATCGGGGCAAAACCGCTAAAGTGAAATTGCTCCATGAATTCCTTCTTTTATTTCATTAGTGGGTTAACTACACACATTTTATTGACTATATTTCGGTCCGAGACAGTGGACTAGCGAATAAAATTTCAACTTAAAATTTGCTTCAAATAGAAGCGCTAGCAACATGTTTAAAAATAAAAAAGGCATGGAGAATGGATGGCCTAAAAACAAACGAAAACCCTAAAGTACAATACAAGGTCTCACTCTCACCAGTGGCAAACTAACAGGTGTTTGGAAAAATAGGCCCCGAATATTCAAAACTAGTGTGAAGAAGTAATATTTTAATAACTGAAAGCAATTGTAAAATAATATTAGGCGGCTGTGTTTGTCTTTCACTATTCAGTTCATTTTCATTCAAGTTCATTTTCGGACATCTAACTGTCCACTCATTGTGATGTCACATTAAATATTGAAAGATAATTGAGTAACCTTATTTTGTATCACCTCCTTATTCAGAGAGTATCTTTGAGTGGGCGGACGTCTTCGCTGAAAAGTCGACAGAGTGACACAAAGTCACTTTTCTAAAGGTGACAAGCTGTTATGTTGCGGTCACTTCAATTTACTCCCACCCGGTTATCGCAAGCCCCTCACCAGTGGCTGTAATATCCGCTTACATTTGAATCAGCTTCTTCAAGGTGCCTGATTTTAAATCTCCCCATATCTATAATTTTAAACATGTAAGCGCACATGTGACGATTAAAACGTCAAATTAATTACCTTCTTTATTTATTACCTTGCTTTTATTTAAGCTCCTAAGGCTACAAGATTTATAGCCGTTAATTCGCCTAATTATATTATATCAATTTGATGTATTTTTAATCAATCTTCATTCAATGATTTGTCTAAACGTTTCAGAGATTGTTGAACAGTGTGTTGAAACCCGTATCTTCGAAATGGCAATACAATGTTCGAAAACATTGAGGTGCCACTGGAATCTTGAAACTTGTTCATCATCACCGTAATTTCGTCATCAGTGTTGCCAGTAATTCCTACGCAAGATTCCTTTTTCCCACAGCAATTACAAAATGCCACAATTGATTAAAGTCGAATTAATATAAATCACACATACAAAAGAAGAGTATTAGAATTTGAGCACTCAATTGAGTGCTGTGAATGAATGAGGGTTGTTTCCTGTTTCTTTTTGCGCAGTTAGAGGTCTCGCGACTACTCTTTTTGCGGCTGTGTATTAAGATTACTAGTAAGTAGTAAGATTACTAATACCATATATAAGTATCAAAACATATAAATATTAAAAACACACTTTTACAAAGAGACCATATTTCACTCAATCTTTCCATACACTTTGTCAACCACAAAAAATAGTAGATTTTGTATATACACGGGCTTATTTACTCCTAAAGCGTATGCTTCGTTGTTTTTGTTTGCACCGTGAGATTTCACGGGTCAGTTTTCAATCTAACTTCCTCGCCCTTTATTGTTATCTCTTTTGCTGTAAACACATAGAATGTAGCTCAGCGACAATGTAGCTGCATCTTGTCAAAATTACACAGGCTTTTATGGAAAACGAGAAAAAAATAAAAGGTAGCCACTGCCTCTGCCAATGACGGCGACAATTTTGGAAAATTTTCCAATTTTGTCGCTGTCGCTGCTCTTGTTCTCCTTCTCTTTATGATTGTTTACATGGTATTTAACATTTGAGTTAATATTTTGAGGCAAAATCGTACTGTGTGAGTTTTTATATGATAATTATATTAAATCAAGCTTTATTTATCTATTAGTTTTTATTTTAGAATGGATTTTGAAGATTTGATTTTGTAAAAAATTAAATTAAAAATTAATTAAATGTTTTCTGCGGCGTCTCAGCAGCGCAGATTTTTGACAATTTGCTGAGACTGTTGTAGCTGAGCCACATTCTATGTGTTTACAGCATTTCGTTGAAATATCATTTCCTCGTGTTTAAAAAAACCTTGGAATTCCCATTACCCATAACCTATTAAGAATTTCCATGTTGGGAATTTTAAGCGAAGTCTGGCAACTATGCCCGCCATATTGGATTATTATATCAGATAGTTAAGGCAATTTTCAGAGCTATTAAGCTAAAATCTAAATTTTCGTGCAAATTTCTGCAATCAAAACTAGATTGTTTCCAAAAATTAATCAGGTAAGTTAGAATTACAACTTGTACTAATAAATGAATTCATATGCTTTTTGTGTGTTTCTTCGTAAGCATTTTCCTGCTTCCCTTAATTCTGTGTGAAAATTTCAGCTGTTGGTATTTTTGGCGATTTTCGAACTGGATAAATGGAAAAGAATGTCATTTTAACATTTAAGAATATAATAATTAATAATATTTTAAAAGTTAATAGATTATTAGCTACACACAGGCATCTGTTACAAAGGTCGCAAGAGGTCATACATACGTTTTTTGTATTAATTGTACATACATACAAAGAATCTAGCTACACTCAGTCGCAAACGTGGTAGCGCATGGCCAATGGTTTTGATTTGTGCAAAAGCTAAAACGCATTCTTGCATATTCTTTTTGCTTCGTGCAATTTTTCTTGTCCACCGTGTGTATGGTTGTGTGGGTGTGTGAATTGTGAAATGCATATGGTTTAATACAATACTGTTGAAGTAATTTTAATCCATGCATTTAATTTTTTCTCATTTTTCTTTGCAAATAGTTTTCGTTGTATGCGCTAAAACACTGTTCAAATTCTACGTGGCAACATTTCGTAATTTTGGCAATTATTTTGAGTTTTTCGTTTTTCAACATACGGATAAATTCATCTTACAAGCAGTTTAATCAACATTTTTATACATTCACTTGGAGGACAATTTCTTACATTTTCATTTCCAGTGGATTTTTGCGAACCTCAAGCAGGGGAGACATTGTTTTATATGACTTTTGAAAGAACAAGTGGTACGTACTGAACATTTTACAAATATTATTATTTAGATATAATTGTAGTATTAAATAAAAATAACAGATGTAGAGAGACAATGCACGTAATGGTCTTTTTTGTTTTAAAGTCGGACTCCCAATCGTGAACACGTGGTTTCCATTAGTATATTAGTACTAAAGTATTAAAATTTTTGCTGCTAATAAAGCTCTAAAAGTTTCAGAAAAATTACACAGTTTTAAAAAAATAGAAATAAATATAAAAATATACATTTGAAAACTTTAAGTTAACATCATAACTAATCTAAAAGTTTACTGTAATACCTTTGGTTAGATGACTAAGAAAATAACGAAAAATATATAACAATTTTAAGCTTTATGGATTTGAATACATTTGAAATTAGATTAAAAATAATAAATAAAAAACAAAGTAAAGTAGTACCTAAAGTGAATCTAATTTAAAATGTATGTAACGAATTTAAATGTGATTTAAAGTTAGAAATGCGTCTTAAATGTCCAGTCTATTATCAGCGAAAAATTGCGGTATGTTGTTATTTCGTATACGTATGTATGTACTTCTGATGGCATTATTACTTTATCTCTGCCTCACCTTAATTTAAATTCAAATCACAAAATGTTTTCGCTACATAAAAGTACAAGCAAGTCTTAATTAATGTAATAAAAACACCTCCATATATTTAAATAGCACACGGAGAGAGATAATGAAATGCTTGGTTTCGAAATTTATAAACAAATTGATAACGTTTTCAAGTGATAAGTTGTTTGTTGCAATGAGTAATAGAACAAATATGCATACATTTTGAAATTTTCCATAAACCTTCGTAAATGTGCTAAATAAAGAAATAATTATTATTATTTTGATTATTGCTGCAGTGTTAAGAAACTCAAAATACTGGGATATAAATTAGTTCGGTACGTTTTTGTGTTCAGAAATGTATTTATTGCAAAGCGAACAGATCAATAAAAAAAAGTATTGTCCATTGCTGCCTACTGTATTTTCCCATCTCCCACGAGATTTTCGCCTTAAATATCGAAAAAATGGCAAATATTTTGTGAGACTTTAGCAACATGAGACCGAGCGTTGTCATGAAGAAGCATAACTTGATCATGTCTTTGTTCGTATTCCGGCCGTTCCGGCTCAGAATTGCTACCAATGCTCGACTCAAACGAATCAATTGTACCCCAACCCACACCGATCGCCCGTTTCAGGTTTCAGCAGCTCTTCTTCGAACTAATAAGATAATCTTCGAACCATGAATGCTTGGCCGTGGAATTGATGTGGTCGATGGCAACGATTGATCAATCTTAGTGTAGTATTTTTTGCTATTTGGGTTGTAGAACATCCTCTTCTCATCTCCAGTAAAAAACAATGCAATAACATTTTCTCTGTTGTCTGAATCAGCGAAAAATAGCTTTCCAACGTTTCTCGGTTTCAATTCATAAGGCACCGAAGTTCCTTGTTTTGTTAATCATTCCTATGGCTCTAAATCGTATAGAAAATATTGGTTGATCTCCCTCCCAATCATTCTGCAAGCTGCTCCTGCGTTTAACTCGTACTGCCTCTAAGTCTTTGTCTTCGGATTTTTTTGCGAGGCTTGTCTTCAACGCTGAAATTAACGCAAACTTCGACATTTCAAATACATACAGTAAAAATCAAGCTTTTCGTATGAAACTCAAAGCGATATAAACCTATTATTATTTGCAGATGTTTAACCTCTGAAACCTTCAAAATCAGCTGTTAATATGAACAATTCACAATAGCTAGAGCAAGCTTTAGGGAAACGGACCGAAGTAATTTATTTGGCCATTATATAAAACCGATATTTTTGGAGTGTATTGCTTTGAATTGAATTGAGTTTGAATCTATGAATTTAACAGAAAATTTGAGATATAATGTGAATGCACTTGGACAGATATATGAGAAAGATTTTCGATATCCAAAATATCCTTCAAACGTTTTATAAACCGAATTAATATTAAAACTAAATTTTGCATGAATTCAACTCGTGTCTATTTATGCATTTTTATTGTTGTAAAAACATAATAAAGGTGTTGTTTTGCATTATTACTTTAAAATTCGACGTAATTGCAAATTAATTTGTAATTATGTGTGTATTGTAGAATAAAGTTATTAGTGTTGGCTAAGTTTTATGTTAAGTTAAAGAGGAATATCATTATTTTCTACTGATTTTTCTCTGTCAGTATCTCCTCATCAAGATTTCCACCTAAAATCTCTTCTAAACATTCGGAGGAGTTATATGTGAGTTAGTTTAGGTTAGATTAAGAAGGCGTGCGATGGCTACAATAAGAGAGTCCACTTAGAGGACTCATGGACTTGTGGTCCATGATGATTGATTTCAAAAGCGCTCTGACACCAGCGTGAGACTTATCTTTTACTCATGTGTTGGTTTCACAGATAACCACCCTGTCTGTGCTCTGAATAAGCTTCAGTAACTAAAATACTCCCAACTGCTGCAATCTCTGGTATATCGTGGAATAACATTGCCGGCAGTTGGGAGCGTTGTTCTTGCATGGCAGAACATTTACATAGCAGATATCGAAAGGATTCCAAATCTCATTATTGCCTGTTGGTTTTTTTATACGTTAGACGGTTTTTTTGGTTTTCCTCAGTCCAATTCGATTGAATCGTATAATATTATATACCAAACCTGCGTTTAGTTTAGTATATTGTAAATACTTGCTTGAAAATATTGTGAAATGAATTATTTTTTCTTCATTTTGAGATTTTTGACTTCTAGAGAGAGACTTTCAAGCTCATACTTGGTTGTCTCTCGAAACGCTGACCTGCGCTGTAAGTTGCGGATTTTCTCTTTGACTATGTGGTAGTTATAAAATGCAAGCAAGCCGACAATTTCTTGTCTCTTCAACTAGCAGGTAAACCAAGCCTATGGCTTCGGCCAGTATGCATTATCAAAAGCTTTTTTGCCTTCCCAAGTCGATTCATACAATAATCTCTCTCCGTCTGCCTCTCTTGCATGCGTCGCTTCTTCACCATTTCGTTTAATGTCCTTTAACTACTCTGCCATAACTTGAAATGAGATTATTGCACTTTTCATTAAATCAGTCGTTAATAAATCCTTGAAGTAGTCGCACTCTTCATCATCCGAACACACAGACGAGGAATACGAAAAGCTGCTGTACGGAAAAGAAACCAAATCAAAAATTATTCACTCGATAATTAGAAAAGAAAGAAAACTCTAGCTGAGAAATACTGAAAACATCAATTATTCATAGAGTAAAAACTATCATATAAAAAGCAATTTCGAGACGAAAATTTAAAAAAAAAAACAAATTTCGAAATAACGAAAATCAAAAAATTCAATTAAAATCTATAAACTGTTAAATTATTACGCGACAGTAAAAGCAATACCCATCATCAGTAGCGGCGTGGTGCCGCAACGATTCTTTTTATAAAATCGAATAAACCACTTTTTTAGTGCAATTGATTTTTAGAGCTGTACGCTTTTTCATACTATAAATTCCTTATTTAATTATTCATTCAGTTATTTATTCATTCAATGCAATAATAAAATCGCTGAAAGAATAATTCGAATTTGGATTTGGTGCAAACTTGATTTCGATTTATCGATCGCGGAGAGGCTTAAAATTTCGGTGGTGTTTATGAAAATTTATTCAAACTCCATTGATTTTTCTTTATCCTCTGCACGTCAGAAACAACAACAACAGCAGCAAAAGCGGCAGCAGCATCAGAAGTGTATTTCAAACGGATTACGGATTACTTACAATTGTTATTGAGACATTAGTTAAAAACTTTCAGCGTCATCTTATGGTGGGCGGTTTGTTAACTTCTGCGGCTTTATTTGCCCTCAGTGGGAAAAAAGATTCAAGTGAGTTGGAGTAACATAAAACAAAAAAAAAACAATCCCACAAAAAAGAGAAATAATTTCTTGTCTATTCTAAGTTTATTTATGTTATTATTATAGCAACATATTATTATGTTATGTTAATATTTTCTTATTTTCTGAAAATTATTCTTAATATTTAATTTTTTTTAAATCGTTTGTATAAGATTTTCCAACATCACAACATTTTTCTATCTCTTCCTCTTCTATTCTGATTATCACTCTCTACCCTTTGCCGCTTGTTTACTGCGCTCTCATTTGTAGCTTTGCATAAAATCAATACTTGCAGCTTCGTTTACAGTCCTTAATTCTATTGTTATTATTATTCCCGAGCATATAATAACAATAGAATATTATATACATTATACATTATACATTATATATATATATATATTATTCACGGTAACAGAAAACAACAATCATCAGTAGCAGCAACTATCATTGTCGGTGGCAAGTCAACCAAAGGAAGTTGGTTTTAATTTTCTTTCCCCCCTCCTTTTCAACACATATGTTTCAAACATATGGAGTGTATGTGTTTTTTTTATACCCTACACCGGAAGGGATGTGGGTATACTCACTTTGCTCTTCCGTTTGTGAAGCATTGAAGTAGTTGTGGCTGGTATAGAAAAGTATATATTAATCACCATCACCTCCTGAGTCGATTTAGCCCTGTTCGTGTGTCTGTCCGTCTGGAGATCACGACTACAGAAGAAAGAATAGAAGCATCATCGGCAAATTCAGTACGAATATTCTCTCTCATGTATGGCTCTAAATCGGTCCACGAAACGAATTTATCTATAACCTTATCCTACGAGTGTAGGGTATATGAGCTTCGGCTAGGCGAAGTTAACAGTCACTCTAGTTTTTTATTAAACTATCTCACATTTCTCGGGCACGCAACTGAAACCCAACAAACTACATAGTGCTTGAAATATAATTTAATGGGCAAACACAAAGGGGTCTGGTCTGCTCCCAGCGGGGTGGTGTTAGAATTCCCGTTGGTTTTTCGTACTTCTTTACTAATCAATATGATGACGATTTAAGTACATATCATTATCACATAAAAATAATTACATGGTTATATAAAGAAGAAATAATTAAACTACACGTCGGCAGTCTGTTTCATTTAACTTTTGAAGAGTTACGTTCATCTATATATATAAAAATAAGTTGTCCTATGTTCGTGATTTTATAACTCGAGAACCACTCAACCGATTTTCAAACGAGTACATGCGTTGGAAAGGTCTACTTTCACTGATGGTTTATAAAAAAAAAAACATCGAAAAATTTCACGATCAAGATCAAATCAAAATCAAGAACAAAGAGAAGAACGTATTGAAAGTGTGAGAGTTAGAAACAGAAGAGGTCGTGAACGTAACAATGAACGGGACAGGCCACCGGCTCTGCAATAAATTTTTTCCTTTTTGATGTTCTCACTTTAAAAAATTTATATTATTTTGCACTTCTTTTTCTGGAAAATGCCTACTCTTTCTAGAAAATTTCATTTCTAATACAAAGACGTAAACGTATGTTATTGTGTTGTCCAGCAACGCGGGCAGGGTTACTCTAGTTTGTATATAAAAATAAATGTTAATTCAGTGAAGCTATAAGCTATAAAACCCGCCAGAAGAGTATTTAAACATAAGCATATTATGTATATTTCATTACACGAGTATCATTACTATTCCGTAGTGTAAATATCGAAATTTACGATTAAATTTGAGTAAATTTGAATAACAAAATTAGAGTCAAAGAATAGAAGTTAAAACTTGAACTTGAATCAAACTCGAATAAGCAACTTTTTTATAAAGAAGAATAAGATGTAGAAAGTGAAGTGAAGAGAATTAAGTTATACATATAAGAATTTAAAGATGTAAGTAAAAAATAGAAAATTTTATAAATAATAGCTGCGTTTTTTTAATGAACTGTATAGATCTTCGCCATACAACTGACACTTACTCAGGTTTTACCCAGGTCTCTATCTGGGTTATAGGGAAATTTTAAGATTTCCCTCTATTTTGAATGTAGCTGACTTCACGAATTTCGAAAAACGTCAAAAAATAAAATTGAAAAATGATTTTGTATGAAGACCTGTATAGTTCATTAAAAAAACGCGATTCATATATGAAAGATCATACAATGAAGTTGGGCGCGATTTCGATTTTACCGAAATTTCCCTCGTCGTTCTTTTAATGAACTGGATCTTCAGTTCATTAAAAAAACGCAGCTAATATATCGAGAGTCTAAACATGTCTTGTTGCATATAAAATGTCAAATAATTTTTATACATGTACAAGTATATAAAATAATATGTTACACTGTGTGCAAAATACACAATCATTGATTGATTGAATTTTCTCGAACTTCGATCTTAACTTGTTAAGAGACTCGAAATTTGAGTTTCGCATGAATTTAATTCGCCTGAGATTGTTAATTGAATCGAACGCATTAAATTTTACGACGACCAAACAAATCTGTCACATTTCAAATGCAATGGAATCTTAAAACAATTTTTTAATAATGTTAATAATTCTTTGGCTTAAATAGGTTAAAGCTATTTTAAAGACACAATTCGGTAGAATTGAAAATCATATTATTTTATATTTTAATCATATATTATTAATTTATGTTTTATTTTTATTACAGAAACACCAGAACATAAAGGAGCACCTCCATCTCCACCTAAACGGAGCAAGTTAGTTAGATCGTGCATGAATTCACATAGGCGATACTTAAGTCATAGGTAAGCATTGATGAAAGAACTATAATAGAAAAATTGATGAACGAAAATAAATAAGTAAACTATATATCTTCTGATATATGAAAATGAATATTTGTCTGTATGATACAAGACACTAAAATTCGGGGACCACCAGTTGGCCGGTTAAACTTTACATCGAATGTGTGTCTTTTCGCGCCCGATATGATAGCATATTTTCAAAAGATATTCGATCGGTGGCGCGCAAGAAAACTACAAAATGATTTCGCCATTAGAAAGTGCAATTATAGTGATTAAAATTTATTTTGTGGGTCAGCTAAGCGCATGGGGCAAAGCTAGTAACTATATAAGATAAAATAACTGAATATGAGTGAAATAAAAAGATCTGATTGTGGAAACCTATTAGACCCTTAAAAGTATACAAAAATCAAAAGTGTCCTAAGCTTAAAAATTATGAAACAATTACCTTTAAACTTTTCCCAGTAACAAAATGGTTGCTGCAGTGAAAGCTCATCCAGAGCATATACAATAAAGAAAGATGAATCCGAGATACGAGTATTTTTGGAGCTTTCTTTGCATTTATCTGGATGTTTGCTTCTTAACAGGTCATTATAAGTTGAAACACCTACACGCTATGAAAATACTCAATGGCTACTCATTCAGGATTTGCATGGGGGATAAAGAAACCCCAATTCATTTACTTACCTCGTGTGCAGCACTCGCACATGGAGTGATGAAATGAAACAGACCATATGTTTGACTGGGCTGTAAGATTGCTAGAACTGAATAAAATTATCAGATTCTTAGAAAGGATAGGACTCATGCAAGAATTGGGAGCGTGGGAAGGGGGAACAATAGACCATTAGGTCGCTGTGCACTCCTTCAATACAACTACTATTGCTACTATCTGGATGAGTGTTGTTTATGTTTGGGTAATTATCAGGATTCTTAAGGAATTAGATTAGTAATCATTCCATTGATTCTTCTGCAATTGCAATTTTTTGGGTCTATTATAAATATATTGATTTTCTGTTTGTGGCATGGCTACTGATTCAAATTATAAGAGTGGTCTTGCAAGCGTTTAATCATCATAAAACTATGTAGATATTAAAATGAATCAATAGAACGTGTGGCTTGCTTTGCCTGACAACACGCATGACACATTGAACTTTGACGGAATTTCACAACAACAAAATTGTTTACTCAATTGCTATGCACTCCGCGTCGCATGAATAGGTGCACAATTTTACAAAGCTATCTAAGCTCTCTGCGCTCAAAATAATTTACAGAAACGATTGAGTTGAAATTTTTTTAATAGATATAACAATTATAGAACAGAGTGTAAAAAACAAAATCTTCAGAAAGTACCGTTAAGTTGAGTGCGAGCTCTTTTACGAATTACATGGAAATAATGTGAATTATTTTCGCGTCACTTGAATACGTGCGCTTAAAAATTAAAGCAAAAACGAGAAATTACACAAGCGTAAAAAATAATTTGACATTGGTATTTATTGAGGAAATATTTTTACTAATGTGTACATCCGCCTTTAGCTAAAATTATTTCAAAAACTCTATTCGGAAGCGATTCATACAGATTTGCTAGGTACTGTAAGGATATTTCAGACCATGCCGATTTTATTGCAGCAATCAAGGATTCTCGGTCGTCGAATTGTCGTCCAGACTCGTACACTTTCCTAGACAACCATCCCCACACGTTTTCCATAATATTCAAGTCCGGCGAGTATGGTGGCCATGGCAGTAAGCTAACATTTTGCTCTCTAATCCAGCTTTTAACCATCGATGCTGTGTGGATTGGTGCATTATCCTGCTGATAAGTCCATGGAATTGGTGCAAACAAGTTCGTGAGTTTAGGAAAAGCAGCTTGCAGTATTAATTTGTAAGAATTTTCTGTCATTTTCCCGGTTTGAAATTCTAAATCTATTACCCCATAATAAGATATGGCCCCCCAGACCATAACGCCACCTTCTCGGCTGTGACGACGCGCTAAAAACCTTTCTTCTTTCCTCAAATCATGGAAATAATAATTAAAACCATCGGGACCATCAAAATTAAATTTTTTTTCATCAGAATATACTACTTTTTGCCTACTCAGTCTTCCAAGTCATGTGTTCCCTGCAAAAATTCAACCTTAACGCTTTGCGCTGATCGTTCAGTGGTGGTTTTTTTTGCAGTTTTTTTCTTTTTAGATGATTAGATTTATTAATGATTCGTCTAACGGTGGAAAGGCTTGCAGCTGAACCACTTTTTCCCCTTATTTTTGCCGCAGAATCGGAGGAATTCGAAGCAATTTAAAAATTAGGCGTCTTTCCTTAGTTGTTGTGACCATGTTTTGCCTTCCTTTCATGTTTTGGCCATAGTTCTCTTTGTTCCTTAAATATTTCCACACAACATTACCACTTTTATTGACTTTTTCTGCTATTTTTCTTCCTGGCAAACCCTGATCCACGTAAGCATAAATTTTTGCCTTTTCTTCAGTCGTTAGGGTTTTTCCTCGGCCCATATTCAACAAAATTTTTAATTTAAAATTTTTAAATTGTGAAGTCAACAATTACTATACACTTTTTCGCAACTTAAATTAACCGCACGTGTCTTCAAAATAACTGCACTTATTCAAGTGACGCGAAAATAATTCACATTATTTCTATGTAATTTGTAAAAGAGCTCGCACTCAACTTAACGGTACTTTCTGAAGATTTTGCTTTTTACACTCTTCTATAATTGTTATATCTATAAAAAAATTCTCAACTCAATCGTTTCTGCAAATTATTTTGAGCGCAGAGAGCTTAGATAGCTTTGTAAAATCGTGCACCTATTCATGGGACGCGCAGTGTATATGGGGGAAATTGTCAAGACTTCCCATGCAAACCTTATGGGAAAACAGAAACAATGACAGGGTTGACAGCAGCAGGAGTTGGATGCAAACTTACTTTTAACGTAACTTTTGCGTCCTCCATCTATGGCCGTGTTAGATCATTTTCAAAATGAATAAAATGTGCAATAACATACATTAATAAAAAAAAAGCATTAAACAAAAAATCCATAAAAAATTCATTGACACTGAATTACAGTACTGTATTATTCCTTTGTGTTTGAAATCGAATTGGTAACAGTTTGATATTGGTAGCAAAACGGTAAAAATAGATCCGAGAACGATCCATTTTGAGCTCTGAATAAATTTTAGTAGCTCCAATAAACCCATAGCTTCAAGAAGGTTCCAAAAGTTGTCAATTAAAATTGGATCTATGTTCTGTAGTTTACGAGAAAAGTGATAATTTTCACTTTTCTACTTTTCTACTTTTTTCGCAGCATACTTTCCTTTCAAATAGCATTTTTTTTGCTATTTGTGTTTGATTACTGGTGCAAAAATATGCAAGGAGACTGCTTCGGGGAAGAAGTTTAGTTCGTAATTTTCATTTCAGTATTTAAGCTTTTCCAGGGCGAAGGTATGGTCTTAAAAATATTGATCTGTATAAAATTAAGAGCAACGATATCTTAGAATATTTATTCGAACTCTTTTTTCTTTTTTTTCCATTTACAGGACTTCAAAATTTTCCAGTAATAGACACCGGAAGCTTCAGCCTTTTAGAGAAACGTGAAGCATTTACCTTCATTAGGCGCCACGTTTCAAATTCTTAAATTTTTAAACATTAAAAAAAACAATAATAATTAAAATAAATGTAAACAAATTACAGTAAAACAAAATCTTTTTCAAGATTTTAAAAAAAACGCTAAAATTGCATAAAAATTTCGAAACTTATCCCCGAGTTTATGAAGAAGAATTCAGCAGTTAAAGCGAGCGGATCAGCAAACGTGGAACCAGTTTCCCCAGTACCAGTGAATCACAACAACCACATTTATAGAACCCAACATTAAATCAAACCATCAGCCAACAGTCAATAGTTTTGTTGTTGTCGTTTTATTTAAAGCTTGGTTAAAGTTAAAGCACAGAACCAAAATTCAGCCGTCTTCGCAGAGATATCTTCTCGTTAAAATTTTTCTTTTAGCGAAGCGTCTTAAAACTACAAAAACAAACTTCATGAATTTGTCAATAAAACCATACAACAAATCAAAAAATAAAATTTTGAATTCCTTAACGTCTTCGTCCAGGACGTTTTGGAGCAGAAATACAACAGTTGCGGAGTGCAGCAACATCTTAAACAACAACAACAACAACAATATTAGCAGCGGCTACATTGATATTGGCAAAGAAGTGGTGTTCACAACTACTGATGTTTTACGTATCCGCCAGAATAGTTTGAGCTAAATATATTGAGAGTCGTCCATCTCACGCATAGAAGAGAAACTCCAGAGCGAGTATTAAGAGAGAAAAAGAGATTGGGTTATTGTCAAAGGCAAGTGCTTAGTTTTTCACCTGGATCAACAAAAACAAGCACAGAACAGTTCAAAGAAATTGCATGGAATTTGAAAGTGATTTTCAATTATTGTAAAAAGCTAAACTTGGAATAAAATCATACAAAGCGGAAAATACATACATACATTTCAACTGATATAACGAAGTATTGTGTTAGGTCGAGCGTTTCGAATTTGAATCGGCATAATGGGATCTGTTAATGTAAATCGTAATGTCACTGACATTTTCTATCGCTATAAAATGCCTCGCATCCAAGCGAAGGTCGAAGGCAAGGGCAACGGCATCAAGACTGTCATCGTTAATATGGCCGAGGTGGCACGCGCAATCGGACGCCCCGCCACCTATCCTACCAAGTATTTTGGATGCGAATTGGGCGCACAAACTCAGTTTGACTACAAGGTTAGTAGTGTACTCACGTTTATGTTTTATTAATGAAATTTGTCAAAAAATAACTACACAGTATTAATTACACGTGCTCAGTAGCCCTTGTGTCGAATCTGCCCTTCGTTCCAGATCTAGACCTAGATCTTTTCATTATGAATTTTGGTGAAAAAACCTCTAAAAGTCAGAGTCTCCTACGCGAAGGTGAAGGGTTGTGTAATTGTGATATCGACCAGTAATCTCGCTCTTCGTTGTTTATATTTGTACCGATAGTCGGTCTGTTCTAAAAGACTGGCAGTTAAATGGATGTTGTGTTAAGATACAAAAGAATACTGAATGTCCTAAGAAATTCTCATACGGTTTTTTTGGCTGGGTTTTCTCTGCGTAAAGCCAAAAGCTTTCTTCACCGAGCAGAGGTAGGATCCGAGAATGTCCTCACCCCAAACAGGAACAACTTAAGAATCCTTGCGGACTATCTTATGGGGGTTTATAGTCTGAGATACCATATCAAACATATCGGAAAATACGACGAGAACACTTCCAGAATCTTTATGGTATCTCAGGAGACCTCTGAGCATTTGCTCTGTGACTGTCCTGCAATTTGCAGACGAAGGCAACTCTATCTTGGTCCCTTGATCCCTTTGTGCCTTATTACAAAATAGGGAACACTGAACCAAGCTGTGTGCTCAACTTCATAAAAAGCCTAAGCTTAAGTTAAACACAGGCTGTAATGCAGCCTGTAATTGGGAACATAGTGACTGGTGCGGACGGAACGGAGCTTGGACAGACAATGAAAGAAATTAATTAGGAATTTTCATCGGTATAATCACGGGTCACCCGATGTGGGTGTAATGCTGTACAAATGGGGCAGAGAAGATCCGGATTACTGCCGATACTGTAACAACGTGAAGGAAATTGAAGTGATTCTCAGTTTTAGCATATTAGTCCACTTATTCTTTTAGATGAGCCATTGAATGGGCCACATGAGTCTTTGAGTGGACATGGTGCTATTTTATTTTAGCCACTGCACGCTTTCTTAACTTAACGAAACCTATACTAAAACAAAACTCAATCTAAAGTTAGTCAGTAGCAAAATTAGGATAAGTTTCTTTTTTTTTTAATTATATCGATTTAATTTTTAATTGCTATATAATTTTTTTTTACAGAATGAACGCTTCATCGTGAATGGTTCGCATGATGCTACTAAGCTGCAAGATTTGCTTGATGGATTTATACGCAAGTATGTCTTGTGTCCAGAATGTGATAATCCTGAAACGGATTTAACTGTTTCCAATAAACATCAAACAATTTCGCAATCTTGCAAAGCTTGTGGTTTCCATGGATTATTGAAAGTTCATCACAAAGTCAACACTTTTATCTTGAAGAATCCGCCAACAGTTAATCCAGCAACTCAGGGTTCATCCTTAACCGAAGGTAAACGTTCAAAACGTTGCAAGAAAAATGGCGAAAATGGTGTTGAGGGCTCTGCAAACAATTCAGTTGCTAATAATTCAGGTGGTGAATCTGACGGTGGTAGCGGCAATCAAGCCAGTCAGACTGAAGCGGAAATAAGCGCAGCTATACCAGAAAAGAATGAGGATGATAATGATGATGGTTGGAGTGTGGATGTTTCCAAGGCAAGTATTATGCAAGTTAAAAAGATTTTACAGCGTGTGAAAGGCCTTGAAACCTTCCGTAGAATATCGTTAGATACGTTCTAAAGGGTTCAATAGTTAGTTAATGACGTTTTGTTCTCCCCTACAGGAAGCTATACGCGCGCGTCTTCAAGATTTAACCGATGGTGCCAAAGGCATGACCATCTCTGACGATTACGATAAGTCTGAGAAGGAGCGCATTGATATATTTTACGAAATGGTCAAGAAGAAGCGCGACGCTGGTGAATTGGACGCCGTCGCTGTACACAAGGAACTCATGATTGAAGCCGAACGTTTGGATATCGTACACAAGGCCACCCTGGTTCTGGCCGAATTACTCTTCTCCGAGCACATCACACTAGAAGTACGCAAAAATCGTAATCTTCTTTTACGCTTCACCCACAACAATCCGAAGGCACAACGTTACTTGATCGGTGGGCTTGAACAGATTATAGCACTACACGCCTCCAAATTAATGAACAAAGCAGCTGGCATTTTTAAACTCTTCTACGATTCTGATATATTGGAAGAAAAGTCCATACTTGAATGGGCACAAAAAGTTAGCAAGAAGTACGTAACGAAGGATATATCCAACGAGATCCATGAGAAGGTCAAGCCGTTTATTCAGTGGCTAAAAGAAGCCGAAGAGGAAGATTCCTCTGAGGAAGACGATGATGATTCCGATGTGGAAATCGAGTACAACGATCGCGCACGCGTTGAACCGTTGAAGGCTACGGTTATTACCAAAGTGAAGAAGATCGTTGATGATGATGAAGGCGATGAAATCGACATTGATGACATCTAAACACGTACGGCAAATGATAAGAAAAATATAGCTACATAATATGGCTGCATTTTGTCGAAGCCCTTGATTGTTTAGCAAAAAATTAAGTGCAGTCAAGAGCCGAGAGCAGTATGCAGTTAATTTTTTAAACACTATATTTTACCACGTTTCCTCTGAATTTTGTTGATACCGTTTGCACAAGTTTTAATTTCATTGCTGGTGCTTCTAGAAAAATAACTCGGTTTCGAGTTAAGGCCTCTCACAAACCATTTAAAACTAGTTAACAACACTCAATTAAGCGCGACAATTTTTCTGATATTCTCTGCAATTCTTCATTTCACCATTGTCACATTATTAAAAACTTGGTTTAGGTTTCATTAAAAAATGCATACAATATTTCTTGTGCGCGCACTTTAATGTTTCATGCAATGCCTTAATTTCTAGTTCAATATAAAATTTTGCAAACGCATTCAATTAATCAATAATGAATTTTTATATTACGATATACATATGTAACTACATATGAAGACACACATCTTTAATAATTAATAATTTTTGAAAATATAATAGTTTTTGGTCAGTTTGGTGGTAGTAAAAAATCTCTTGTATCTCTTCTTGTTTTAATTGTGCTTCTTCATTATATATAATTATTGCCTATAACTGTTTGCACTTTATTTTGTTCCAAGTCAGTCAGCAAGCATCATCAACATCACCAGCTCAGCTTCTTTAAAATAAATGCAAATATAAATAAAAAATTCACAATGTTGAAATTTATTATGCCAGAAAAAAATGTAAAAAAAAATTCAAATAAAAATAAAATTCAAATAAAAATAAAAATAAAAAAAATTTAAATGAAAATGAAATCTTCAAATAAAAATAAAAATAAGAAAAAAAAAAATTCAAATAAAAAAAACCAAACGAAAAAAAATCAAAAAAGTTATGCATATACATATATATATATATATTAATTAATATGCTAAGTTAATGATATTTTCTAACGCGCGCAGTTGTTTTCAATTTCAAACCAAAAGTAGGCAACAAATGTTAGTATAAAAATTTAATAAAAAAAAACATATATCTTAATCTTTCAGTTCTCCGGACAGGTTGAGAACTATTTTTTAAAAAATTTATTTTTTATAGCATATTTCCTTTTTCAATAAACCCCAACATAGCTTTTTTTTATTCCTTAACCGAAATTCACCAGTTAGACAATTTTTTTAAATTTAATAGATTCTAGAATTTCAACATATTGTTAAGTCAAAGTAAAAATTCTCTACTTCCTTGAAAATCGACCCGTCTGGGTTTCACACATGCAATTAAAATACGGCTACACACTAAAACAAACCCACACGACACTACTTGGTGTTATCGGAGCATCGTCATTAATAAAATGCCAATAAAAATACAATTATTACAATTATGAATAGAAAACTTATGGTTAAATGCTTCTAATATGAACAACATATGAATATAAATGTAGGTGTATGTATTTTAAGATTTTGTTCCAATCGACAAGCTCAATAATAAAAATACTATTCCAAAAAAATCACACTAATTATTTATTGTACAATGAACTCTTCTACAACGCGATGGATTAGTACCGCGTTATATGGCAACCGTGTTATAAGAAACTCGGAATTAATTGAAATCAGGAAATGAATTCTATGGAAACCTCGTTATGAGAAACAGAAATCGACGGCTTTGACTCAGAAGGGTCAACGGTATTACTTCGGCCTATCGCCGGCTCAAGCGGAATGGAAAATGTGGTAGAATTTTCCATAAACTGGAACCAATCAATGAAAAAAAGCTCAGAGGCTTATTAAAATGAGCTCTAGCAAACTCCAATCGTATCTTTTTGTTTGCAGCAGATATGACTGGCTTCTTGCGTGCGATACGCCCACTGAAATTGTTTTTTCGAACCACACGACGAACTGTTTTAGTGGATACAGACTTATTTATGGTTTTGGATACTTCTATTGTTAATTTAGGAACGCTAATCTTGGGATTTATTTGCACTTTCGGAACAATGTTGCGCTCATCAACTGCTGTTAGCAATTTTTTTCGACCTCTTCCTGCGGAATTTCGTATTGTTCCTTCATACCGATACTTTTAATGTAATATCATACGATATTAATGATTTTTTGAACGGTACTATGAGGTCTATCAATGGTTTCACCAATTTGCCGATACGATTTTCCTTGGCAACAGAGTTTTATTACTAGTTCTCTAATTCCAAGAGTTGTTTGTTTTCTTGTAGCGCCATCACGACACAACACAAAATATAAAACACTGAGTTTACCCAAATTAGTTAAAACACGTGCATACATTAGCTGTGTAAACTTTAAAAATGTTTTTCAGCGCCTTCTTGATTAAAAGAAGCCTTCTTGATTAAAAGAAGTACACATTTTTAGGGCAATTTCCAAGTGTATGCTCAATTTTGTGACCTGAATTTAGCGGTAGTTTCCACATTTTGAATTGTTGTGGGATGTTCTTTGTAAAAAAAATAATTTGTTGTTGGTTACTATTTAGTAGGACCGTCATTTGTTAATATGAATTTTAAGAAAATTTTTCCATTGCCTTATGTGGTCAGTATTCACCTTTTTCCTTTTCGCTCAAATTGATGAGTAACCGAGAGCACACGTAAACATACAAGCAGGGTAAATATTTTTATTTGTTTAATCATAGAGAGTTATTCTTTCTCTATGATTCAATCTACCGGGCAAGTCCTTATAGGTTACATTCAAACATAATATAAATTTATTTAAGTACTATATAAAATTCTCTCCAGCTTGCCTTTCTGGTTTTTAAAGCCATAAACAAGCGCATGATAAAAAACTTCTCATTGTTATTCACGGTTTTATAAAGATATAATACTTCGAGTTTTGTCAGCCGCTCAAATAAAACGCTGTTGTGAAATTTTTCCCTATTTGTTCCTCTCCAAGAGCATTTGTTTAGAAATTCTTTTACACCCGCATGTAGTTCTGTTAATTCAGAGAAAAGTAGTTACCCCGCTGATTAATCTTTCTGAGCTCCTCATATTTTACATTTTCTCCAAGACTCACTGAATAAAATTGCATACTTAAAACGTATTGAGTCAGTAGAGTTTTACCGGGTGCTGAGAGTGGAAGGTTGGTTGGCTGTTATGTGCGCTTTATAAAAATGTGGTTTATTATGTGGCTAGTACATACACGCAAAATGAACGTATATAGATTACTTTAGTGTGCTGGCTAATAAAACAAAGGAATTAAAAAAGTCGTTCTTTTTAATTTAATCGCTGCCGTTTTAATTGATATCTACACAAACAAATGAATTTGTGCATTTCATTGGAGAGTTCGACATAAAGAATAGTAAAGTTTTCTAATGTTATGTGGAATCATTTAAAATTATGTATGTATGTACATATTTTCAACTCCATCAATTGCAAACAAAGTCACGGAGAACAGAATACAAGTGCATCGATAGTGATTCGATAATTCATTGTGTTGTAGAGATAAAAAAAAGCAAATAAAATGCAATAAGTTCGTGTGGACTTGTAATGTTTTTTAACTGTTTATTATAGCCATCCCCAAACGTAATTCTTCCACACTCGAGAAACGTATAATTTTTCCGCCGTGCTACGCCACCATTAATAAAATTTGTTGCGAATTTTGGCTTACGTTTTTACCCTTGCGAAAGGTGAAAAGCATTTCACATTTCACCATTCTTCAAAAGTCATAACATTGCAGTTAACGTAAACTGATGTAACAACTGCATACACATATACATACATACATAGATGAAAAACAAAAACTTCGATTAAATCAGTGAAAACTACAAATACCTAATTTTCATTTAATAATAATATTCAATCATCAAAATCGCAATTGCATAGATTCTGGGTTAAAAGTAATTTAGTGAAAAATCATATCGTTTACCAATTAAAAACAATTTAAAATAAATAAAACAAAGGAAACTGGTAAACAAAAACTTGGTGGAAATTGAATTGAATATTAATTATTGCTCTACTAGATTAAATTATTGAAGAACGGAAGTACTCATCTTTTAAATTTAATTAGTTCCAGCTAAAGTAAGAAAGTGATAGGACTTTGTCAAATAAAAATGTAGATAATAAAGATAAAGCACTCACGAAATAATATTTACATACTTCAAATTCTAAACTTAGTGTAACCCGTCGAAGTTTGTGCTATGAACATCTTATTACTAATCTAAATACATTTGCACATTTTACTTATCTAGTTAATAAAACAAGTGATAAAACAAAGAGATGTAAATATTTATGTTAATACTCGTATTGTCATTAAGAAGCAAGATAACAACACTTAATACGTTATAACAAAAATAAATTTTATTTTACGATTCTTCTTCAACATTTTATGAGTTCTTGCTGATTGCGTAGATGAGTAGATTATTAGATTTAAATTACTTCTAAGGAATAGCTGCGCGATGTCTTCATCCGGTGCAGACATTACGAAGTTCGCGAATTCACCACGAGACGATGGCAACGATGTTCAAATGGACAGCCTGGACTCCAGTCACAACTACACGAATTCATCCGGAGAACAAAAACTTGCCAAAAAGAATGTTTTCAAATCGAAAATATTCATTATAACCGTTATTTTCTCGACGGTTCTCATAACGGTAATGTGCATTGGTTTTCTGGTCCACTACGAAGTAACAAGTGACGTTTCCGATTCGGAGGATGTCGCTTTTTGGAATGTAGACTTACCAGCCGAACAAAAGATCTGGTATGACAAGGGTATCGATGAGTTAAAGATGGCCCTAACACGTGAGATCAATCGACGCAGAGCGAAAAACGTTATACTTTTTGTGGGTGATGGCATGGGACCGAATACCGTGACAGCATCGAGAATATACGGATTCAAAGAGGAAGGTCTGCTGAGTTGGGAAAAGTTTCCGCACATGGGTATGCTGAAGGTATGTATGTATCCTTTGTAATGCTGGAAGCTACTATATAGCCAGTTATATTAAAAGATATGTAAGTAGATTCGAAAAAGTTGTTATTTGTGTACTTCATATATTAGAAACATGTACCTATGTAGTTTATAATTATACTTTTATCGCATTTTATTATTATTATTATATTTACTTTGATTATATTGTATAATCCGTTTCCTTCTCTTCCCTATGAATAGACTTATTGTGCTGACAAACAAGTACCAGATTCCTTTTCCACCGCCACTGCACTCTTCGGTGGCGTTAAAGCCAATTATGAGACTGGCGGCTTAGATGCCAGCGTTGGTCTGGCAAATTGCTCTGCATCGTTGGATGAGCATCATCATGTTCAGTCCATTATGAATTGGGCACAAATCGATGGCATGAATACTGGATTTGTGACGACGACTCGCGTGACGCATGCCACACCTGCTGCACTGTATGCCCATGTGCCAGATCGCAGGTGGGAGTGCGAAGATAAAATGCCAAATCAGGCTAAGATTTCTGGTTGTAAGGACATCGCCATACAACTGTTGCAACGGGAAACGGGTAGGAATCTAAATGCAAGTATTGCTCTTGTCTTGATCTAGACTTGGTTTTTACATTCGACTGTATTGTGATTTAGGTTATCATGGGAGGTGGACGGCAAACTTTAGTCTCTGATGTAGAGGGTTCTATTGCTGATCCCATTGACACTTGGTCGTGTTACTCCAAGGATGGCCGCAATTTGATCCGTGATTGGCAGAAAATGAAAGAAGAAAGCGGCAAACGTTTCGCGGTTGTGCAAAATAATGGGCAGTTAAAAAATATGCGTGGTGAAGATGTGGACTATGTTTTGGGTAAGTATTGTATATATGTATGTATATGGTATATATGTATTGGGTACGTTATGAACGCATTTTATGAAACCCTTGCTTTTTCGCAGCACGTTATACGAGGATACACTAAACCAAATCAAATTTTTACCATTTTAAGGTATCTTCGCCAATGGACATCTTAAGTATGAACATGAACGCGATAAAAGCGAAGACGGGATGCCATCGCTGAAGGATATGACCCTCAAAGCTATCGAAGTCCTGAAGAGCAAAGACAAAGGATTTTTGTTGGTTGTTGAAGGTGGTATGATTGATCAGGCTCATCACCGCGGTTCCGCTAAGAAAGCCATATCAGAAGTTTTGGCATTGAATGAGGCCGTTGCTGCTACCGTAGAAGAAATGAAGTGAGTACAAAATTTGACATTAATTACTACAGCCATAAATTTACATTCAAATACAGCATTCAACTAAAAATTACCACGGAGAAAAATGTTTTACTCTTAGCACAATAGGTTGTGGATGAAATGCAATAATTTTTAATGAGTTCTATTTAACATTAAATTTCTAGCCAACAACTTCATGAAACATTAATAATTGTTACTGCGGATCACTCTCATACGCTCACCATCAATGGACATCCCAGCAAAGGTGCCGATATATTGGGTATAGCCTCGAATTCAAAGACCGAAGGAATTCCCTACACTACGCTAACTTATGGTACAAGTTACAGAGGTTTTCAATTCGATGCTAAGGGCAATCGTGCTGATCCCTCTGAGGCGGATACAACCGATTGGGATTATACACAGCAAGCGGCAATTAATACAGATGAGAATCTACACGGCGGATCGGATGTTACAATACATGCGCTTGGTATATATATATCTTGATCCTCTCGGTAGTTGCAATTTTAATTAACTTTGTTTTATATTGTCCTATTTTAGGAGCTATGTCATACTTATTCCATAGCATACATGAGCAAAGTTACGTGGCTCATGTGATTTCGTACGCCTTACGTATTGGCCGTTTTCGTGATAGCTCAATAGCTGAATCATTGGCCGAATTGATGCCGCTGTAGTATTTTTTTTACGATATGTCAAACCGTTGACCTTTAATTTTTCTTTAAATGCCTACCTGTGTACAATTTGTTTGTGATATTAAAAAAATTTTATTTAACAGTTAAAAATCAGTAATAAAAAAATATGTTAATAAAATAATAGTTAAGAAAGACTGCGTTTAAGTAATTTTTGTTTTTATGTATTGGCAGCTCCTGGAGGAAATATGTACAGTTGTAAATATAAGCTATGAACACAGGAGTTCGAATCATAGCTTCGTTGTGAACAGACGTCTATTCTGTGTTCGCTAATTTATAATAATTTTTCTATTTCGAGTTTTCCGCCATCTTTTTTTTTGGTTTTTTGGAAAATCTTAATTTATTTGCTGTGCTTCAACGGGACTTAGCAGGTCAGAGCACGGGCATTATTCCTGCGAAATCAAGTTTACAAGCACTATCAAACTACTGTGATTTGTTCACAATTTCATTGTAAAAGTTCATCAGTTAGTTTAATCTACTTTTTCGATAACTAACTCGCTCGTATTCGATGGAGGTTGACGTCCAAGTAGTCGGAAATGGCTCAAAGCCTAGGATAAAACGAACTCGAACTAACAGTATCAGTTCAGCTGACATCGCAGACTCGCTAGGAGATAATAGATTTAAGCTCCTTTCTATCCAACCGAGCTACAGATTGAAACCAAGCCTGACAGATAAGGGCATGGCCACCGGCAAACAGAACCTGATATCCAGCAGCGCTACAGTCTCTGCCACCACGGACTCTCACCAGAAAGGCATCAACCAAACGGATCAGCAGCAATCAAGGCATAACTTCTCGGGTATAAAATTCTGCCCGCCTATTATTCTCTACAAGACAAATATCAAACTACTCACGGAAGGCTTAAAGGAAAAAGCTCCAGAATTAGTTTTTAAAGTTAAGTATATTAATAAATATAAGTGCAAACTTTTTGTTAATAATCACAAGTCTCACTCCGAACTTATCGAAATGTTAAAAGCAAGTGATGACATTGAAGCTCATACTTTCACAGCTAGTGAGGATAAATCACACTCGTTAATTCTTCGAGGTCTCACATCAGACTATAGTGGGGACGAGATCAGTCGGGAGCTCAACGTAATTATTCCAGATCTGGTCTCCAAGGTTTCTCCATTCCTAACTGAAAGACAAAAAAAAAATCAACGAGAGTTCTGATCTCTTTCTTGTTCAACTTCTCCCTGGTAAGATCCCTGATGAAATCCTTAAACTCAGATACCTTTTTTACTCCCGTATCACTTGGGAAAAACCCAAAAAGAATAACAACCCTATGCAGTGCAAGCGCTGCCAAAGCTTCGGTCACTTGGCCAAAAATTGTGCCAGAAAGTATAACTGTGTGAAGTGCAGTGTGAGACACAATCCGGGTGAGTGCCAAAATATAAAAAAAGAGGGTTCCCTTGCCTATTGCATCAATTGTAAAGATTTTGGGCACCCCGCAAATTTCCGTGGCTGTCCACAATACAAAATGTACTTGCTGAGAAGGAGGGAGTTAATAAATAAAAATAAAGAGAAAATAAGTCAGATAAACCAAGAATGCAAAATTTTCAATAATAGTGTTGTAGGACACACTCGAGTATCCTACGCAGACATTGTCAAGAATAAGCAACCCGCTTCTTGTATTGACCTAACTCCCTCCTCTGTTGCAGGTGCATCTAAGGGATTGTTTTCCGATTTTTTCGATCTTTCCACTACACTTTTTGGTTCGGATATAACTTCCTTGGTGGCAAGGGTGAAAAAGTTCATGAAGAACATTAACAGCGGTATTTCTATCGAAATGAAGAGACTGGCATACTTGGAATTGTTAGACCAAGTAATCCTCAATTCCAATAATAACTTTGATGGGTAAACATTTCATCTCCTTAAACACCGGTTCCTTGGTGGACAATAGTAGACGCCTCGATCTATTTAAACTATTAAAAAGACACAATGTTTTCGTTGCGTTTCTCCAGGAAACGCACCTGAAAATCAATCATAAAGTTCATTTAGATTCCTATAACTTTTTCCGTAACGATTCTAATCAGGGAGTTGCAATAGCCTTAAAAAAAGATCTTCTCTTTAATTTAATTGACACAACAAACTTCGATTTCCCTTGTATCTTACTGTCGATTTCTTTTAAAAAGAATGATTCGGTGAAAGCGCTTCTGCTGGGATCAATATATCTTCCGACTAATTTAACCCGTGCAGCAATCACTACCGAGTTAGACAAAATCAGCGTAATAGCAGCTAACTATGACGGAGCAATAATAGGCGGAGACTTGAACGCTAAAAGCCCTTCCTGGGGCGATGCTCTTAGGAACATGAATGGTATTGCCTTAGAAGCGTGGTTGTCACAATCCTGCCATATATTTTCTCTTCTTTCGCCTAATAGTCCCTCGTATCCAAATGGCTCCTCCTTTTTGGATCACTTTATTGTCTCAAACTGTCTTATTGACCAATTGAACCCAAATTTTAATATATCTACGCTGCCATCATTCTCTGACCATTACGCAATTCTTTTAAACTTAAACATGAGTGAAATTGTGTACATTCTTAAGCAACCAGAAATCTTTATATCATATCAAAAAACCAACTGGAAGAAATTCCAAGATGACCTAGACGTTCAGTTAGCTAATCGCCTCCCTCCAGAGTTTTCAAACCTTTCTAATGAAGAGATTGACTCCTATATTCTTAGTCTCAACTCAACTATACACAATGTTGCTCGAAATAACTCTGAAGTAATCAGTCCATCATTTAATAAATATAAAAACCTTCCTCAGGATATTACTAACCTCTTCAAAATTAAACATAAGTGGCAAAAAAAATTAAAACGAATTTTCCATGCTACTTATAATAGGATAAACCAATCTTATAAAGAGCTTTCAGCCAGAATTTCACTCCTAAAAATAATAATTAAAGAGAAAGTTAAAATTTGGCTTGATCAACAACTTCAGCAGAGACTCTCTAAAATTAAACCAGGTCCTTCCGCCTTCAAGGAAATTAACAATCTCATAGGGAAAAAGAGCTCCTCTTGTGAGTCGTTAAAAATCAATAATACCATTTATTCCAGTCATTGTTTCGACTTTCGGAAACTACTTTGAGAGAATATTTCGTAAAAGTCGGCCTACTTCCGATCAAAACTTGGTGCTACAAGTGGAAACTACAGTGGATCAATTTAGAAACATTTTACCGCCTCGAATTTTTAATTTCGACATTTCCAACTCTGCTCTGTCTCCATCGTACCCTGAATTCTTCACCTCCACCGGAGAAATCAAAGATATCCTCAGCCACAATAATTCCAAGAAGTCATTTGGTCCTGACGATCTCTCAAACTTTCTCCTAAAGAAACTTTCCAAATCTGCTATCGAGTTTTTAGCCATTATCATAAATAACTGTTTGAATAATGGTTACTTTCCTAAAAGTTGGAAAATCGCGAAATTAATTCCGATTAGGAAAAAACCTAATAATATCGACATTTCAAACTTCCGCCCTATTGCTTTACTCTCCAACGCTGGAAAAATTCTTGAAAGAGTAATTTACAATAAAATTGAAAATACTTTAAACAATGCCATTGATCCTATTTCAGATTACCAGTTTGGCTTTAAAAAAGGACACTCTACGGTGCACGCCCTTTTGAAAATGCACAGTGACATAACTCAAAATCTTAGAAACAAAAAATGTACTGTCAGCTGTTCTCTGGACGTTGAAAAGGCGTTTGATAGTGTTTGGTGGGATGGTCTTCTCTTTAAACTAATACAAATCAATCTTTCTCCAACGATCTTTAAACTCCTAGACAGTTTTCTTACCGATCGATTCTTTTTTACACAAATCAACCAATCAAAATCCACATTAAAGAAAGTTGAGCGCGGAGTTCCTCAAGGCTCAATCTTGGGCCCTCTTATCTTTAAAATATTTTTATATGATTTTCCTCACTTCCTGCGTGTGCCAGACTTTCCATCAAGCTCAGTTGCACTTTTGTATGCTGACGATACCATGGTATATGCTCACGCGAGATATCCCAACGATGCTTTGGCAGCCGTCTCTGCTCATATTCAGGTAATTAACGAATTCTATAAAAAATGGGGTTTAAACCTTAACATCGGTAAAACTGAATGTATTTGCTTCCGGAATGCATCAGGGAAAGGACCTCCAGGAGTGGTGAGGGACAGTAAAAATCTTTATCTTGCCGTCGATGGCGCTAGGATCCCATTCAAAACACACATTAAATACTTAGGTATAAATTTCAATAACCTTTTCAAATTTAATAATCACGCAAGGTCTACATTGACTAAAGCCAAGCGTGTTGCAGGATTGCTAGCGCCGTATTTTAGATCCAATAGCGGCCTCTCAAGAGAAACCAAGCTGTTGTTCTACAAAACCCTAATAAGACCGGTTGTGACCTATGCCTTCCCGTGCTGGTTTTCGTTCTCACCGTCGGTGGGGAGAGAGCTTGAAGTGTTTGAAAGACAAATTCTGCGCTTAAGTATTAACAAACATTTCCAATCTTTTAACAAAAAATATGCGAACAGCTACATCTACGATAAGTCCGGAGTTGAACCCCTAATGAGATACTCCTTAAGAGCTATGAAAAAATCCGTAACAAATTTACGCTATATAGATAATGATCTTATAAGTAGTACGTTTTTTTCTCTATCCAGAGAGCCTTGGAATTCTGAAAATTATTTATCTCCTTTGTGTATAGACTCAATTGACTTAGATTCTATATTAGCAGGTAATGACCAATCTGCTTTAGTTCCTTTGTTTTACCAGAATAGTTCATCTTGCCAAAATAGAGGATAATTTTCCTTTCACTGTAATGTAATGTGATTTCATATAAAATAATATATTAAATGTTGTAGACTTTAAGTGCCTTATCAAAAACAAAATAACTTATTCTCATATTACGAACTCATATACCTCTGTAATAGTCTTATTTCAAGTATATTACCTGATGTACCTTATTATTATTCTAAGTCAAATAGCTATTAAGCTTCAAATAATTATAAGAACACTTGCAAAGCTCCGGGAGCAAGAGCTTTATATAAAACTTAACGAGAAGATATCATATCTTAATTAATACACAAACTCGTGAAATTGTACTATTGGTTAAAATACTACGAAATATCATGCACAAGGCAAAACTTTACAGCCCTGTGAGTTGCCAAACTTGTAAACATGCATAGTTTAAGTTGTATATATCTATTGTATAAGTAAGTTGTCATCGTCGCAATAAAGTTGAATTGAATTGCTATGAACACAACCAACCATGCTTGTCATATTAAACAGCTGTTTTAGGGATTTCTGTGGTGAGATCGAAAAGTAAAGTAAACGGTTCTAGAAAGTTTCGTTATTCCGCACAAATTGCTAGTAATCAAATAGGTTTTTTTTGGAATTAATAGCATTAATAGCAACAATCTGAGACTGTTTTTTTCTGTTGGTACAATTAAAAATGTCACAAAGTAGTGATAAAGAAGCCAGCGATGACGAGTTTCAAGATGCACTCAGCAACTTAGGGCTGGAAAAGTCCAATGAGGATATAATCGAAGAGATCATCAAGAAGCAAGAAAATGTTACATTGGATGATGTACCTAAAGCGCTGGGTGTTGCCGAAGGAGGCGATGAAGAGGGCGCGGCATCCCATGAGGAGACGGTAGAAAACCAGGAATACGATACAGACGACGAAGCAGCGCTTATAGAAATGGAGAAAGTGCTCACCGAACCAGAGATGAAACTTAGACGGGAACATGCGGTGGTACTGAAGGAGATGGGTAATGAACAATTCAGGAACGGCGAACTCGAAAAAG
The DNA here is from genome assembly GCA_949629155.1 of Myopa testacea. NCBI lineage: Eukaryota > Metazoa > Arthropoda > Insecta > Diptera > Conopidae > Myopa > Myopa testacea. The sequence goes on from OX451345.1 coordinate 27,314,135, forward strand.
CAATAGAAACTTATTCTACTGCGTTGCAAATCTGCCCAACAACAGAACACAAGGATCGCGCTATGTTACTGAGTAACCGCGCTGCTGCCAAAATTAAAATAGATGCAAAGCAAGCTGCCATAAAGGACTGCAACAAAGCTATTACTTTGTGGCCAGAATACGTTCGCGCCATCTTAAGGTTTAACGATTTTAAATCCTTGACATTATCGTTCCTAATAAAAAGTTTACATTACAGACGAGCGAAAGTGTATCATGATACCGATAAGTTGGATGAAGCATTGCAGGACTTTGAGCTGGTTTACAAATTAGATCCCGGTAATCTGGAGGCCAGAGAAGCAATGGTACGTCTGCCACCAATGATTCAGGAGCGAAACGAGAAGATGAAGGAGGAGGTACTAGACAAACTTAAGGATCTAGGCGACATGATACTTAAACCTTTCGGACTGTCCACATCGAACTTCCAAATGCAAAAAGATTCGGCGACAGGGGGGTATTCGATAAACTTCAACCAGAATAAAAGCTAGATAAGATCGAGTTGTTGATTCTCTGAAGTTGTGGATGATTGCTTTATTATTTGATATACATACATAATGTTTAATATAGTACACAGTTTAAAATGATTTGGTTAATATTTCCTATTAATATAAATATATTCTTTTTTATGTTTTTTAAATGATGAATATTTGGAATATTTTGTAATAAACCCTTCGCAACTATTAAGTATACGTTTAAAATCTGGATTTTGGCAACCGTATTTAAAACTAATTGTCAATAAATGTGGTCATAATTGCAAGATATAACTCTACTATATTTATCGTTTGAAAAATTATACGCTTTCAAATGACAGGTTCCTATTTGTAGCTTAATTGTCATATAACAGCAACAACATAGTTTTAATGCAATCTCCACCATTTGAAAAATCAAAAAATGCATTCCATATTTCTTAAAATGGAACCTAAATAGATATTTAGAACGCTTTGAATGCGTTACTTGTATCTGTCATACATTAAAAGATATCGCTCCTCCAACATTGGAAATTTTTGACATTTAAACTCCCACAACTCCTAAATAAAAGCTAAGCCCCGAAAGTTTTTTGTTGGTTAGATTCAAGGGGGCAGGGCTGCAGTTTCCATTGAGGAGACTTTGGCGGCAGACAGTTCGTTATGAAGACAATTTTTGTTTTTCCAACCTGAGTAGACTTTTGTTAATGATTATGTTACTACCTAAAAATGGTAGTTTTTTCGAAAACCCATTGAAACGTACGCCCTAAACGTACTCCGCAAATTGTCAATACTATTTAGTCTATGAACATACAAAATCCTCAAGTCTCTTTGATTCCCCGCATACCGCCAGAAATAAAATGAACACGCATGAGACACAATTAATATCTTTATTCTTCTGCCAATTTCCTTGGAAAAAAACTTTAAAAAGTAGTGTCTCCCTCTAAGTATCCTGAATGTAAATCCGGCCATTTTGGACAATGAAATAAAAACACCGGCTAAAAACACCCATATACTCGTAGCTTGTTTTGTTTGGCAAGCACTGTGTTTTAAACTGCCAAATGCAGAAGACTCTGTGCACTCTGTGCACAGAGTGATGATGCTTCAGTTGTTCTTGAACCCTGCGGGTGTGAAGTTTTCGGTGTTGCGTGTTTTCGTGATTGTCATTTTGTGCTCCATTCTTTCTGAGGTGGGTTTATAATTTCTGTTTGTGAAATTTGTCAGTAATAATGTTAATTGCAACTTAGGCAAGTAAAGTAAATAGTGTCAAGTGTGGGTGTTGAAGTGAGATGGTTTGGATGATTCGTATACATACCGGATACACACGAGTCACTCAAATTCAATGCCCATCGATACCCCATCCCTCAAGTGATTAGATCACTCTTTGTAACTTCTATTTCATCCGAGCTTACTTGCTGCTGGAATTGCATAACCAATTAAAGAGAAAAATGAATGCAGTTTCAACTTTAATGCGTCGGTTAATATGTATTTTTTCTTCGTTCGACCTACTTTTGTTACCACTTTTAATGCAGTGTTGTATTGTTCACTACACATGTTTTGCTACATGTTTTTTTTTGTTTTTGTTTTTATAAGTGAGATTGGAATGCCGACATCAACCATAGAGAAAGAATAACCATATCATCAACCATAGAGAAAGAAAGAAAAAATAAATAATAAGAATAAAATAAAGAATAACAACCAATAAGTTATTCTTTCTCTATGCATCAACTAAACGAAAGTGTTTTAAATTCAGTTCACGTTTAGAAAATTGTGTAGTTTGTTTTGTAACCGTATAATTAAAGCGTACACACCTGATTAGCGATTAATGGCATCATCGAGATTGTTGTTGTAAATGCTACTATTACTAAAAAAACAAAATAACATGCAATAACATGTAAAGAAAACAATTCATAAATGGATTCATGGAAATCATGATGTTTATGAATGTTTATTTTTTGTTCATCGGTTTGATGATCTCCACATCTGAAAAAAAATTTGGATGTACATAAATAAAAAAGTAAAATCTGTGTGTATACATATGATTCGAATAATGCAATGGCCTGAAAATACCTTTTTCAATATTGTTTTCCTTTTATTTTCATTTTTATTTTTGATATCTTAATTTAAAACTGCATAATCAGCATAATTTATTATAATAAATAACTTAAACAATTTTTATATTTATTTTTTATCTATAAATATTAAGTTAAAATTTAATCGAGCCTAAAATTTAATTGAATGCATATACAACTGAGTGCGGTTTAACTATAATTATGTGTGCTTTTTCACATAACCACAAATAATTTTGTCACGTTTCGTTAAACCAAACAAGACAAACATAAACAGTAGTCAGCTGTTGTTGTTTGACAATGAGCGCCTGCGAAACTCATTACTTTACTGTCCAACCACAACGCAACGATGCGACGTCGCAAACGATAACGATTTCTCTCTCTCGAAATCTTCGAATGAGTGACATCTGTCGTCATAAATTATTTACATTTTGTTTTAAATAAAAATAATTTGAATAATTTCCTTGTTTGACAATTCGTTTGTCAAATTTATTTACATTTTTTGGGGAATTTGAAGAATTTCATCGAAAAGTAGGGCATACTGTTTTTAAAAAAATGAGAAAATCGGAAGAAGTTGTCAGAAAATTAGAAAATTTTATGACGACGTGAGAGAGCTCAACGACGTGTTCCATTCCATTTTTCTATAGGAACATCGCAATCGATTGCGACGTCGCATCGTTGTGGTTGGACAGTTATTTATACTCAAAAAATTATCAGTGTTTGCCTCTATTATATAGAGTCTATATCAGTGGTGCGCAAACGAACACTATCACATTTTTAGTGTGTATTGGGCATATTTTCTCTCAGCACTGAGAAAAATGGATTCGGTAAAGTATGACGCATTTGTCTCGTTTCTTTGCATCATATCAATCGTCATTTTTCGGGTGTAGTCAAAATAAAAGAACGCAGCGAGACAGACCTACCTCGTTGATGGCTTGAGAGCTACTGACGAGCGATCGTCAAACGCACTCAATGTATACATATTATGCCACTCAAAAATTGAGTAGCCGAATGGCTGCCTTTGCGCACCACTGGTCTATATCAGTGGTGCGCAAACGAACACTATCACATTTTTAGTGTGTATTGGGCATATTTTCTCTCAGCACTGAGAAAAATGGATTCGGTAAAGTATGACGCATTTGTCTCGTTTCTTTGCATCATATCAATCGTCATTTTTCGGGTGTAGTCAAAATAAAAGAACGCAGCGAGACAGACCTACCTCGTTGATGGCTTGAGAGCTACTGACGAGCGATCGTCAAACGCACTCAATGTATACATATTATGCCACTCAAAAATTGAGTAGCCGAATGGCTGCCTTTGCGCACCACTGGTCTATATGTACAAAAATGAAAATTTTTCTTGTTGCGCTTGTTTCCATGTCAGATTCAATATATGCATCTAATGTACTAAAATAATTTTATCATAAATAATAGTGTTTAATAGTTTTTTTTGTTTGACGATTATCTCCTAAGGAATCACTGTCTACAAAATGTGGAAGCTCTCTTGGCCCATGTCAGAATAGGTCTCTTGAGGCCGCCTATAAAAAGCGTTTCAAGTTGCTCGCTGTCACACTACAAAAAATTATCCGCGTCCTCAAACTCGCAAGCGGTTGAGAGTGTGTCTGTAAACGCTTTCATTTCAACGGAAGCATTGTGCGGAGTAGTTTATTCGACGTGTCAGGTTGTCCTACAACCGTTATCAAAGGGCATAACGAGATGAGGTTCGTAGACGGCCAATGGAGTTATCTTCAAATAAACCAGAAAGTCTTTTACCAGGCCTAGTCGAAGCTCAGACACCCTACACCCATAGGATGAATTTAGAGTTTGCTAATAATTACAATAATAACAAATATGTAATATACAGTTTTATTTAAAATAATGTTTCAAATACATTTGTTTTGAAAGCGCGTCAAAATAATAAATAACATTATATCGCTTTAAAAAGTAGGCGCTCTTTTCGCTTTCCTGTAATCGTGATTTCCACACCTTGATTTCCATAGACAAACGGACAGATAGATTGACGGATAGCTAAATCGACTAAGTAGGTGACTCTGTTCAAGAATGTATATATACTCTTTTATATCTGCATTTTCCAAAGTGTGAAGCTAAGTTTTAGTTCAATTGATTAATTTTTATTTTTATTAAAAGAATTCATTTATCATTGTGAGTGTTTGGCGGAAATTCTCAAAGTGCTTAAATTTAAGTAAATATGTTCTTGGAATACTTTATATAATCAATTTTCTCAAATCTAAATTGATGGATAGATAGGGTGTTGATGTTTATATTGCTTAAGTGTATTTCAGAAGTACATAGTCCATAATTTCTACTTTTCTTCAGTTGCTCGCCCTTCATCTCTTCTTCCAAGAAGTGATTCGTTTTTATTATCACGATGCTTACTCGTGTTGTATTTAAAAGTGCACCGAATGCATTTCGTGATGGAGCTGTGAGCTGTTTATTCGACGAACAGCTGATGTCTTTAGTTACTTCTGATCTTTGAACGTATAATATACATACTTGTAACTGTAACAAGTAGTTTCAATTTAAAATAAAAGATAATTGTTTATTATTGTTTACAGTGCTTTACACACGGAAAGATGTATGTTGGAGTGTTGACAAAAATGTGTTGAACGAGAGTGAGTGTACATTTATTTGGCATAGACAAGAAACAACAAAATTATATAGACTGCTACTTTATTAGCTCATCTACCACCACGAACTCCACCACCAAAAAAGTCGAATCACCAGCCATTAAAGCTGCCGCACAAACATTCGCACAAGACCGTGAAGCGACAGGCAGACCCTGGAGCAACATTTGGCCTCAGACTTTGAAACAACGCACCAAAAATTGTATTACTCAAACGAACATCAAGAATACACAATAAGATGAACAACCGACTCCTAAAGAGTCCGCTAAGTGGCAAACGCTGCTATTTCTCGCTTGCCTGCTCTATTGGCTCTATGAGTTTGGCCTGCGGCAGCCTGTTGCAGATACCAAATGCAACGGATCGCATATCGTTACAGCGCGGCCTCGTCTTGACTTCTTTGGGCTTTATCTACTTTGTTTCGTTGACCGATTTCTGTAATAAGTACCTGTTGGAGACACAACATGGAATAATGGTTCGCAAAAAATATCGCCTCATGATATCGGATGTTATGGAAATTACAAACAAGTAAGTGCGAAAAGTAGTAATAATTTCTTGATTAATAAGTTAACCTAAAACACTTAACAGTTTTAAATTAAGTTTCTCAAGTTTTTATTGAAAAAAAGGCAAGTTTTAGATTCAGTTTAATTTTTTTATATTTATACTTGAATGGCTTCGTTTGCAGAGCAGCTGCATTCAAATAACTTTTTTTATTGCCACACAAATTATTTAACTAGGTTTATGTTTCAACTTATTAGAATAATAATTGATGTAGTTAATTGCATTCTGGAAATTTGTTGAGAAAAACAGACTTTGGTTTCTTTTACCATATAATTTAATCCAAACTCCGAATTATTTTAATCTAAATAACTGCCATGTTTTTTAATCTACACTATTTGATTATTTTTTCTTTTTAAATTCTTCCGAGATCTTTTTTAATATTAATAGAACATTTTTTAATTACGTAAATTTAATAGTTAAAAGGTCGATAAATTAAAATAAATCTATAAATTAAAAAGGGTAGACATCTTAACACATCAGACTATATTAACCTAAATATATTTTATTATAAATTTGTTTATATGTAACTCCAAAAAGCCATTTTATATAACAATGTTTTGAATTTAGGATTCACATGAAATTTTGTTTCTTTTCAATTTATTATTTATAAAATCTAATTATATAATAGTTTCACCGAGAATTGATATTATCAAATTTAATATTATTTTAAATAATAAATAACATATAATAAGATCGTTCATTAAAACTTAAAAATAATCTCAAAGGAGTCGAGTATCGTCAAATAGCCGGATCGTACATACATACATATATGCGTGGACGAGTATAGAATATCGTATAGTATATCATTGGCATTATCTTATCATAATTCGTCATATTAACTCATTAACATATGTACATCCATATATATGTACATCTTTGACAAAGTATTATAAGTTTGGTCTGTATTTTTATCAGAGCCTTTATAATAGTGTATACAGAAATTTTATTTACTCGTACTATGCAGCTAATGTTTGAGTTAACTGATAGCAGGTGCTAGCAATAGAAGACTTGGAGTATTAGAATCACTTAAGTCATTAAAACAATCAGATAAAACGTAGAACAGGTATTTTGATTGAACAGAGGAGTAATTAAGTACCTTATATTCTATTTATGTACATATGTATCTATACTATATCTATCTATACTATCTATTAAATGTATTTATTTAATTATTTTTTTTTATTTTGGAAACGTTGATCTTGATTTTAATTTTGGAAACATTGATTTTGATATTAATTTCGGAAACATTGATTTTGATCTAATATCGGAAACATTGATATATGTAATTAGATTCAGTTGTAGATAAAACATCAATTGAAGTCTTGTTAACTATTTCATAAATCAGATCACAGTCGATTATCTACGTTTTGAAAGAAATAATTTTTCAGATAGGTTCTTATTTAAAAATGTTCTTTTACTACTATTTAACATCGAGAGGAGGAGTTTACAAACCTCTCAAGTAAACTGAATTATTTTTACTGCAATTGTCATTGCTTTGGCATTAACTTATAATATACATTGTCAAGCAACTGGCAATTGTCACCTCATTAGAGAACACCTTCACTAGTTTAAGGGTAAAACTACACTACGTTGTTACAATAAATATTTAATGTAAATTGATGGTATATGTACATACACATATTATCGCCATACTGTAAATTTGTTTTGTTTCAGATGGAACAGAAAAGCACGCGACAATTTAAATCAAATCAATTGTATTTTTAAAATTATAATAGAAGCTTATGCATCATTTTTGTATTCGAGCACAAGCAATAAGTTTGACCTTTCAATATGAAAAATTAAAAATAAAGTAACAAGAAAAATAAAAGTATGGAATATCGTAAAAGTTAGATATATAAGAAAATTAATTGAAAGTGAAAGAAGCTCGTTAATAAATAATAACTTTTGGCGCAATAATAACTTCTTAGATTATAGAAACATTAAAAATGTTAATAATAAATTTGAAATCGAGAAATCTATCTGTTATTATCTGTGTCTGCGGACCACTAAAATTTGTGTCTGCCATCGCATTTCAGATTTCAAGACAGTAATTAATCTTTGCAACTAAGAAATATTGTGTATCATGAAACCTTTATTAAATTTTATAAATAGAATTCTGTCGATTTATTTAATTAAAAGTTAGAAATATAATTTAGGAACTCATAATGAATAGATCTCAAATACCTATTATATCGTCCATAACTGAAATTGAAATTTAGAAACATCATTTAGTGAGTTAGGGTGAATGATTCATAATGTGATCTATAATCAATATATACATATGTACATATATGAAAATATTGATTGTACAAAAATGGATTTCCTTTTATAAAGTTAAAGAGAGAGCTTAAATCTCCAATAAAATTGTAAAGCTTATAATAGATATTAAGTGGTATAGCTATATAGAGCATATATATGTAGGTGCTTCTAAAATTCCTTTCAGTGTGAGTTCAAGTCTTATATTTTCAGCTTTTGTCCTTTTCGAATTCGTATCCCATACAATTTCTTTTTGTTTTGTTTCGGTGTATTGTATGCATAGAAGTTAATATTTTGGTTACTTCCAAAAGATTTTAGTTACGTGAAGCTTTAGTTTTCCAAAAAGTGTACTTATCCAAAAAATGTAGTTATTAAAAATTTTTAGTTTGTAGGCCAAAAGCTGCATTTTTTTAAATATTCTTCGGCGTTTCGGGAGCGTTTATTTTGTTGTTATGTTGTGTTAAGTGATAGTGATTTGCGCAATCGCTTCCCAACAACTCGGCTCAGGGGTGGTTGCAAGAATCATATGGGCGATAGAGTTCGTCATATCTAATGGGTCTATGAAACGAATAGGTACACGTTTCATTGGACACGGTCACCAATGATGGTTGCTTTGTTTCCACGGGTTTCGATTGTAGTGATGGGTCTGGAGTGATATTCTTCTTCGCGGGTTGGCGCTGGATCTCGCTTTTATTCGAGGTTCTGCGTCGTCGTACGTTGCTTAGTCTTTTCGGTTGTGTTGAAGACTTCGCAAGTGACGATTTTGTATCGATAGGGGTTTTACTGTGCTTCGAAATAATTTTAACTTTTATCACTTCACTAGGACTTTCTTCCTCCTTATCGACTTCCTCTGATGAAGTTGATTGACTAGAACTTGGCGTGTTTTGTTTTCTGAAACGTTTGCGTACAAATTTTTTATGTTTGATCAAATTTTTTTTATGCAATATTTCAGAATTTGTAACTTGACTGAGTTCATTAGCCGATATTTTTGATGTGCTAGCTTCACTAATTTGTGACACTTCCGATACAGAAGATTCACTGCTTTGGGGCATCATCGAGCTCGTCGCTTTAATATCTTCAGTTATCTTTGATTTGCAAACATCACTGAGCTCACTTGACCTCGGTTTTTTAACTTTGCTTAATTTTTGTTTCCTATTTTTTTTTAGCTTGGGTTTAGTGGTGGTGGCAACATTGGTGCTTGTACTGCTAATGTCGGATGTGTTTCCAGTTGACCTCGCGGGTATATCGATAAAGTCGTCCATTCTTGAGAAACTATCGGTGCAATTGACGTCCATGCTACTCGTAGAATCCTCTACTTGCGAAGTATTTAATGTTTGCGTTGATGTGTGTACTCTCCTTTCGGGCTGTATTTCTTTTAAATTTGGATGCGTTTCCGACCACTTCGAGCAAATATAATCCTTAATTACCCTAAGTGACGCACGAAGAACATTTAAGTTAATTTTATTATTCAAGAAAGAAATTTAAATGTGCACTGAATGAAAAAAAAAATATCGAAATATTTCCTTTGCTATTGTCATTATTTAGAAAACAAATTCATATCTTTCTAAGTTTAAATAGTTTTAGAGAAAGGAAAAAATCGGTTGTAAGGTGTGGAAAATAAGTTACAGTAGACTCTGATTCCTGCTGTTATGAACTACAATGACAAACAAACTCTTTTATACACATTAAAAGGTGAACAAATCATACACAGTATTTGAATTTAATGTTAATTTGATTAATTCTTATGCGTAACAAAGATACCAAAGTATCTTCCTTGTGCGCCTGAAACAAACCGGCTTCTAGGATTGAGTAAAACAGATGGAGATTCTGAAAGGGCACACCAAGCGCAGAGCACATCTGTGGAAGCTCGTATATGGTATGAGCATAAACCTAATTTCCCCACCATTTTCTTCCTTTCCTTCAAACCTGGTCAATGTGTTGCAGATAAATAATTAAACTTGTTTGCGTAGTAAATGATTATTTCAAAAACAGTTTGAACTCACATTATTTTACTGCAAGAAAAGTACGTTCGGTTCAATGACTCTCTCGACGTTGATTTGTATGAAGTGGTGTCTTCGTCTTGTCTTGATGGCATTTCATAGAAACTACTTTCGATCATTGACTTATTCAATCGATGGCCGATTTCTGAGTGCCTATTTTTTCTTTCTTTGAGCTGATTATTGCATTCTAGAAGCTGATTATTGCATTTTGTGTGCAGTTCACTTTTCATACAGTTACATTTGCTTGCGATCGGGCTCCTAACTGTGCTGAGTGCGGCCACTGAGGAGGTATGTTCACTGGGTTCCGTACTCGGATTGAGTAGTTTTTCAATGTAATCCTCTGCCAAATCAATCGATGAGGGTGATTTTGGCAGCATTTCGTTTTTCTTACACTCCACAAGTTTTTTCGAACCCTGATTTTGTTGCTTCAATTTAGTGGATGTGGAATATAAAGCAGTTGTCTGTACGCCTCTCTCGTTGCAAATAGCCTGCTCTAGTTCGCTGTCCATTAATGGTTGTCTCTTTAGTCTACCCCCAGACCTGCGTTTGCTCTTGTTGAAATGCTCTTTGGTTCCCTTCGGCATTGGGAGCTCGGAAGCTTTTATTTTAAAGTGCGCCTGGTAGTCGTATGTATGAGTTACGGTGGACCCCGGATCCTGCTGGTGTTTATATGGCGGCGAGGATTTATCAGGATCCTGTTGGTATTGCCTTACTTTTTTTTTTGTCACACATATATTTGTCTCTGAGTGATGCATGTTTTTAGTGGGTCGCAGCAGCCAAATCAACGAATCATTCCTGTACATCACCAACTCCTTATGTGAAGGGGTTGTTTTCTTGTTCGTGCAGCGACTGTAACCTGCGCGAATTTTGTCGAATAACTGATTTCGAATACTCCAACTTTTGCCCAGTGTATAATCGGACACTGGTGATGACGTGGGTGGCTTACGTTCGCCAACTTTCGACTTTTCCACGTATCTTGTCCACAGACAACTGCATACATTTTCATTGCACTCCCTACACCCGCCGCCCAGCTTTCGTAGTCTGCTCATTTCCTGCAGTCTTATGGCCGGATTGCACTTTACTGCGGTAGTCACGATTTGGGGTATTTTATGATGCTCACAAAAGTTCTGCCTCCTCTCTAGGCGTCCACCGATCATAGGTATTAGTGACATGTTGTGTGTTTTTGGGTTTTTAGATTGTTTAATTTTGTAGAAGAAGAAATCGAAATTTTGGGGTTTGTGTAATTTAGAAAATTTAAGAACAACAAATTTAAATTTTGAAGTACATATATAACAGGAAAACTTTCAAAACTAATTTTGAAACCTAGAATTACAGATGGTGAAAGTGCAAGGTTTTTTGTAGTTCGTATCTTTTACGTTTGTAGCGCAGTATTACTCCATTCTTAGTAATTCTCCAATTGCTTCTACACCCTAAGGTGAAAGTTTCCTTTTTAAATGTACACACAGGAGGAGACGTGGCCGGTATAGAAACGTAATTCCTTTCAATATCAGTGTCACCTCCTAAGCTGATTTATACATATTACTTTTTTCAGTCTGTGTGTCTTTATGTCTGTTTGTCACCCTTTCTGGGGTGTCATATATAACTTTAAAACAATAAAATGTCGGAGATATATATAGTAAATGTACGTATGTGTACATACCATATACGTATTTATATTATACTTACATTAAACAATTAAAAGGCCTTTTCATTCATAAAATGTCTCTTTACATGTCGCATAAGGGTGACTATACAGAGTTGTTAGATGAATTCAATTGGTAGTAGCAAATAATTGTTTCGTGGGTCAACTAGAGACGACTGGTGTCTGGTACCACGGGACCAGGAGTCCGACTGGAACGTTGGTTTCAGTCAAGTGGGGTCGATCCTTGGTGGCTGTGTGTTAACACCTTCGTATTTGGGCATGGAGATAATCTAATGAGGATAACATTTAGCTGTGTACCTTCATGTACCTTCAATATTAACTACTTCACCAAAAAAGCGACGTGATTTTCCCAGAAATAATGTATCTGCCCTATTAAGAGTTTACGGTGAAGAAAATATCATACAATCTGCAAAGAATGGACGTGGTCAGGCCAGTATTCCACTATATACCTTATAAAAGGTTTTCTTTGTATGACACTGCTACAAACACATACTAAATGCAGTCAGTACACATAGTATCACCAATGTACCTAATCATTATCAAATAATCGTCGTAGTCTGCCCATTTTAACATAATCTTAGCTATTTAAAGTACTCAGGGGTTCGCTACTCAATGGGAATTGTAAGAATTTTGGCTGCGCCAAACCGTTAAAGTGAAATTAAGCCTTCGTTTTTTACCGAAGAATCGAATCCCAAAATTTTTTGGGGGGCGTGGCTTCCGTATAGAAGATATGGGCGTTTGAATTGCGGAAATGCAGAATTTTTGGCGAGCGATAAGTCCCAAACTATTAGCCCTATAGAGAAGGTGTATATACCGATTGAAAGGAAATATTTGCACCTATGTTTTAGTAATATATATTTTTCGATATTATCAATTGCTTAGGAGATATTTTAGTTTTAAGAAAAAAATGGTGGAGGGGCTATTCCACAAACAATTCCAACCACACTCACTGAAATATAAAAAAATGAGCGTTTTACAGACCCCAAAATTTCCGTTTTTTAGCATTAACCATCGTTTAACATACTGAGGGTTATAATCAAAAAGTGCCCTAAAATTGGCCACAAAACACTATTCTGTTGCGTAGCCGGTGTTTGACATACTGAGGGTTATAATCAAAAAGCGCGGCCGTAGGCCAAAGGCCGGAGGACGCATACACGCCCTAAAATTGGCCACAAAACACTATTCTGTTGCGTAGCCGGTGTTTGACATACTGAGGGTTATAATCACTATGAAATCGTACCAGACGAATAAATTCCTACTTGATAAATAATAATTAAAAAAAAAAACACATCAGGAAATACAAATAAAACACTGTTTTTAAATAATCATTCCTTCTGCAATTTACCAACTATAGCGGTAAGTATGACATATTATATATCGTTGAAAAGAGAAAATTGTGGGCTTTATAAATAGTGTTTCTAATATATACCCTAATTGTCATATAAGAGGGAGGGGGAAGGTTTTATAATGGCACCTACTCCATTTCTTTCTTAAAACTCAAATATCTTCCAAACCGTAACATTGGCGGTAAAATGGTGTACTAGGGAAATGAGGGGCATGGCAATACCTTTCCTTTGACACCTCGATCGTTAGTATACCTTTCCTAATTTGGGTAGAATAAACCTTTAAAGAGGTGACCTTTCGCGACCTTCAAACGCCGATAACACGCAAACTAATGCCACGCCCCCAAAAGTGGGCGGTTATTTACCATTATAATGGTCCAAAATAACGGTAAAAAAAGTAACAAAAAAATCGGCAAAACCGCTAAAGTGAAATTGCTCCGAATTTTATTTCAGGGTTCTCAATTGGTAAAGAATTAAAGATCTTTTGGCAGTTCTCTTTCTGGTTCTTATAATGGAAAGAGATTAATAGAGACATTGAATATTTGGTTTATAAAATAGAAAAAGAATTGGAAGAAGAAATTGATTTTAATAATATGGTTGAACGCATACATTTGCGATTTAAAAGAATTTTAAAAACCTAAACATGAAAATGTGTTTTAATTTTCTTACTATTGAAATTATCATCGTAATAAGATTGCTTCTTTCTGGTTCATTAGGGTAGAGTAACAAGAATTGCGATACTGTAGTACTTAGTTAAACCGTATCAGTATATTTAGTTTAAGGTTTACATAATAGTAATTTGTTTTTATTCATAATTTGCTTTAGATTTATAATTGTTTTACATATATAGTAATATATATAGATATATACATATCTATATAGACAATATAGATAAAATATATATCCACAGCACAATGCATTTTTATGTTTGCTTTGTTTTTTCACAATGATCTTTTAAGTTCTTACTTGTAACTTTAATTAAATATATAAAATTTGAATATACAAATTTAAAGTTTTTTTAAACAAAATTACAAAATGTTAGACGATCAAAAATATGGAATAGTTGTATACTGCCGTTGTACAATATCATTGTTACAACGGGTTGCACTGCATACAATACTATATATCACAATAATCCCTACAAATTCTTAGCTGTACACATTTTTTCATTCATTCTATGAAGTATCTACGTTTAAAATATCTTCTAGATATACAGAAATTATCACCTAGAAGATGTTTTAATGTGATTAAGTTATTTGGATTGAAATTGAAGCCTCGTCAGATTATTAAGTAAATTAATAAATAAGGTTAGGTATTTCCTCTAATGACGATCAGTCGATAGTGGTCGAGTCGATCATTTTAATCGAAAACTCGCTAATCTCTTCATACGAGGTACGTCGATCTCCTTGTTGACATACTTTATATCAGCATCTGATGTAAATGTTTTCGGTTGAATATAAATCGGTGAGGTCGAACCAACTTCAACTTTGGATTCAGGCTTCCAAGGACTTTTTAGAAAATGAGCGGATTCTCTTAGTGCTCCAGTATAATCGTCTTTTTCTTCGTCATCTTCTTCGTCTTTAGATATACTTCTGAATACTTTAGAGCTAAGTGTTGAAGAAGGAGACTTTCGCTCTGCTGTCGATTTACGTGGAGTTAAATCTATATTAGACCAATCCAGATCTAAGTAAATTGGTGGGTGATAACCTTCCTTGGGAATGTACCAATTTTTTTTTGAAAAATCTCCTTTAATTAATGCAACTATATCTTCTCTTTGTGCAAGCTTTCTGGTTTCATCTTTACGACGAAAAATATTGCTAAAAAGTCTTCTTTCCACTTTGGAATCCCCAATATTTTCACTTCGTTTCTCTTGAGTTATAGAACTTCTCAAACTTGTTTCTTTAGTTTTCTTCTTTTTTGTGCTCTGGGATTTAGGTTTTTCGTTTATACCTTCGAAATTTTCTAAAGTCGTTTGCATACCAGATCCAACAGGTGATGAAAGAGTAATGTTTGTCTCTTCATCTTTTGATTTTGGGGTAACTTGCGACGTTGAAGCGATGATTTCAGTATAGAGTATACTTGATTCTATTTGTTCTTCTTCAGCTTCTTTATCACGCGTGGGTTTCCGTCTCTGTACCTTTCCAACGTCTTTAGTTGTGTTGCTAGCGATTTGCTGTTTATCTAAACTAGGTGCATCTTCTGATGCGAGAGAAATGCTTGAACTTTCAGGATTCATCATGTTCTTTTCTTGGGGTAGCTTAGGAGTTTTGGTTGCATGTTCGTCTATAATTTTAGTGAGTTTGTCGAGATATTTGTCAGATTTCTGTAGTTCTGTTCTCTTTTCATTTTGATCTTGACTTATTTTATTTTGACTTTTTGAAACTCCTATTAGAGTTGGTTCTGTATCAATTGTAATTGACTTCTTACTTTTACGGGCTGTTTGTTTGTCAGATTTGACTGCAACGTTCTTTCTTTTTTTCCCTGTAGCTTCTGGATCAGCGCGATCATTAAGTATTACTTTAACAGATTCCTCTGGTGTTTGTATTACATTTTCAGGGCGTTTTTTTCTTGATAGTTTTCGCAGTTTTTTTTGTGCTGGTTTCACATGATCGTCAGCTTTCCCATTATTAGATGTAGTTTCTCTAAGAGTCCCGACATTCGCTTGGTGTTTGACAGGCTTGCCTTTTATAGTGTCTTTAACAATCCCAACCTTGCCCTTAAGAGGTTTTTTCTTGGTTTCCTTTGTAATTTCATTGTTTTGCGTAAAATTCTTGTCTACTGATCCTGGTTCAACACGATTGTCTAATTGCAGATTTTTGCTTGTAGTATCTTTAACAATCCCAACCTTCTTAATAGGTTTATCTTTGGTTTCTTTTGGGATTTCAACATTTTGCGGGATCGGTTTATCTACTGCTCGTGGTTCAACACGATTGTCTAATTGCAGATTTTTGCTTGTAGTATCTTTGACAATCCCAACCTTCTTAATAGGTTTATCTTTGGTTTCTTTTGGGATTTCAACGTTTTGCGGGATAGGTTTATCTACTGCTCGTGGTTCAACACGAGTGTCTAATTGCAGATTTTTGCTTGTAGTATCTTTGACAATCCCAACCTTCTTAATAGGTTTATCTTTGGTTTCTTTTGCGATGTCAATGTTTTGCGGAATAGGTTTATCTACTGCTCTTGGTTCAACACGATTGTCTAATTGCAGATTTTTGCTTGTAGTATCTTTAACAATCCCAACCTTCTTAATAGGTTTATCATTGGTTTCTTTTGCGATGTCAATGTTTTGCGGAATAGGTTTATCTACTGCTCTTGGTTCAACACGATTGTCTAATTGCAGATTTTTGCTTGTAGTATCTTTAACAATCCCAACCTTCTTAATACGTTTATCTCTGGTTTCTTTTGGGATTTCAACGTTTTGCGAGATTGTTTTATCTACTGCTCTTGGTTCAACACGATTGTCTAATTGCAGATTTTTACTTGTAGTATCTTTAACAATCCCAACCTTCTTAATAGGTTTATCATTAGTTTCTTTTGCGATGTCGATGTTTTGCGGAATAGGTTTATCTACTGCTCTTGGTTCAACACGATTGTCTAATTGCAGATTTTTGCTTGTAGTATCTTTAACAATCCCAACCTTCTTAATACGTTTATCTCTGGTTTCTTTTGGGATTTCAACGTTTTGCGAGATTGTTTTATCTACTGCTCTTGGTTCAACACGATTGTCTAATTGCAGATTTTTACTTGTAGTATCTTTAACAATCCCAACCTTCTTAATAGGTTTATCATTAGTTTCTTTTGCGATGTCGATGTTTTGCGGAATAGGTTTATCTACTGCTCTTGGTTCAACACGATTGTCTAATTGCAGATTTTTTCTGGTAGTATCTTTAACAATCCCAACCTTCTTAATAGGTTTATCTTTGGTTTCTTTTGGGATTTCAACGTTTTGCGGGATAGGTTTATCTACTGCTCTTGGCTCAACACGATTGTCTAATTGCAGAGTTTTGCTTGTAGTATCTATAACAACCCCAACCTTCTTAATAGGTTTATCTTTGGTTTCTTTTGGGATTTCAACGTTTTGCGGGATGCTTTTATCTACTGCTCCTGGTGCAAAACGATTGTCTAATTGCAGATTTTCGATGAGGGTTTCTTTAAAAATCGCAACCTTCTCCTTATAAGGTTCTTCTTTGGTTTCATTTGCTTTGAGAGGTGCTTCTTTAATTTGTGATTCTATCCGATCTCCTGCTTCGAGAGTTCTGCTTGTAGTTTCTTTTACCGTGGATGGTTTGACTTTAGTTTTTCCTGCAACTTTAGTATCCAGGTCCTGGACTTCATATATTTTTGGCGTAGCAAATTGTATGTGCGTTTTTGCTTGTCCGTCTGACTGTTTTGTTATCTTTTTCGACTTTTGCTGTAGATCTTCGCCTGAATCTTGTTCTTCCATCGAATTTTTGAAGATATCGATGAAAGTTTTTTGTCGACCTAATAAATCTTTTTTCTCATCATTTTTATTTGATGGTGTTTTAAACTGAACGTGCTGCTTAACACGTGTTGCTTTATTATCGACGCCTAGGAAAGATCCTCCTTGCAGATTCTGGTCTGTGGTAACTTTCTTCGACATAACCTGATTGGATTTATTCGGATAAGTACTGCATTCCGATTCATCTAACTTTCTCAATACCATAGCAAGTCGTGTACGACTAAGATGTCTTGCTATTCGAAGAAATATACTTCTTAAGTAATTTACGACTTGTCTGTCTAGCAAATCAACAGCTTTAAGCACTCTTAGCAACTCGTCGAATCTTCTCTCGCCGAGATTAGCAATGGTTCGCAAAAAGCCCATTAAATATACTAATTGAAGAGGTTGCAGCTTCCCACCTCCTTGCAATATCTTTAGTAAATATATCATTTTACTTGGATTTAAAATTTCTGTTGGATCTAAGGTTGGCTCGATATTTTTACTGCAGTTTATATCGTAAACGTTCTCCGCAACGTTTTCTTGTTCCAGAACATTAGGATAGTATTGTTCCAATTGGGGGTTCCATGCCGTTGGCTCTTTTTTCTTTCGTTTGGATGCTTTACTATTCTGTGGATCTGACTTCATTGTGTTGAATACTGTGGTCTCCAAGTCTCCAGTCATTGTGCCTCTGATAAGTTTGTGCTGTGTCTCTTGATCGCTTATCAAATTTGTATATTGACCTTTCGCGTGTCCTTGCCTTTTGGGGCTTTCGGCATGTACATTGTAGCGCTGCAGGATATTTAAAAATTCTGGTGATATTCTTTTATACTCTTCTGTAGTTAAATAATCTAGACTTCGAAGATTTTGGTCGGTTGCCAATGCATCCCCCTCAATGTCCATCATTTGATGCGCACTATGTCTCTTATTAAACAATTTTTTTTCTTTTGGTGATAGATCAACAATTTGTGATAATTTCTTTGATTTAATTGGGATTGCATTAGACGTGTAGTCAGGCAAAAGGTTCAGAGTAAATTCTTGCTTTCTTTTTAGACTCTTTTTAGCTTCTTTTTTACTCATACAAATATTGTGCATATTCGAAAATTGGCAAGGAGTTATGTTCTGATTTATTGGAGATTGAATCCAATTACGTTCTATTCTAGGAAATGGTGCAGATTTACAAGAATTCCAGAGCTTTTGGGACATTGTCCCTAGATTTGATAATTTTAACATTTTTGCGATTTGTCTTGAATTTTTAAGAATAAATCCCAAATAGAAACGGTAAATTTTGATTTTTTTTTGAGTTTTCTGAATGAATGAATGACAATAGAATAGAAAATAAAAATAATATATGTATGTTTGTGCACATTAGCAGGGTTTCATCAGCTGAGCTTTTCAGCCCTTTCATCTCCATTAATTTCGTTCAGAAAAGTTGAAATTTAGCATGACGATATCGAATATTGAACAAATTATAGAATATTGAGAGATGGTAAAATCTATCTTCAAACAAAAATTCAAGTATTTCTTAAGGATAATGATTTCGATAAAGAAAGAATGTCGTTTTCTGGTATTTGTAATAGGTCTCAACTAATTATTTCACATTACAGGTGTATGTATTTGAAAATTATTTTATGAGACATACCAAATTACATAAGTACATTTTAAAAAATAGTGTGGCAGCTGGACATGGGCTCACTTAGGTCAAGTAAAGCATTACAACTAGAGCAATTGTTCTCCTTGTTGATCATCATCTACGAGTGCTCGGCGAATTTTCAAAACCATTCGAACTCACGACCCAGTTGTTCAGATGCGTAATTGAAATTGAAATGGAGTTAATTAAGAAGAGAAGAATTCTTCATTATAAAAATTACCAAAATATTTGTCGACACATATATATGCAATGGGTTGGCAAGAAATTCATTTCGATTATGACACATAGAGAGCGTTGTAATTTTTTATAATGGATAACCTGTCAGTGTTGAATTTTTCTTTTTGGCATTTGATATCAGTCACATTGAGATTTAATTACTTAAGAAAGTTGTTCGAAATATTGTTTGTAGCTGTTAGTTCAGGGTAATTCTTGACAAGCAAATATGCAAAAAGTAAAGGGTAAAGAAAGCTGCTGAGACCTACAGCAGGGTATGTGAAGTCATAGCGTACAGCGTTCCCCACCCATACAGCCAGGTCTTGTTAACGATGATTTGATTAACGATTAATTCAAAGTTTGCCAATTTCTTTGAATGGTAAAATTTTTACAAATGACGATAATCTTAAATCGCAAATTGTTCGGTTTTTTGCTGATAACATATTCTATAAGCCCGGATCATGATGCGGAGACACATGACAAAAGGTTATTAATCAAAATGGAACATAGTATATACATAGTTTCTTAAAGTTTATTCTGGGTACTATAAAGCTTAATTCTTTGTATAAAACAATGAGTTTAATTTCACACTATAAACCGAAAGTTTTTTGGCAAAACGGAAGTAGAAAATCTCGCTGAAAGCTTAGCCACGAACACATTGAACTATTTATATAGTTAATATAGTATAATTCAATCAAAAAGTTCATGTTATTCACGAATATGTGTATATATGTATGCTTTTATATCAACACCAAATCCTTTGTTCCATATTCTTGTTCTTGTAAAATCATATTTCCAGATGCCTGAATTTAAATTTATTAAGTTTCGTAATGTTTTCAACCTGTTCTATTTTATTTATTTAGTGATATAATTTTGCATTAATAACAGAAATACAACAATGTCCTCAGTTTGCAATCACATTTGTTAATTACTTTTTACAAATGTTATACAATGGAAGATCTATGCTCTTGCGATTTCATATCCATTAAGATTATCATTTTGTCCAATTTGGTGTTTACCAAAGCCTGATCCAATCTGATGGTGCCAGAGTGTGTCGAAAACAAAACACACACTGCTATGTAGGTTTGTGATGTTTAGCTTTGACCTACGCTGGTCTACTTTTCAGTACTGGATCAGTTTAATAAGGCCGTAGTTATTTGAGTCGTTATATTTTAAACGTATTTCATGTGAATAAAATTCTTCTTATTTCGTATTTTATGGGACTTTCCAGAAGTGTCACCATGTCCCTTATTATTAATAGATTTTCTCTCGCTGTCTATGGTATTCCAAACAAAAGGATTATAGTCAACATTCATTCGTGTGAAGGAACTTAGGCGAGTCTTTCTAAATGAATCTTTAGTAAAAAGACCTGTAAATCGTACAGGTGATTTCCTTTTAATCACGGGTGATGATGAATCTGATGTACATTTCTGGCATGGCTGTGAATTCTCTTCCTTGCTATTAGAAGAATATTTGGAACATCTCGGCTTATCAACGTTCTTTCTTCCGCTTGAGTTCTGTTCCCATTGGTTACATGGTCGGCAATTATCTCTAGATATTTCGTTTGTTCTGCACGTGAATTTTGCTGGTGATTCTTCTGTTGGTGTCTCAGGTGCTCCAGCTACTGAATTGTACAACTCATAAAGTTTATTTATCCATTCTTTATTCGGCAATTTATATTCGGATTCAGAATCAATATCATCTTTTGTCTGCTTTTCTTTAGGATGGTGGAGGAAATCGTACAACAACAACTTCTTTGTAAACTTATCACCGCCTTCATTAGTATTGCACGCTTTATCCTTTTTCCTGAATATTTGAGTACATGTATTATATCTTTGATATTTCGAAGAACAATGGGTTCTCTTATTATTTTTATTACACATGCAACAATTTTTTATTATTCTTTGAAGATTTTTGTCCTTGAAATTAAAATCCTCTGAACAGGAAGCGGTTGAATTCATTTCAACTTTTCGAGTTGGGCACTCAATACAAGATAGAGGAATATTTCGCCTGTTGTAGAAGCAATCTTTATCGCAGGGTTCATAGTTATACATTGTTGTAGTTCTGTTATTAAAGGTTCTAGTAAAAAATTGTTTATTTAATTTTGTAGTTGTAAAGCCATATCTGACAGAGAAAACAAACGAATGGTTCGGTTTGTTTTGAATTAATTTTTTCATTTCAATTTAGATGTTTGTCTCGAAAGAAAACATTTCGTCACTTCGTGTTTTGGAAGCTTAATAGTTTAATTATTGCATCAATAACATTGTTTGAACCTACTACAACAAAACAAATAGAACAAATTTTAATGGGACATATTCAATGGCATACGATCCATATCTAAACCATATCTTCCACTTACCTTGGAACTATAAAAGAGAATTTGTCATTTATAAATAGCTACTATGTATGTTTATTCTGTTATAGGGACTCCTATCTGCTTTTAGATATTCACAAACATTACACGGTTCTCGTAACTTTTAACCTGCCGTTTAATTTTTGGGGGACGGAGAAGTCTGAATCTCAAAATACAGAGTTACTTGCTGTCTCAATACTGCCGAGAAGAAGCGTCTTCGATTCGCGAGACAGAGCTTACAATGCTCTTGAGACGGACAACTTTTATTTTTGCTTCAAGACGGGGACGTTTTGAGATGTTTTACGAGGATTGCTCCCAAACTATTTGAAACTCTGAGATTAACAGATATAATGAGAAGAACGATCCCAGCTCTATACTACTTCAGTATCTCCTGCAGTTAAAAGATTTAAATAATTTTTTACTGTTACTGTTTAATTTTGTATATTTGATGTGTTCAAATGTTGTTACTATTAAAATTTTTGTACTTGCATATGCGTTTATAACAAAATTACAATAATGCCTTCAAAATTGCCTATGAATATTGTCGGTGAATAAATTCCTTTTAAATAATTTATCCCAAGGAATTTCATTGACAGGCAATGCCATAAGCAAGCTCTCAACTGCAGTTCTCCCCGTTTCTCTTGTATTTATTTACAGCTTCGGTTAACTTGTGATAGTTTCGTCTGCATGCAAACGAATCATTTGTTCTACATGGAAATAAGAGATTATAATTTTTTATCTTTTTCGAAACGAAGTAGAGATTCCAATGATAATGTATTTATACTGAAACTGCTATTCGACAATTTCGAAAAATTTGTTTTCATTCGTTGCTTCATCGGTGAACGTTGACTTTTGCAGTTTTTTAGTTTCTTGGTAATAATATTCTTGCTCCGGGGGGTGTTGATTTCTTTTACCATGGTTATTGGTGATATCATATTCGTGTCTTGGATGGTCATCGGTGAGGGTTGGTTATCATTGATTTGACAAACGCTATTTTCAGTTCCGAATGATGGAATTCGATTTGACATACCTGCTGGACAGCTTCCAAATATTAGGCGTTTCTTCGGCGAAATTATATTTTTTGCAACATCGAATGACAGAGTTCTATCTACAATATTCTCTGTTATAATGGAGTATATTTGTTTCTGGTGTGATGTCTTTTCCTCGCCTTGGCGAAGTTTCTTTATTTTTTCATTTATTATTAATATTTGTTCCATCATTTCTTTAGTCATAGCCACTGGTATATTATTCATACACAATTGTTCGTCTGATGAAGTTTGTGGTGCTACTGTTTTGTTATATATTCTGGAGAATCGTTTCATCCACCGCTGGGAGAATGTTTTGGACTTTATATACTTCCTCTGGTCCCTCAGATTGGTTTCGAAAGCAAGGAGTTTATATATTTCAGCCAACCAAGCCTTATCAATACTGTTAGTTGTAGAACCCTTTCTTTGTATGTAGCGTAGTAGATGGTGTGAGAGCCAATCGTCCAATTTACAACCGTACAAATAATATCCATGATATGGTGCTAAATTTGTTGCCAGTGGTATTTGGAGCGTGTTGGATCTCTTTTCATAACCATCTGTTGCAAAGATGTTGTAAGACGTTGTAATAGCATCTGGTAATTCTACGCATTGTAATATGTTTGGTTTACAAAATATCTGTCGGCCACCTTCCGAATTTCGGCATTGCAACGCTTGTCGCTTCCGTCTCCTTTCGTCAATTGTGATTTCGTCCACAAATCTAGCATCCAGCTTATAGCTGTCGATAAAATACTTAACATCCGTGCAGCACTTCGGGCAATTACAGGCACTGCTAGAATAGAAGCCACAGCAATCATTGTTGTGCATTGTTGTAATTTTGTTGTTCAAAAATAGCTGTCACAAAATTTTTTATTTTGTTTGAAAGCCTAAAAGTCTGAAAGTCTAAATTAAGTGTCATAATTTTGGTCAATACTCTATTGTGATATTTTACTATGTTTGACATGTATGGACAAGGGCAGGTAGATTCGAAACATTTGCACCTTGCACGAATGTCATGACACCGACATTGAATTCGGGCCGTTGTCATCATTATTACGACTTATTATGTGCTATAAAATAGAAAAAATTTAAATTTATTAATCACAAATTAATTATGAATAATAAAAAAGGGTTTAATTAAATTAAAATTTACCTTATAACTGTAAAATTACAAAGCTGGACTCTTCTCATTTGTCAATTCTATTCACCTTCAATCGCTTTTTCCTTTCCTTTTGTTTATAAAGTTGCAATTTTAACATTTTCGGTTTTGCTTTCCTTTATTTTTATTTGATTTATCGGATGTTGCCGGCTTTTTGTCGCCATCCTCCGCTGTGTTGTTATCTGCACAGCTTGTAGTGGGTTCTTCATATGTTAAAGGCGTGTTGTAATCAAATTTTTCACATTCATTTTCATTCAGCGGACCAAGTATTGGGCCATATAGTTTACTTAAGATATCTAACCAAGCAAATCTTTCATCTTCGCACTCTGCTTCTGCGAGTTGTTTGTGCAGCAGTTTACATAAGCCGCCCTTTTCAATTTGGCATTTCGGATTAACCACTGAGAAATATAATTTGTTTAAGTCGCTTAACCTGTCTTCAGGAGACTTTCCATAATAATTATTTTTACACTCAGCTGCTTGGAATATTTCTTTCAGCAATTCGCTGATGTTACCAGTTTGAAGTAGACATTTCGGGAATGAAGTTACTGGCACCTGCTGCCAATTAGGCCACTTTTCAGCTGGGTTCGTGGTGAAGCTGTTGTATGGCTGCAAGCAATTTAAAAGATGCACTTTACAACCGTATTTTTTACACAACGCCTTCAGATCAGGCACTGATTTTAATGCATTTAGATCGCAGCAGTTAAGGTGTGGCATGTGGCATTCTGAGAATGTCTTCATTAGTGGTATATTCGGTGCTGTACACGTTCTCTGATTCGTATCGACAGGACTTTCATATAGCATGGATCCTAACTGGTCTGTGGTTCTCTGTTTGGTCACGGAGTCTTTACATAAAGTTTTCACATCCAATTTTGGTAAATACCGCGGACTGAAAGTTTTAGTTTCTTTTCGACATGTCGGGCAGGACAGCAATTGTGGTACATCACGCTCATTCAGGAATTTACATAGTTTTGTGTTTTTCAGTTTGCTGTCAGAGTTCTTAGCTAAGGTATTAATCTCTGGTTTTAGTAAATACAGTTTACTAAAGTTTTCTATTTCACATTCTGGGAAAGCCCTAACTAGTGGTATCTCAGGTGCTTTTCTTATTTTCACAATTTGATCAAATTCATTGTTGAGATGTGCATGTTTTATTCGTCTGAAGTGGTTTGTGGTTTCCGCTTTAAGGCCAGGGCTCGTAGTAAACATCTCTGGTGGGCCGAAATTAAAGTTTTCATGATGGCAATTCAGAATTGCTAACATTTGTGGTATCTGAGCAACACCACTTATTATCAGATTTGGATCGATGCCTAAACCTTTGCATAGTTGAAGGGAATCCAACTGATTCCCAAAGCTGCAAGATTTATTTTTGCAACCGGAATGTTTGCAAAACATATTTTCATTTGATTCTGTCAAATACAGTTTACAGATATTGGTTACTTTTGGACTTGGACCCAGTATAGTGTTACAAATAGATTTTTCCGATATTTGTATACATGTAAGTTTTTTACCATGTTTTTGCTTGCGGCCGCAGCCTAACTTATATTCACTTGGTTTTGATAAGTAAAATACAGTGTTTTTTAATTGACATTTTCGGAGCTGCGTAATTAGTGGATTGCTTACTTTTTTATATGGGTTAGAATCGGGGAATGATTGTTTGTATTTCCAAATTTCTGTGGTTTTCGGCAAATCAGAGAACCTACATTTTTTATTGTATTGTTGAGAGTTCTCACATAGCGTTTTCCTGTACGCTACTGGCAAATATAGTTTACTGAAGTCGTCTCTTAGACATTGCCGAAATGGATCCGTTAATGGTACCTCAGTAGTAATGTTTTGCTTTAGATCTACGGCGGAGTTTTCACATATATGTTCTGAGGAGCTCGAGTGGTATATGGGTTCCAGTTTGCAGCCAGATTTCTTTAAGACTATATTTTTATTTGTTTTCGGTATATTTAGTTCGGAGCAGCTTTTTTTTTGTAAAATTAGTTTCGTTTGTGATGCATTAAGGGCATTTCTTATATTTATCCGATTTCGATCGACATCAAAGTTCTCGATAGAACGACGTGGCGGCACGCAACCGCCATCCCTGCACGATGTCCTTCCATCCAATTTTCTCGATGCGTTTATATCAATATTACTCCAATCTTTAAAACCTAAATCATACTGATTGCGTAATAAATTAATTTCACGCAACCGGCTGATACTGTTTTTCTCTTCTTCCCAGCAATTGCACATTATTGTAATTTTGTAGATAAACTATACATAATAATAAAAAAATGGTTCTTTTTGACTGAAAGCAAAAAGCTAGTTTGTGTAATATAAACACGTATATTCGTTCTGTGATGAAATGAGTGACAGGTACAAATACTTTTTTCTTCATTTTAAAGGTAGAAATAATGAAACTGTTGTACGTCTAATTTATTATTTACCTTTGTAGTTTTATAGTTACATACATATGTGTGCATGTAAAATTGATATACGAAGATTTGTTAATACATTTTGCAATATTTATATTATCGACAATATTTACGACAGAATTTTAATTAGATTTATGCTTTTCTAGAGACCATCCATCCATTCAGTAGACGAGTCAAAAGAGAATCACGATTTTTGCATGTTTATTCGTATATTTAAAGATTAAAAATTGCAAAATTACAACAATACAGAATGTCTACTTAAATTTTTGTATACCAAATTAGTAGAAATGACTAAGTTTTGTGTTCATATCAGTGGCAGTTCATTTTCAATATATCCAAAGTTAAATTTGTATTTTTTAATTCTTCTGAAAAAGCTTTTTGTTGTCGTCTAAAATATTTCGTTATTTCAAACTCCTTCCTAGTATCTGAACTAATTCAAGATCAAGGATAAGTAAAAGATAGGGTTATTTGTTAAAAGTGTTTAAATGGTGCAAGCTGGCAGACTGCCAGGCTGGAATCTCATCTTCTTTTATTATGGAGGTTTTAATTTTGACTTGTTTGACTTTAATTTGGTTTGGTTACAATCGGATCCTATCTATTGATTTGATATTCGATTTCCCATCTGACTCTGTGATATTTTGAGTTTCATCTTCATTTGGATAAACAATTGGAAAGTCGTTAAAATTATTCCTTCTACTAATACACGTGTCATTGTCAGCATTTTCAGCAATTTCTTCTTTTATCACTGGACTAACTACTGAACTATATACATTGTCTATGTTTTTTATGACGTGTGACCAAGAGTTACTGAACTTAACTTTATTCTTCTTCTTGAGCTTTGAACAGCAATTGACTTTTCGTAATTGGAATTCTTGATACGCTTCCATTGTTGGTATTTCAGGAAGTGGTCCTGAGTTGGAACTTGATGCTAAGTTGGATGAAGCTACTTCATAGCCACTGAGTTTTTTTTTTCGAAACTCGGGAAATTTCTTCATTAAAGGAAATTCAGGACATTTGTTTGCTGCTAGATGGTGCTCATTATTGCATAAGCAGTTGATTTGCTGTGTGCTGACTTTAACTGGTTTGCATTCGGAATTCTTCTTACATAACGCTTTTGGCTTTCCTATCTTGGATGTATATATTGAATTAGCGTATTTACATTCTTGTAGTTTTAAACCACATTTGAAAATCATAGTGTCATCACGAGTTTGACGAGATTTAGAGGATAAATTCTGTTCACTCCACGTGCTGAAAAAATCACGATTTTTGTGGTTACAATTATGCATTGCTGTAATTTTGCAGTTAGAAAATATGTAGTTAGTAATATCTAAAAAGTTTTACTTTGAGTGAACGTAAAAAGAAAACGTTTGTGATTTATACGTTTATGGGAGATGTTGTGAGGGGGTCTTTCAAATGAAATGAGACATGTTTGAACTAACCAGAAAATTTAGATCTCCCAAAAATTTCAGGAAAATCCAACCAACTAATTCGAATAATCAAGGGTTACTTTTATAAATATGTAATCGAATCTCCTTAGAATATGTGAGGATGTTACTTGGGGGAAAACGTGTGCTCATATCTTTTAGAAGACATTATGTAGGTGGTCCATGTGTTTTGGGCGTGCGATATACTTTGATTGAAAGCATTCACGTGGTGGTTTAGAAAAACCACGATTTGTGTTCTGTATGGGTCTCAATAGATCAGACATATCATAAGGAATGTGTACCCTTTGACATAATCCCGGAATAATGTTCTCAGTACTCGGAAGCGGTGTAGTTGCAGGGAAGGTTTCAGCTAGTAGAATATTATTTTCCTTCTAACTGTTGTAGATCCTGCAATAATCTATATTCATCTTACCCCAAGTGTTTAGGATTCCCCAATGGGGCCAACAATCAACAAAGTATCTGGACTTTAGATGCAGTATGAGAACAATATTGTTTATATTTTGTTGGTTTTGGTTGGTTTCTTTATTACTATTGATAATGTTTATTTTTAAATAACAATAAAAAATTTAATCACTTATTGCAACGTTGATGAACGTTTTACGAAGAGTGTGGCTTATCGCGTAATTGCAAGTTGCTCTTCAATCATTCTGGACATTGACGTTGATGTTCCAAAGCTTTCTAAATTTTATGCGTTTGTAAAGATGATTTCCGTAGGTAAGTTAATAAATTGTATTCTTGTTCTCAAGCTGGGTTGGTTTTTCGGTTGGTCGATGATTGTTTCCGTTCTGTAGTTATTTTTCTTTCCTGTTGCATTCCTTTTTCTCTTGAGATTCTTAACATTCCTGGGAAGCGACACAAAGCGCTATCGAACATGGTAAACATTCTGCGAAAGCTTCTTGTTTTTTCGTATTTCCGTTTCTGGAATCGGCTTCACAAACGTTCTAGTTTTTGTCGTTCTAGTTTTTGTGCGAATATTTGTCGTTGTTCTTTTTCTGGATTGTTTTGGTAGTATTTTACTAAGTTTTTTGTTGGTCGTCGTTGATAAAAAGAAGCATATTTGTTTCCAAACAGCGAAGGGAAACCACAGACACTTGTACTAATTTACATTCTTCGTCATCGGTGTCAACATTACAAATATTGATAATTGGAATCCTTTCCCTACAATTTAAACAATCGCAAATTTCCTCTCGATTTGCTGATTTTGGAATTTCTTTGTAATTTGGCTCTTGGAGTACTGCTGTTGTTTGCTTGGAACCGTCGATTTTGGTCGTGGAGTCTCTAAATTATTCGTTGAATTCTGACTTTGGAGTTTTTGGTTTTAGAGTTCTTAATTTTGGAGTGGATGACTTTGGAGCTGCAGACTTTCTTATATTAGGTACTTTCTTATGGGATCCCGGACTTGCTGGTGCCATAGAAAAATTGATTATTTTTGAACTAAAGGATTGAGCTTCCTTTATAGAGCGTTTAATCGATCGTTGATCTTCTGGCGAATTGTAATTTACCTCCTACTGGATTTTTACAGATACATTTCAGACACCGGCATTCACTGCAACATCTTTGATCTTTTTGCGAATTGTAATTATTAATATTTTTACCTCCTATTGGACATTTACAAATACATTTCAGACACCGGCATTGACTACAACATTGTTGATCTTTTTCCGAATTGTTGTTAACATTTTTATCTTCTCCTGGAATTTCACATATACATTTCAGACACCGGCATTTACTGCAACATCGTTGATCTTTTTGCGAATTGTAATTATTAATATTTTTACCTCCTACTGGACATTTACAAATACATTTCAGACACCGGCATTGACTACAACATTGTTGATCTTTTTCCGAATTGTTGTTAACATTTTTATCTTGTGGAAAGTTTGAAGTTTCTGAAAGTGAAGTCAACCTTGGAATTGCTGATTGCGGAATTGCTGATTGCGAAATTGTTGACTGTGGAGTTGCTGACTGTGGAGTTGCTGGCTGTGAAGTTGCTGAGTTAGGAGTTTCTGACTGTGGATTTGCTGAATGCGGATTTGTTGACTTCGAAGTTGCTGACTGTGGAGCTGCTGAATTTGGACTTGCTGGCTGTGGAGTTGCTGACTGTGGAGTCAACTTTGGAATCGCTGACTGAGGAGTTGCTGAAAGTGGAAAGTTTGCAGCTGCTGAAAGTCGAGTCAACCTTGGAATTGCTGATTGCGGAATTGCTGACTGTGGAGTTGCTGACTTTGGAGTTGCTGACTGTCGAAAGTTTGAAGTTGCTGAAAATGGAGTCAACCATGGAATTGCTGCCTGTGGAATTGCTGACTGTCGAGCTGCTGACTGTCGAGATGCTGACTGTGGAGTTGCTAACTGTGGAGGTGCTGACTGTGGAAAGTTTGAAGTTGCTGAAAATGGGGTCAACCATGGCATTGCTGTCTGTGGAATTGCTGACTGTCGAGCTGCTGACTGTCGAGATGATGACTGTCGAGCTGCTGACTGTGGAGTTGCTGACTGTGGAAAGTTTGAAGTTGCTGAAAATGGAGTCAACCATGGAATTGCTGTCTGTGGAATTGCTGACTGTCGAGCTGCTGACTGTCGAGATGATGACTGTCGAGCTGCTGACTGTGGAGTTGCTGACTGTGGAAAGTTTGAAGTTGCTGAAAATGGAGTCAACCATGGAATTGCTGTCTGTGGAATTGCTGACTGTCGAGCTGCTGACTGTCGAGATGATGACTGTCGAGCTGCTGACTGTGGAGTTGCTGACTGTCGAAAGTTTGAAGTTGCTGAAAATGGAGTCAACCATGGAATTCCTGTCTGTGGAATTGCTGACTGTCGAGCTGCTGACTGTGGAGTTGCTAACTGTGGAGGTGCTGACTGTGGAAAGTTTGAAGTTGCTGAAAATGGGGTCAACCATGGCATTGCTGTCTGTGGAATTGCTGGCTGTCGAGGTGCTGGCTGTCGAGCTGCTGACTGTGGAGTTGCTAACTGTGGAGGTGCTGACTGTGGAGTTACTGAGTTAGGAGTTTCTGACTGTGAATTTGCTGAATGCGGAGTTGTTGACTTCGGAGTTGCTGGCTGTGGAGTTGCTGAGTTAGGAGTTTCTGACTGTGGATTGGCTGACTGTCGAGCTGCTGACTGTCGAGTTGCTGAGTGTGGAGTTTCTGACTGTGGATTTGCTGAATGCGAAGATGTTGACTTCGGAATTGCTGACTTTGCAGTTGCTGACTTTCGTCTTTTTAGTCTTGATCTTCGACTGCTTGATTTTGGTTTTTTTGATTTTGGTTTTTTTGATTTCGGTGGTGGAATTGCTGGTGTTATACTAGAATTGTTTTTTTTTAATGAACTAAAAGATTTAGTTCTTTTTGCAGAGGGTTTGGTTTCAGGAAATTCTTTAATAGACGAACGCGATTCGGTTTCTACGAGTGTGTCTATTATTATTTTCGGTCGTTCACTATTAACTCCGTTCTTCGTCTCTAAGGAGGATCTCGACCTTAAAGCAGGTGTCTGCTCAACTTTATCTTCTATTGGACTTGTACAGATGCATTTCTGACATCTGCATCCACTTATGCATGGTTTAGCTTCTTGCCAGATGTAATTATTAACATCGTCATCTTCGACGGGACTTTTACAGATGCATTTCTGACATCTGCATCCACTTCTGCATGGTTTAGTTTCTTGCCAATTATAATTATTAACATCGTCATCTTCGACTGGACTTTTACAGATGCATTTCTGACATCTGCATCCACTTATGCATGGTTTAGTTTCTTGCCAATTGTAAATATTAACATCATCATCTTCGACTGGACTTTTACAGATGCATTTCTGACATCTGCATCCACTTATGCATGGTTTAGCTTCTTGCCAGATGTAATTATTAACATCGTCATCTTCGACTGGACTTTTACAGATGCATTTCTGACATCTGCATCCACTTACGCATGGTTTAGTTTCTTGCCAATTGTAAATATTAACATCATCATCTTCGACTGGACTTTTACAGATGCATTTCTGACATCTGCATCCACTTCTGCATGGTTTAGTTTCTTGCCAATTGTAATTATTAACATCGTCATCTTCGACTGGACTTTTACAGATGCATTTCTGACATCTGCATCCACTTATGCATGGTTTAGTTTCTTGCCAATTGTAAATATTAACATCATCATCTTCGACTGGACTTTTACAGATGCATTTCTGACATCTGCATCCACTTCTGCATGGTTTAGTTTCTTGCCAATTATAATTATTAACATCGTCATCTTCGACTGGACTTTTACAGATGCATTTCTGACATCTGCATCCACTTATGCATGGTTTAGTATCTTGCCAATTGTAAATATTAACATCATCATCTTCGACTGGACTTTTACAGATGCATTTCTGACATCTGCATCCACTTCTGCATGGTTTAGTTTCTTGCCAATTATAATTATTAACATCGTCATCTTCGACGGGACTTTTACAGATGCATTTCTGACATCTGCATCCACTTATGCATGGTTTAGCTTCTTGCCAATTGTAATTATTAACATCGTCATCTTCGACTGGACTTTTACAGATGCATTTCTGACATCTGCATCCACTGCAGCATCCTTTAGTTGGTGGCCTATCATAATGATCAACATCATCTTCTATTGGATTTTTACGGACACATTTCGGACATCCGCATTTATTGAAGAATCGCGCAAGTTTGTGTTTTAGCGAGCGTTTATGTTTAACTTCTTTATCTTGTATTGGACTTTTACAGGTACATTTCGGACATCCGCGTTTACTGCAGCATCGCTCGAGTATATTTTTTTGCGGATTGTAATCATTTATTATATTCTCCAGCGACGTGTTGCTAGATGTTTCTTCATCATTATCCTCGGCTGTATTTTTATACTCATGTGTGATCTTTTTACATTCGCATTCACTGGAACATGGATGAAATTTATTTATTTGAGAAATGTGATCATTTGACACATTCTCCAGTGACACTTCGCTAGATGTTTCTTCAGTGTCATCATCCTCGGCTGTATTTTTATGCTCGTATGTACTCTTTCTACATTCGCATTCACTACAACATCGCATAAGATTCTTTACTGAAAAAATGGACTCATTTGACGAACTCTCCATCGACTCGTTGCTATAGATTTCCTCAACGTCATTATCCTTGGTTGTATCTTTATAATCCTTAGTGCTCATTCTACATTCGCATTCACTACGACATGGCATAACTTTGTTCCGCTGCGAAGTGTGATAACTTGATGTATTCTCCATCAGCTTTCTGCTATATATTTCTTCAATGTCAAGATATTCGGTTGTATTTTTAAACGTGTCCTTCTTTCGCGAATTATCGGTACTTGAGGCATTCTTCAGTGACTGTTTGCTACATTTGCTGGCAGTTGTACTAGTTTTCATTAGCATAGCGATTTTGCTTGCCATTTTAGTAGCTGTTATGTCATTCCTGCATTTGCTGCAACAGCACAACAGCTTAATTTCTGCCGAGTTATCGAAGGTAGAATGTACAGGTTCCATTAGTCTGTCCATCAGCATTTTCATCAGCATTTTGCAAACTTCCATTTCCTTTTTCTTCGCATCAACTGTTGCATAAGCTTCAACTTCGGTAGAGTTCTTTGCGCCTTCACGTGTAGATTTCATAGAAACATCGTTTTTCGTTCCAATTTTGTTCACTAATGAGTTCAATTTCTGTGATTTCTTACCACTTTTTTTCAAACTTCCACGGACTTTTGCTTTGACTTCCTTTTTTAGTATATATTCGTTTCCGATGTCTTGCTTCCTAAGCAGCGTCGGTGTACCCAGTCTCCCAATTCCTGTGGATGTGCAACATCTTTGATACATGGGGCATTGAGTATTTCGATAATGTGAAGGACAACAGACATCCCATCTGCTACATTTGGGGCCTGACGTTGCATAATGTGTACAATTTTGACAGAAATAACTCGTAGGACACGATTGTCCTGGACAGTAGCAATACATCCGTGTAATTTTGTAGGTCGGTAGGTGGTAGGTGGTACTTCTTTAAAACATTTTTGGTTATTTTCAGTTGTTTTTGAATTTTCAATATATTCGTGTATGTATAGTCGAAAAGAAAAACTAAATTTTGCTTCGATTTTTCCCGTTCACATTCGGATGACTTTCTTTATTTTCTCTACAGTAAAATCATAGTTCTAGTTTTATTATTTTCCATAGGAAAATTTACAAAGTTTTGAAATTTCTCCACGGAACGGATATAAAAGATATTATTATACGAGGCATAAGATTATACGAGTACATATTACTACTATTACTTCGTCTATCCCCTGATCCTTAAAGTAACCAGGAAAACAATCAGTGACTTGGTTTTTCTTAGCTTACTTAATTGAAGTCTCCTTTTGATATTATATACAATTTTGAATTTTATAAACCTCCTCAACTAATACTCAACCCAACGGTTGCACTCACTGATTGTGAAAACGTTAATTTACAAATGAATTTAAAAAATCTTATAATATTGAACAAAAGAAAAGATCTAAATCCAAATACAAGAAAAGTAATCTAACACCACAAAAATTAGTTTTGGATTGCAATTAAAAACCTCTTTTCAGAATTGCCAACAATTGTACGATAAACGAATAAAAAAATCGATCTATTCGTAATTGCTGACAGTTAGAAATTCGGAATTTACATAATCTTCGATTTCTTCTGGCAAGCAGTTTGGTAAAAATTCACTGCAAACTTTTCGAAATACTTATGCTTCTTTCGATAGTTTGCAATGCATTCTTAAGCAAACGTGTGCTTCACACTATCAGATATCTACACATTGTTCTTGAGTGGGTTGAGTGGGTTTTCCCAGTATATAATCTGGACGTAGATTTGTGTTTTTTCCATTGATTTTTACCCGTGGTGAAGAGTTACGCTCCCTTTTTGGGATATCTTCATTGTCTTTGGCAGTTCTGTCATAATTGCTATCTCGTGACGTGTTGTTATTGTTTAGATACAAGTACCGAGTTGCAATTGGAATACGTGATTTAGTTGGATCTGAATAATTTTTATGACTGCTGCGACTTCTGCCCTCGTATTGGATTTTTTCTTCTTCTTGTTCATTTTCCCGAAATACTTTACATGCATCATATTCAATTATGTCTCTAAATCCATGACCTCGTGGACGTTTTCGGTGGAAATCATAAATTAATGGATTGCTGTTCTGTTGATGGATAGAATAATCAGACAGATCTGATAGTGGTTCAGATATTGTATATGGTTGTGATGCTGATTCATATCTTCTATCGCTGTGAGTTGGAAAGCTCGAGTACTGGTTTCTCGGCTTTTTCAATGACTTAAGAGTATGGAACTTTTTTCCAGTTGCCGCTTCTAAAGCTGCTATTCTATAACTGATCGGATAGTTTCCATTCTTCCAGTCCGGGGATCTAGGCTTATGATAGTTATTTGGAAAATACCTCCAATCATAGGAGTCCTCAAAACACTTTGCATGCCAATCTTTTCGGACCGGATTTGTCGACAAGTTGCGAGTCTTCTCAGAGTGCCATTTGCGTGGTTCCCTTTCAGCCGACATTTCCCTAGCTGCTTGGCCATAACGAATTGGGTTATTATTTGTATCATCAGTCCAATCATAAGAATCCTTCAAAGACATTCGATGCCGGTCTACAGGCTGATATGGATTCTGATCATTTTCTTTACCGTTTCGTTCCGTTTCCGTATTTCGCTGTTTATGCTCGAACCGGACAACATGCGTTCTATCTGTATTAGATGAATCGGAAGAATCTTCGGATTCCGCCGTCTTTCTTAGTTCCGCGCTACTTCTGTATTTGGATTGTTCACTTCCATGCTTTACTTGCACTTTAGGATTGTATGATCTAACTGCTGAATTATTAGGTTTGCTGGAACCATCTGCAGGGCCCTGACTCTGTAGTTCTAGGTCTCTGGTGTCGGAAGATTTATGACAGCGCAGTAAAGGTCGAAACCAAGAGCGTTTAGGCTCTTGTGTGTCCATTCTCCCTTGTGGAACCTGATTATCTTTGGGTTCAGTTTGTATACCTGCATCCGTGTTTGTTTTCGAAAATGTGCTGTCTTCTTGTGTGGGAACATAATCATTTTTGGAATTTTCCGAACGAGTTGAATTATTTTCAGGTCTAGATTTAGTCGCTGCTGGTGAAGGTCTTCTATTTGCAATTTTTAGTCTTCGTGCCAATAACTGTCTTTTAGAACTATTTCTAGTACCAGATCGAGATCCTTCGATATAAGAAGAATTTTTTTGGTATTTTTCGTTGCCACATAAAGGAGTTCTGTGTCTTAGCTTTTTTCTTTTCTGTGTTGACGTCGGCAAGCTTCTCTGGCGTTGTTTGCTTCTAGAGTTAGGAGAATCACTTGTCATTGAAGTATCGGAAATTAATCTTTCTCTGGCTCTAGACTTGTGTGGAGTTCGGACCGTTGGCGAGGATGAACGTTCCGAGGAATCGGTATATGATGCTGAATAACATTGATCGAAAAGTGGTTTTTCGGGGGATTTATATTCTGTTATTTTATTTTTTATTTGGGATTTTTGTGGAGTACGTGGTTCTGCTCGAACATCTCCTTTGGTTTCTTCATTATTATCATGTGAACGTAGTTGGTAGTCGGATTCTGGACCGTCGGGTTCACTTAAATACCCATGTGACTTTGACTTATAATTGTTATATCTGGTTTTTTCTGAATCATGATTATTCTTCGCTGGTGGCGACAATGTTGAAGAAGGTTTCAACTTTTCCGAAGGAGTCTCTTCTAAACGCGTCAACTCTATGTATATTTCGGAACGCTTACGCCGAAATGGGCTCTGGTAATTCTTTTTACTTAACGTTCCCTGTGTTTGGTATTCTTCTGGGCAGAATCTGTCCTGTCCTGAGTCAGGTGTCGCTCTATGGTAGTTTGAATAAACGGGGTACCGAGGAGAAAATGCTTCCGTGCTTTTTGGTGAAAATGCTTCCGATTTCTTTGAATGCACTGTTGAACTCACAGAATCTTCCTTCTCTCTCGTCCCCACCTGGTTGTGTTGAAAGCCTTGCGCACGTGGTCCATGTGTGCTAATTGCTCGCCCCTTCTCTTGTTTTGTTTCATAGGTTTTATTATCTCTATCGTCCTGTCTGAACGATATATGAGGGAAACCATGTATACGCGGTGCCGGCTTCACTGTTATTTCTTTTCGTCGCAAGTCTTTTAGTTGTTTTTCTTTATTTTTAATCTCTGTAATAAGTGAAAGTGACCTGTCACGACTCTTCAAATCTGTTCTAAAAGAACTTGAAGAGCTGTCTTCCTGCGCATGTTGACAATTATCATTTTCCGAATTTTCAGTTCTTTCTTTGGTCATCGGTTTGTTGGAATTATTATCTATAGAACCTCCACTTGCTCTCATTTCTGTTGCATTCGGCTTTGACCAAATTTCACGTATTTCTGGCTTACTATTTTCCGGTGATATGATATTCTCCAGACTTCTACGAAAACCGTGCGCTTTTGGACGTCGTGATAGTTTTGGTGATCTCGTGATCTGGGTCGGTTGTGGTGGCGGTGATGGTGGCGGTGGTGAAGGTGGCGGCGGTGAAAGTGGCGGCGCCACTGCGGGTTGAGTGATCGTTTTTAATGTTGTTGGTGGCAATGGTTTTGGTGCACGTTTTCGTTTCCATATTCGTTTTGGTTGCGGTTGTGGTTGTGAATCGAATGATTGGCGGGTGGCTGGTGTTGGTGGGGAGAAACACGTACTCGGTGGAGAAAACTTGCAATCCTTGCGTTGCGCGGTCCTGTTCAAGGGCGGTTTCCTTGGGATGCACGAATCAACACTTTGCAGCAGAGCTAGGAATTCGGGCGAGATCCGTTTAAATTTCTTTGGGGATATTGGTTCTATCGCTCCATATAAGGAATTATTTAAATTGGCACATTCCTTGGGTGGGGCCAGCGATGAAATTCCATAGGTCTTGCACTGATTCACTAGGGACTGTTTAGCTCGATGGTCACGTTGTTTCTCGTACCAACATGTTGCCGTATCGGTTAGCAGGAAATTTTTTTTTCCTGACCAAATGCTTTCATTGACGTCATTGCACTTAAAATTGCTTAGTTTATTATTTTGGGCCGGTCGAATAAAGTCGTTGTTACATTGCCTGAACCTAACCAAATCATCCCACTGATGCATAGGCTTCTGAAGGTCCTTCCAGAAAGTAGAATGGTTTCCGGATACAAAATTAATGCCGCTTCCGAGTGGAATCAAGTTCCGCGGGGTCGAATTCTTGTAGCAGCACGAATTGGCAAATTGACGCGATAATCTACCGATGTCAGATATTTTTAACATTTTGTTACTTAAAATTTTTACGTTGGCTCCAACATTTTTGTTATGTTAGGTTCATTCACTGAATTTTGGGAAATAGAAAAGCGATTTGACCTTAAAAAGTTTTGACAAAAACTAAAACAAAATATGAAATAGGAAAAATGTGTAGAATACTAAACTATATAGTAGTATTATCTGGAGGTCTAGTAGTAATAGAAGTTGTATTGGAGTGTTGTTGGAAATATTTTAGATGTATGCAATTCAAAAGAGTTGAAAATAATTTAGACTATAATTTCAATGAATATCAAGTAATATAATGGATATAATAAATGATTCATTCAGGTGAATATAAGTGAATCCACATGAAATCCATCAAGTGGCTTAAATTTGATTTATATTTAATTAAAGGATTAAATCAAAGAATTTTCGATTTCACATTTCGAATTTTCACATTCACGATTTTTCCCACAGAAATACCGAATATAGTAAACTCTACTATAATTCATTTCTTTATAAGAGGATTTCTTTATAAAAGGCTTTCTTTATAAGGGATCTATTAAGTAATTTGTTAAATATTAAATTATTAATAATGAATTATGTACTTTCAATCTCATTACTTTCTCAATCAGTTCCTTTTTAATTAAATTAAAAATTGAAATAAAGAATACATACAATCTGCTTCAATTAAATTAAAATGAAGAATTCAGTTTTATTTTCACCATCAATTCCTTTTTAATTAAATCAATGAATTACATTTCAAGTTAAGTTTCAATTGTTCTAATGTTTCATTGTATTTTTACTATTAAGAATTTTAATTTAAAATTTGCAATTATTTATTTTAAGTTTGCGATGAACGTTTCTCCAATTTTCGTTTTATATTTTTGATATGCTGAGGATTTACTTTGAATTCGTTCAGATCAAGTAATTTCTTTGATGCCGGTTCTCTCTGAGGTGTTCTATTGAAAGCACGAGCCTTCGGTCGACCAGGTCGTTTTCTTGGTCGCTGCTGTTGCGGTGGTGGGGGTGGTGGAGGCGGCGGTGGCGGTGGTGGTGGAGGCGGGGGCGGCGGCGGTTTTATCTTACATATTCTTGGCTTTGGTGGTGGAGGAGGAGCTGGCAGTTCACCTTTACAGCATAACGGCGGCACAAATTTGAACACCTTGCATGGTGGGAGTAGTCTGTATTCTGAACAGACTGGTTTTTTCGCATCATTTGTTTGCAGCAGGTGTAGGAATTCGGGCGAGATTTGTTTGAATTTTTTCGGCTCCTCCGCCGGATTGATAGCTTGACAAAAACACGTCTTTAATCTTAGATATTCCGCTGGAGGTACCAACGATAAAACTCCAAAGCATTTGCACTGATCCAATGCGCGCTCCTTACGTTGTGTCTCGTACCAAGATGTAGCTTTATCGGTTATCAAATAACTTGATTTTTTTGTGGCTGACCAAATGCTTTCATTGATTTCGTTGCAATGGGTATCGCTGTGAGCTCTTCGGTTTACTTGACTAGCACGTTGGCCGAGCTGATTCTCGTATGAGCGGCAACGAGTTGGAGACGCACGATTGCTATGGTATGCGTTGCAATTCATACCGATGTTTGTTCCAGAAGGACTGCGTTACGTTCGCAGATTTTTCGGCATGCAACTTTAGCCGATAATTCACCGATTTTGATTATTTTAACATTTTATTACTTTAAATTTTGACATTAGCATTTGTTTGCTTTGTGTGTATGAAAAAAATTTTGAAAAAACACTGAGTTTCAAGATAAAAAACATTCATCCGAAAAAATATAAAAAAAAAACGAATACACAGTTACTACGGATATGTTTAAAGGGGGAAACACAATTTGAGAACATTTCTTGATGGGAAATGAAAATTTGTACACTTGGGAAGTATTTAGTTATTCTGGCGAAAATTTATTAATTTAATTTTTATTAATATATAGTTTTCATAGCCCTTAATTTAAATATATTCATATATTTAATACTCATAAATAAGTAGAACATTTATGAACAATATCGAAAAATATATAAAACACATCGCTAATTTTTCATTTTGATTTTTTTCATAACTCTCTTCAGAATTGTTTCCGCCATACAAGCATACTTTTCCTTCCTGGTCGGCTTCATTGTATGCAAATCCACATGCACGAAATCCTTTGTATACGCCTCACACTTCCTAATGGAGGCCTACGGTTGGTTTGGCACCGCCTACTTTATGTACGATGTCTGGTCCATGTACAAGGTCCACACTCAGAAGATCGCTGAAAAATTGAACCTTATGAACCTCACTTCGAACTCAGCCTTAACGTCGACAGCCAACAACGGCCAAGTGAACGGCGGCCTCTACGACAAACACATTGAAAACACTTTTGGTGCGAATGGCAAACGTCTTTCTGCAACTTTGCCGCCGTCTCCCGAGAGGGTAGACGGCGGTCTCAATGGCGATAGAGTCACAATGCCCGATGAGCTGCAGTTGGCGCATCATCACGAGGATGAAATCTACGATTATGATAACGAAAGTGTACAAATTCCCAAAGATGGCAGATGGGGATTTCTAAAGTATGTGCTGACACACCCAGTAATGATGATTCATCACATTTTCATTGGCACCTTTGGTCTACTGGTGGTGACGGTGAGTATACGAAGTTTATTTTTCTTCGAATTTATTGATCAATTTCGTGGACGTGATTTTGCAGTATATTCGTGGTGGTGGTCATTGCATTTATAGCTACATGTTCATGATGGAGTTTTCCACTCCGTTCGTCTCGTTACGTAGTATTTTGAGTACGCTCGGTTTGAAGGATACACGTGCTTACATCATCAACGGACTTCTAATGTTGGCCACATTCTTCGTTTGTCGTGTTTTTATGTGGCCCTATGTTATGTACCGTTACAGCGTGGCTATCAATACGACATTCTGGCAGGTTTGTACATACACATGTCGTGCTATAATAATTAAAGTATAATAATTGTTTTTTGCTATTTTTCGGTTTTTCAGTCATTTACGACACTACCACGTGGGTGTATCGTAAGCATTTTAATACTCTTTCTGCCGCAGCTGTACTGGTTCTTTCTGATGGTGAAGGGTGCCATGAAGGTGACTAAGGCCCAGTTTTTCAGTGCTCGTTTAAACGGAGATTAGTTAAACGACAAACAAAAGTTAACTGAGATTTGAGTTTTACAGTGCGAGTTTAACTTATCTATGATAAAAGTATCTTATCTACATTTCATACAGAATTTATGTAAATTCAATGAATATTTAGCATATACCTGAACCTTTTCTGGCAGCACTTGACAATATGTATTTTCATTTTTACAAAGAGAACAGCTGTTCTGGTGCAAATAAACAAAATTATTAGCATAGTTTTGAACAAAGGTAAATGTCTGTACTCGAAGAAACAGCTGTTTCTTTATCTATTAAAAAGATAAATTTACCGGAGTTTAACTGAGCAATATCGGCCGGTTAACCTCCGTTTAAACGAGCACTGAAAAACACAATGTGTCGTTTAAACGAAGGTTAACTGAGAAACGACGATAACTGAGCACTGAAAAACTGGCCCTAAGATTATGGTTTACTTTCTAAACAACCAGAAATACAAACTCCTTATTTAACAAAGAAAATCCTTTATTAATTTGTAACTTACTATACTGTTTACATTACTAATCAATCTTCTGGTTACTTCCAGGTGTTTTTTCCACATAACAAGAATTCCAAATTCTCTGAAGAAAACCAAAACTTGCAGCAGCAAAATCCACATTCAAAAAATAACAATCTATCACCTGTTGGTAACAATTTCATCGAATTTCATGAGAACGGTGAATTGGCCACCACAAACTTGAAACCCAAGTCAACGAATGTTAATAATTTAGACGAATCCATTAACACAGTAGCTACTCGTAAGCCGATACATAATAAGTCGATGAATGGCAGTAACTAAAAAGGAATTAACTGTTGGCCCACAAAGATTCTTAGTTGTACATAGTTTTAAATATACATATGTATGTACATATTTATAATTTTATTTTTGAATTTTTATATTCATCATTTAGTTAACACTCTATTTCTATATGTAATAATACAAGTATATACATATATATATTTTTCGGTATTAACTTTAGGCTTTAAAGTCCAAATCAGAATTTCGTGGCCTTTATTGCCGCTCTTTGTTTGATTAATTTAATTTTATTTAACAAAGTTACTAGAATGTTAATTAGTTGTCTAATATATTATATTAGTTGTCTAATATATTATATTGTTTTCTCTTCTATTAACACCTATAAATCTTTCAGCTTTATTTATAAAATGTTACGCAAGAAATGGTGTTGATAGCGGTATAATAATACTTTTTATTAATGAGTAGAAGTTTCTTGAATTGAATTTCTTGAACTAAATGCGAATGACAGGATAATTTAAATTTCAAATG
The DNA here is from genome assembly GCA_949629155.1 of Myopa testacea. NCBI lineage: Eukaryota > Metazoa > Arthropoda > Insecta > Diptera > Conopidae > Myopa > Myopa testacea. The sequence continues at coordinate 27,356,576 of OX451345.1, forward strand.
CTTTGTTTGGCACAAACATTTCCGAAGTTCCAGTTTTAATTTTTTTCTATTCTAAATTCTATTCTCTTAAAGTCTCTTTCGTTCTATATTAAAAAAACACAACAACAACAATACAACCTTCTAAACCAATATCAAAAGACAAATTTATACATTAATTTATAGAGCTTTGATGGTTCGCTAATTCTAGCTACAGCATTTACATACATGTGTATATCTTGTTAAATAACAATTGAACAAAAGAGAACAAAGATAACAAAAACCCACGAACGTTTCACTGACATATAAACATGTGTACAATTTCCTAAAAAGTTTAATGTTGTAATTATAAAATTTGTTTATCTACTTTACTGTAGATAAACGTAATAAATATTGTAGAAATGCAAATAATTCCTTGATATAACAAAATAAAGACTTAAATGAGCTTACGTTAAAGAAAGATATAGAGAACAAAAACAAAGCCAAGCAAAACAAAACCGTGCTTTATTAGCCATGTTATTTTGTTGTACGTACGTATGTACGTCATTACAATAAATATAAAAACATTTAAATCCACATATATATACACAATACTATTTACTACTTGTATGCATGTATGTATGATGTACATTTATATGCATATGTGAAATTCTTAGCTCCAATTAAATGAACAAAAGTTACTATATACATATGTTTTAACTACAAGAAAAGAAAAAAAAAACAAACAGCTACAATTTTAACACCAACAAAAAGCTTTTACTTGAATAATATTGAAATTGAACATACGCTAAGAAATGCTAAAAATGTTAAAATTAAAATTGCTTCATTACTTTTTATATTATTTTGGATTACAAATATACAAAAAGTAAAATACTACTTGAATAACGGTCATTCCTAAATGCAATGCTGCCCAGTTAAGATTTAACATTTGGAATTATTGTTTTGTTTTATAAAGCAACATGTAATATGCGAAATGTACAAATATTTTAACATGTATACTTTTTTTAAAGCTTTCCATTGTGAAGAAAATACATTCAATATACACTATATAATATACCGTATATTCTATACAAAGATTTAGTACTATTCCTGGTTCGAATTGAATTGAATTCAAATAAATTTCCATTTGTGCATTTTTGTTTCCTTTTTCTTGGGCTTAGGAAAGGATATCATTATTATTATGCACGTGGGGAAAGCAAAGGCCTGCCTTATTTCAGCAGGTATGTATATCATGAACTTTATTCATAACATATGTACAGTATATACATATGTATATTAAATAGTATATAAATTTCGGCAATTCTTTTAATTGTAAATAATACTGTACAAATTATGTATACTCGTATAAGAACTAAAATCAGTAAAGTAAATAAGTTGGTCGTTCAATAACACTTCAAGTGAATCGTCATTACTTCGCTACCATTCTCCTTACTCCCACTACATTCTGCAGAGCTCCGAATTTGTATAAGAAATTTCACTCGACGTAGTTCGGTTGAAGTGCCGAATCTATAAGTACAAATCCACCACACAAAAGAGTTCTCTGGTCCTCGAAACATTCGTGAAACCACTGTTCTTCACTTACTCATATGCAGGCATAACGACATTGTACATGGTAAAATCAATCTTTAAAGATCTATTAACAGTTAACAACAACGTTCAATAACATACTAAAATTAGTCAAACAACTTAATTCCTAGCACGAAGTTATAATATAATTGGCCGCAGGAGTAGGCTTAAGCTCATCACTTTATTTGTACAAACAAGATGATTAAAACGATAAAACTCTATGATATCAGTGGGTGCGGTGAACAATTTTTCACCTAATTTCATTTGTCCGATACCGTACAATTCCTTGTTATAAATCTGACGGATAAATAGATGAAAGAACTGATGTTGTGCATAAATACTGACGATGTATTTGATTAAAATGTCCTGCAAAATTTTATATTACGAAATAAAGAATTATAGTGCAGTAGATTGGCAAACTTTAACATACAGATTCCTTGTATGGTCGCACCAAGCAGGCTCCATCTTCTCTACCAATCAGTGTCTCCTCGGCAGTAGCTCGATCCACTGTTCGATAAAAAGGCTGTGTTTCGATTTTATGTCTCTCTACTTTCAAGTAGTCGGCATAAATTTCATCTGTAGAAAAACACTTTCGTTTAATGTAAATAAAAATAAATTAAGATTAATAACTGGAGGACTGTATTGTTGGTATTTAACGTAATTTATAGAATCCATAATGGGTTTTTAAATAAAATAAACTCAGATGCCACAAGAATTAAGCCCGAAAAATTTAATAAATAGGATTTTCCTAATCTTGCAGAAAACGGGCCCATTTTTATAACTTCCACCCACCAACAATAACGTAATCATGAACATTTTGTAATGATGTCACCGTGACAGAGTCGATCGTTTCATTCTTTGGCGAGGATGCAGTCGAAATGTCGGAACCATGATTATATTTCCGGCACTTAATACAATTGAAGCCACCGAAACAAAAACTAAAAGCATTGTTAACGTCCTTGGTGAATCGAACAATTAAGTTATGTGCCACAGTCCAGCAGACGCGAATACACCAGCACATGATAGCCGGCCACTTGTTTTGTTTGCTGATCAATCGTTTCAATTTTATATATTTTTTTACTAGACACTGTAACTATTTATTGTTGCTATTAATATTGGATGGTATTAGAAGTTCCAGAATTCAAAACAATTTTTGATTCTACTCCTTAATGTCCTATTTAATTGACTGCCTTTAAGCGTATTTATTTAAATGTATTCCGATCGCAGCCGTCACAGCGGACACCTAAGCATCGAGACCGTTGAAATAAAACTACGACATTTTTAACATACGAAGTCCGTATAAATACATTATTATTTTGACATGCTATATTAAAGTTAAAGCATACAGGATGGAATGGAAGTGTGAGGAAGAGAACTGAAGAAAAAAAGAAAAATAAAAGATTCTTAAACTTGAACTGGAGTATTCTTTGGGAAAATTTTTTATAATGTGTGTTTTTCATTTTCAACTCTGACCCGTTACAGTCTAGCGATTTGTGATCCGCAAAAACTTTAGATTGATGGAAAGAATGCGATCGTTTTCCCCTCAGTATTCATGATGCTAACGATATGCCAGCATTCGTGTGATGCTATGCCACTCTTGGTGAAACATGATATCACAATAAAACAAGTGAAATCATCACTGATGCAGATGGTACACATTGAAACGGAAAAATGGATATAAAAATGCTTCTTTCACAAAACGAACGATCTTCTACAATTTTTTGCTTTGGACCCTTAGATTAAAATTTGCATTACTTTGTATCTTGTTCATTTAGTATACTTTAATTATTTTACATAAGAGTATGTTGATAATGTGTATATTAATTTTGGTATAGGTATATTAATATTTCTGGTTTAGGTATATTATATTAGGTATAAAATGCTGGTTTAGGTGTATTAATATTTGTTTTTTTAATAGTAGTAATTTGAAGTAGTTGAAAATTAATCCAATCCAATCCTTAGATCATTCGAATATAATTAATATGATAGGTATATATAATGGTACTAGTTTAATACTGCTGCAACTCTGGTCTGTTTCTAATACAATTTCCATTTCCAACTACACAACGGAGCACAGACAAGAACCTCGTGTCCACCTGAAACTCAATTCTTAATTGTAAAGTATTTATATACTGTACTGTCAAATATCTGCCAAGCGGCTTCACAAGGTCACCTTAAGGTTATTTGCCTTTCGAATCTCTTACAAAGTGGGACGGTTTTTGCAAATCGGCTTAATTACAGTAACAATTCATTCATTTGTGTTAATCAAGTTTATATCTTAAACCAAATCAATCTGCTTAGTTTCAGAAACTATTGCAAGCAAAGAAGAAAGAAAATGGTTCGTAAATTTTGTGTCGGTGGCAATTGGAAGATGAATGGCGACAAGGCGACAATAGCTGGAATTTGTAAAACTCTTACCACTGGACCTTTGGATCCAAACACCGAGGTGGTCATCGGTTGTCCTGCGTTGTACGTAATGTACACGCGAGACCTACTGCCCTCTTCAATTGGAGTAGCTGGACAGAACGCATACAAAGTGTCCAAAGGTGCATTCACAGGTGAAAATGCAGCAGCTATGTTGAAGGATGTTGGCGCCGACTGGGTCATTTTGGGACACTCAGAACGCCGTCAGATTTTCGGAGAGAAAGACGAGTTGATCGGTGAAAAGTGCGCCCATGCCTTAGCTGAAGGACTCAAAGTCATCGCCTGCATTGGCGAAACACTTGAAGAAAGAGAGTCCGGCAAAACCGAAGAGGTGGTCGCACGTCAAATGTGCGTTCTATCTAAGTACATTAAAGACTGGTCGAACGTCGTTGTTGCTTATGAGCCTGTATGGGCCATTGGTACTGGCAAAACGGCCACACCTGCTCAGGTGAGTTAAAAAGCACGATCTCCATTAGGGTTTTAACTACACTTGCCTACATTGCAGGCTCAAGAGGTGCATGCCTTTCTGCGCAAGTGGCTTGTTGACAATGTATCCAAGGATGTGTCGGACAATTTACGCATCCAATACGGAGGGTCAGTTACTGCTGCCAACTGCAAGGAGTTAGCGATGCAACCTGATATTGATGGCTTTTTGGTGGGTGGAGCTTCCCTAAAACCAGAGTTTGTAGAAATTGTCAATGCAAGACAATAAGTTTTCGTCGAAATTTTCTATAAATTAAATCAATTCAAAAAAACTGTAACTTTTAGCATAACGCAAAGACGTTAACTATCAGTCATTTGTTAAGATATAAATATAAATTTACTATTTACATTACACTTCTTAGCTGTTTGTAACATCATCAAGACAATGGCGCTTATTTATAGTCAAATTTAAGGTTTACTTTGTATTAAAAAAGTATGCTTTAAGAAAAAGTACACTTTTTGTTATTTATAGTCCACTAAGGTGCATTTTATAGGTTAAAGTATTCTTTAACTTTAAAATTACTTCAAGTTGTTACTAACTTGCTTAAAGAAGTCCTTTTGTATTGCAAATTGTATTATCTTATGAAAATGGAAAGAATCAGAGATATTTACAGAAATTTTCAAATATTAGACGACGGTTCCCGTAGTTCGTGGAATTAAGGTTTATAATTGATTCATGCATTCGAAATGGAAGATTTGGATTTTTATAGTCGATACCGTTTAGACAAAAGAAGGTCAAATTTATATTTGGAATTTTGTAGATGGAGCCCAGTAACAAAAGGGGTTCACCAATTGCTACGAGCTTGAAACTTTAATAACCTTGCACTTCGTTAGAAGAAATATACACCAAGTTGTCACTGTTCTAGTTTAAACTTAAATAGGTTTTCGTACACCTTGCGCAAATGTATTGTTGTTTTTGGTGCCGACCCCAATAACAACCCCAAAAAGGGATGGTCTCTTCCGGTTTCCGTTTTATAGCCCTTTGAACTTTGAAATTTAGCCGCTTATATCTCCTAAACTACAGTAGATAAAAAAAGTACTGAAAATATTAAATTGTTTTTTCTCGAAAACTATAAGGTTTTCGATAAAATCTTATACATATAACATAAATGGAAGGTATTTTTAATCCCTTTTCTAAGGGTACCTAGGCCATGTCCGATATGTGCTTAGTTTTGGCACTAACCATAACAACAAGAATTTTTATTGCTCTATTCTAGTTCCGTTGTAGTCCTTGGAAATTTGAAAATTTCAGTCTGCTAAACTATACTTCTATAGAAACGTAAGAGACTTTACTTTCTCAGTATTGGAAACATTATGTGGATTAATTATACATTATACTTACAAAATTAATGAATGGAAAAAAATATTACTAAGAATCTAAAATTTATCATTTCAATTTAATATTAATAGCACTAATCAACACGACAACCCTAGCACTAATAACGCGGCTTTCACACGGTACGATTTGTTGTACAACTTGTTGATGCTTGACGACTTGTAGTATGTGTGAACACTTCATACTACAAGTTGAAGGTCAAGTCGTATGAAAATCAAACGACTGAATTTTGACATTCAACTTGCTCTGCCTGACGACTTGCTTGATCGTGTGAACGCAGGCCAAACGACTCGGTGCAAACGCAATTTGAAAAATGTACTCGAAGTGTTCGGACGACATGAATACGGATTTTCATGTTTAAAGGAGTTTTTAAACCTCTACAAAGATTTCCCAGAACTATGGAAAGTGAAGAGCGATGAATATAGAAAGAAACATTTGAAAGACAAAGTCTTTCAATGAATGAATGTCTTCTTATGAAATATAGAGAAACCTATAAAAATGCCACTTTGGACGTTCTAAAAAAAATTAACGACTTTAGAACATGCTATAAGAGAGAACTTTAAAATTCAAGAAAAAATAAATAAAAAACTTTTGAAATCATCTGGATTAACTCCATTTTTTTTGCCAAGTGAGTGTGTGTAAAAATTTGTCTTTCGTTTTTTCATTCTTTGATCCATAATATTTTCCTTCTCTTTTCTTTTCTTTCCTCTTCTCTTACATCAACCTCATCAATGGCTGCCAGAATTGCGCTGTCCATTTCGTTGATGTTTATCGGTGGACAGCAACGAAAAAATGAAATCGTACAACTTGCTTGAACGTGTGAATGCTTGGTAATGCAGTTCCGTTATTTATCGTACGATTTCTGAGAGCAGCAAGTTGTACAACAAATCGTACTGTGTGAAAGCCGCTTAACAGGCATGTACCATGTTCTTAAAGCGCTGTTTTACAATGGCTTTATTTCAAGGTTTATAGAATAAAAGGTTACGCCAGTAAACAAAGAAAAGTGGTCTCGTTCTGCGCATCTACGTCAATAAGTATTTCTAAAATCACTAGGGTCACAACACACGGTACAAATGACAAACTTGAAAAGTCGTATGAAGAAAAGTTGGAACAGGTTTAATGTTACTCGAACGCTCCGATTTTGTTGTTGTTTTTTTGTTGTTGTAGTTTTATGCGGTAACTGCAACATTTCTTGTCGTTCTCCTATGTTTTCAGAGTTACATTCCTTTTGAAATTTGGAAATTACGAGAGTTTATCTCTTCAACTATACAAAATACTTACATATTCTTCGTATCGTTAGAAAAGCATTTCATTTGTGTAAAAATGTATAATTACTATAATAATTACTTTATGCAAAAATGTAAACTCTATAATTAACCAACAAAAACTTACGCCTTTACGCTTAAGCTTTAGTACTTTACGTTTAGCATAACCTAATTTTGTGAACGTTATATAAATTAAAAGGTAAAAAAAATAATAAATTTACGTATCCATATTAATTTGCAACTCATTTTCAAAGCAATTTACATTAAAAGGATCTTCACAGATGCCTGCACGTTTGGTTTTGAATTGTTTTTTTCGCTGGCAAAACTCCCACCAAATTTTTGATAAGCGAACAACTGATGGAAATTTGAAAACCCTGATCACTAACATTATTGCAAAAATTCACAGAGCACTTCATTATTGGTATTATTCAATCACCAAAATTTTACATTAAAAATTATTGTTATAACCGATGTGCAGGCGCCTCGAAACAAAATTTCAATACAAATACTTATTGACGTCATTTGACGTCCCTGTCAAACGAAAAAAAATAACGGACCTGCGCGTGGCGTAATCTTCTTACTATAAACCAGAGATAATGAGATAGGACACTTCAAATTCGTCGCAAAACACAATGGCATTTTCACTAACACTACGATAAAAAATTGTGATTTTGTGCAAAAAACTTGTACTTCGCTGTGAAAAACTTGTACTTCGCTGCAAAAAACTTGTACTTCGCCGAAAATAAATTGATCGCATGAACGCATGAAATATCTGTTTCTCAGGGGTTCGTTTATGAAACGTCAAAACAAATAAATAAAAACATTATCCTTTTTATATGTGTAAAATATATATAAAACATAACTCCCCGTTCCGTATAATGGTAATTAATATATGCTTCCATATTTTACCAAGTATTGGTTGTTTATTTCTTATTTTTACTTTGGTATAAAGTTGTCGTTGTGCTAATTTTTCGTTGCAAATGCATAGTTGTTCACCTTTTGACAAAGAAAATTACGATTAATAATTCCAGAATGGTCGCATTTATATTTTCTCATATGGTTTTTAATATTTTTGAAAATTATGTATTGTTATACGTTGTTCATGCACTTGGGGGACCAAACATCCGTTCGCACCTACTATTTTAGGTTTGGGAAACTTCACCACCTTTGTTTATATATGGTGAAATTTATATTTTAAAAGCCAATGCCCTGGCTATACGCAGTATCTTTTAAAAGCGGTTTCACTCAGTTCGTTGGAGAGCGAGATGAGGAAGAAAGAGAAAAGTCTATACTCTGGTATCGAGTGTAGAGAATTTTTGAAAATAGACCCTGCTTCTCAGTTTCTTTGCACGCACACAAGAAATCAGTTGTCAAACGAAAGAAGAGCAACATAGTTTGCTGAACGCGTGTTCATATTTTCTCTCACTCTGGCCAACATTTCGATATTCAGTCAATTTCACACAAACTTTGGCATCACGTGTTTACGACTTGTGAAACCAAATGAGAAACCACAGTGTGTAGCCACCGATGTTATCGAAATACCAGTAGTGAAACCGTTTAAATGATGCTGCGTCTAGCCAAGCTGATTTCATAACTAAACGAATCCGTGGTGAAACATGAAACAGCTGATATTTCAACATACTGAAAGACAGAAAACAAGAACAACAATATGGTAGCTCTCACGCATAGTGTACATGAATTCAACAGCTCATAAAAAATAGACGTCAAACCGATTTTTGAAGCGGCGAATTTGAAGTGTCTATCTCATTATCTCTGTTTAGCAGTTTAGCGAACGCATCTCCTTGCGTATCTCATAATCTTTTCGTACTATTCTAAATATTTAGAGAAGTACTTGTTTTTTTTTAGAATTATATTAGTTCATAACAGATAATCATTTCTAGGAAGTACCTAACTGGAAGACACTGCGTCCCTCTTCAGATATGACGAAGTGCTATTGCTTAATTAATTGAACTACCCAATTTTCTCTTTCAATTCTGATCAATCTGGCACCGGGTGGACATTAAATTAAATCTTGTGATTAATATTCGTTTCATGATGTTTCAAAGCGATTGCAATAGAAAGAAGCATTTTGCTAACAAAAGTCTTTGTAACGTAATGAATCAATTTATTATATTAAATAAGACCATGTTTTTAAATTCATCGTATCGTTATATTTTAGAGCTTTTACAAAGAAACTACAGCGCATGCAAATCCTGCTGAATCACTTGGAAATGCAGTTGCCAATGAACTGAAAGAAGTCCCTACGGAGCATCTATTTCAACATTCTTCGAAAAAGAAATGGACCTTGTGGTATCTAGAGAACGATCGCTACAAGTCCTACAAAGACATGCTTAAGGAAATCACCAGTTTGGAAACGGTTGATGATTTCTGGAGGTAAAAGAAACTGGCAGAAACCACATATATACTACGTATTATTATCATCAAATGAATGATAATATAGGATTACTAGTTACAATGATGTTTTTTATATATATTCTTGTATACATACATTTACAGCATTTACAACCACATTAAACCGCCATCTGAGATTAAAGCTGGCTGCAATTATTCTTTGTTCAAAACGGGAATTTGGTATTTAAATCGTGCATTTTTTACTGAAATTTTAAACTGCTATCCAACATTTCAATCTGTCTTAATTCTGATAAAAATTTAATCAACCAAATTGATATTAAAATATTTCCAGGCCAATGTGGGAAGATGCTGCTAACAAACAAGGTGGTCGTTGGGTAATCACACTCCCTAAACGCTCTAAAGCCGATTTAGATAATTTTTGGCTCAATGTTGTAAGTTTTTAGTTGCATTAGCAAGCTGTATATATAAACAAACATATTTTTCTGCCAAAGGGATACATTATTTATTTATTTATTTACAAATGCTTTCAAGTTTGTACCACAAAAAGTTCTCCTTGACCTTGTAAATTGTAGACCAGTAAAGTAAAAGCTAAGACTATTATTAACAATATTAAAATTAAGTAAAAATACATTCTCCTTAATGCTAAGGTTTAAAGTTTAAACTCATTATACGTACTCGGAATGGGTGTGCATGCATACGCAGGGTGGCAGTGGGTGCTTAATCATGACCTGGGTGATAATCGCCTGATTTTCATTAAATCTTTACCAGTTGTTGTTGGTCAATAATAGAAAAAGGTCTTTCTGAATCCCGACAAAGAGGTAGCTTATGCGCATCGGGAGGCTGTTGCACAGGCTAATTCCTCTTACCAGGTCAGAGCGTTCTCTAAGTTGAGTGTATGCGCGGCGGAATAAAGTTCGTGGTTCAATTTGAGCTTCCAGGCACAAGCTTACTGTATAAATAACTTGGGGTGCGCTCCCTAATAACTATATAATAATACTAGCAGTCTATAATCATAAAGCGATTTAAGATCCATGCCGATTGTTGGCGCGACCAGATGAATCACTTGATCTCTACTACGTAGTGAAAAGGCGAACCTAACTACCGCTCTAACACATTTGCTTAATTTATTCAGGCAAGCAGAACTACAACCGCCACAAACCTCACAACCGTATAGAAAATGCGGTACTATTAGAGCTTTAATTAGAGTCAGCCTAGAAGCCCTTGGTACGAAATATTTAATATGGTAAAGATTCTTAAGGGTCGGCTACAAACCGAAGCAACTTGTCTGTCCCGGGAAAGATTTTCGCCGATAAAAACTCCTAGATTTTTTACTCCGATTTTCGAATAGGCATTTCCTATTCGAAATGCCTATTTCGCCTACATCACCTTGGAGAACAGCTGGTAGAACAACGGAACGTGTCCCTCTACTTAGCACCATACCTTGCGTTTTACCGACATTGAGTGTGAGGTTGTTTCTAACAGCCCATTGAGAAACTGCATGAATGTAGTCTACTACCCTGCGTAGCCCGATTTCAGCTCTATTGCATTGTAATAATAACCACATCCTCCGCAAATACATGCACCGATGAATTCGATACGCTGTTCGGCAGATCATTAATATACAGTATGAAGAGGACAGGACCCAAAATTGATCCTTCGGGCACGCCGCGCCCACTTCACGAGATTATGATAGACTGTCAAACGGGGTGACACACTGCTGTCTTCCAGATGGGTACGAGTACATCAGATTACACGCCGAGCTGGCGGTAATCTCAGCTGTATGCTTGTTATACCCTACACCTTAAGGTTAAGGGTATATTCACTTTGTAACGAAATGTGTAACGCATAGAAATAGAGACGATATGTATAGCTAAGTATATATATTCTTGATCAGCGTGATCTCGAGTCCATATAGCCATGTCTGTCTGCCTGTGTTTTGAACAGACAGACATATTGTTTCTTGTGGTGTGCAGGTTCGTATTGAAAATGGACGAAATCGGTCAACGACCACGCATATTTTTTATTAGAAATGTGATATCGACGTTCGTTTTTAAGTTATGACAACAAAATTTCAATCCTATAGAGTAGCAGTAGTATAGAGTAGCATTATCCGTTAATATGCCAAATGTGGGAGTGATCCGCCCACTTTTAGGTTACAAAATAGGGTCTTACATGGTTATATTGTTAAATACATATGTATTATGTATTACATTAACTTCCTGAATAAAACTTTATATAACAACTTATTTTCAAATAAAACATTATACCACCAAAACTAGGCGCGAGCCGTCCACTTTTACACTACTTATACAGTATAGCTCATGAAAACAAATTTATTACCACGTAAATAAAGTATAAATTTGAACACAATAATAAAACAACTAAGCTAGTTATTTTGTTTTGAAAACGGGTAACGACCACGCCTACTATTTATACAGAGGCGTAGTTAGGACTCAGAATCCGGGACGGTTAATCAACGTGCAGCCCCAAAAATTCTTAGAATTCAATAAGTCAATACTTGATTTTCAAAACTGCCACCCCCAAAATTGTGCCGCCAGGGGCCCACCGCTACCCCACTCCACCCTAGCTACGCCACTGTATTTATACCCGTCTGTGATTATAAGGTAGCTTTCCTTATAACCACATATTCCTCTAGTTTCAGTTTGGATTTCACTCTATAATGTTATTGTTATGCAATGAGAAATCTAAATAAGTTAAAAATTTAAATAAATAAAACTATTTCTTTCAATTAATTTTTTTCAAAACTTTTAGGTGTAGGGTATCTAAGATTCGGCCAGGCCGAATATAGCATTCTTACTGGTTTTTCAATACCAGTAAACCTACGGGCACAGTTCCAGAATTCACTGACATTGTTGACACTGTTAAAACATCTTTTACCGTATTCAAACTTGGCTTTATTGATCAGATGCGTAACTCTATTACGCAGCGCTTTTTGTACTTTGCGCCATCCACGACAGAGGGCGCTTACTATGCCTAAGTTATACTAGGAGCATGATGCACCTGTTGATGGGCGGCTGAAAAGGGGAACGAATGTATTAAAAAGGGAAGTTATGGCGGCAAAAAACTTGCTGTACGCAATGTCAAGGCCGTACAAATTAATCCGATACCGTTCAAAGTCGCGGTACTCGAACTAATAATCCGTAAGGGATACGACATTCGCTAAAGAACAAAACATAAAAGCATGCTTAGAGATGCCCGGAACCCAGACTGGCCCAGTAGATTGAATTTTGTCGCGCACTAATTACAGAGTAATCAAGCAGGGAATGAGAGTCATTGACAATATCAAAATGGGTTGACAAGCTACGATTGAAGACTAGTTCTAAGCTGAAACCCTCAGAGAAAAGAGCTGTCTGCGTGAGTACCTCGGGATTCAGTAGGTTGGTGTTGAAGTCTCCCATGATAATGATGTCGGTGGATGTTCCGATAGCGTTGATAGAAGCTCCGTCAACTCTTGTAGTTCACCTCTAGGTCTGTAGACCACCCCTCAAATCGAAGTTTGGCTATCGTCGTGAATTTTTATGAACAAATATTCAATATTCGATCCTACGAGAGACGTGCCTAAGAGGATCTATTTTATATTGGGCACTACATAGAGGGCCACTCCTCCACCTCTTGTTAAACTGTCATGTCTTATTACCTTATAGCTAGGTACTGCTATAAGTTCGTCATAGGTTCCCTCAGTTAGCCATGTTTCTGTGACACCTGCGGTACATGGCTGCGTCAAGAAACGCAATGGCATTACGACTTCTATACTAAGTAAATACATGTGCATAATTTTCACTGTTTAAAATAGTACTTGGGTACATCAGTCGAGAAATGTCTTACTCAGGTGCTTTATATACATAATGAGAAGGTGGTTTAAATACACTATAGTCCTAATTAGTAATACTGACTGAAAGGTGATGAATTGGAAAGCAGCTAGATACAAAAGAAGCTAAATACAATATTTAATAAAATTTTTATTTTATTTCCTTTTTACAGTTACTTTGTCTTATTGAAGAAAAATTCGATCATTCGGATGAAATCTGCGGAGCTGTTGCTTATATACGTTGCAAAGCTAATCAAATTTGTAAGTTTCATTTCCACGATGGTCACACAAACAGTTGGCACCTATCTGATGTACTGTTATATCATATCCTATCCTGTTGTGTCGTTTCCTGTCCCATCGTTTAAAAATTTGATTTATTTAATGTTTACAATTAATTTTTCTCTAAGCAATTTGGACTTCAAATGGCAATAATAAAGAAGCCGCAATGGAAATTGGAAATAAAATTAGAGATGCCTTGAGTTTGGCTCCTCAAAGTATGCATTATTATCTAACCAAGGACATAAGGGTTACAACACGATCCAAGCAAAAATCGATTTATAATTTATAAATTATTTATGCTTTGAAATAGTTTTATAACAATAGAATTATATAATTTTGACGCGTAATTTCATCAATAAAAGGGAAAAGCATCAGTTAAAAACTGAGGTACCAAATGTAGCTAATGCCAGTCTGTTTAAAAAAAATACATTACATAATTCTGAAAAACAAGCAAACATGTAATTTTACAACAAAAAGCTGTTACAAAGAAGCATAACCATTTATGGTACAAAGCAGGGCTTTTAAAAAGGAATAGAAATTAGTTGTTAACACAGAGAAAGCCGGAGTGTTTATAAAACTAGCGAGCAAATACACATTGTAATCGTTACCTAATAATTGAGTGCGAGTTTTAATTGTAAACAATGTGGACATTTTAAATATTTAGAGAGCAAATATCATAAACTCAAAAATAACAAAATTAAAAATTTTTTTTAATGGATGTAAATTTTTTCGAAATATTTGTTTAAAATTTTAAGTTGGAAATTAATCTTCTCTAAAACTATTTGACATGGCAACGTAATTAAAAAAGGAGGTTGAGGAGCTGAACTTTCAAATTCAGTACTTAGAAGTGATTTAGGTATCACCGTTATTATTAATAATTTCTTCCGATGTTAAGCGGTTTTTTAGAAAATGATACTTTCTAAACGAGGTCAGTTTAGCCCTCTTCCATACGATTTTTTTCTTGTCTCGACTCGGCCTATAAGCCCTAGTCCTTTAACTCCTCTTATGTGAATCACCCTGTATAAAAAAATTGCTACAACTATAAAAAAACATTGAAATCAGATTAAGCTCAATTTAATAGTGCCAATAACTCAATTCTGTCCGAACTCGAGGTAAGCGTTTTAGGTTTGTGGCCACAGATATGCTGAGTACTTAAGTAAGTAACTGTGGTACCTAAATAAGTGCGTCTTGCGTTGCGTTTATCACTGCACCATAGAAACGACGCTGCGCTATACCGAAATAACAGCGTTGATCATACATATGTTTTGACAAAAAGTTTTTCAACACACACATGAACATTTTGTGATATCTGTCTATAACTTCACTTCATTTGCGTTTCATTTTGACAGCAACGCAAAGCACGACGTACTTATGCGTTCGTACCGTAAAATTCGTCATGCGATTTCCTGTGTGTTCAAGGCATTATTTAGGTACCACAGTTAAGTAAGTACTAAATTTTGACAACTAGAGAATTCTGACAACTAAGGAGTTTTTTTACAAAATTCAGAAAAATATATTGATAGAGGAATGCAAGTTTTTTCTTCTTCATAGCAATAAGCCAGATATATTATTTTTTTAATACGTAACGCACGACGCATTTATTTAAGTACCACAGTATCTTTTTGGCTTTATTTAGCAGTTTAACCGAACGCATCTCTTTGTGTATCTCATACTCTTTTGTACTATTCTCTTTAGAGAAGTACTTATTTTTAAGAATTGTACTAGTACACAATTTCTAAACGACAACGCTGCCGAGTCCCATGAATTGGCAAAGTTAATTTTTTTCTTTACATCTCATTTGTGCCGAAAACATTGAACGCGTTACCTCGTGAAAGAAAGCGAGGGCCGAATAGTTGGTACAAAATATAAAAACGCTCTTGTGATAAATTGTAATATGCTACTGAATAACAAGATAAATAGAAAAGAAATACGTTCTGACTGTTGTTATCCATGCGAAACAATAGAGTGCAGTAGAATTACGTTTGGCATATCGCGGATCTTAAGAATTGCGTAAAATTATGATTTAACAATAGTAGCAATAATAATCATTTATATTATTTGTAAATCTTTGAAATGTATTGTCAACCTTATTCTAATATTCATTATGGACAACTGCACAACTTAGGAATACATTTGCTTTTTACAAAATTTGTATGAAAGAGAGAAAAGATCGTTTAAAAACACCTATAAGATTCTTAGTATATTCTTTTAACAAATTATTAAAACAAATATTAGTGGACAAATTCCGAAAACCTGGTTCGGTTACTGATAAAGGTGGAAGAGCGAAAACAATCTATTAAAAACGTCACAAGTCATCTAGTGCTTGAATTTGCCTTGTTTTCTATTAAAAACAACTTGAGAAAGCAAGTTTTTATTCTTATTTAAAAAACGTAGTCGTCCAGAATATCGTAAAAACTTTATTAGAATTGAAAAAATAATTCGTAATTTGTAACGAAACAAACGAAAGCCTTTTTGCTGCTTGTTCTTAATTGTTCGTCGAATTTAGAGGATAGATTCAGCGCATCTGGTTCGGACGTGCTCTAGAATTTACAGTCCTTCAATATTATTGTGAATAACTTAAGGAGTGTTGAAGAAACCGTACAAAAATGGTAAGTTTTTCGTTTAAATAAGTTTTTCTTAATGTTTAAAACGCGCGCTCTAAAATCTTTCATATTGCGAAAAATGAAATTCTCTGCATCGAAGAATTTACACAATACGAGGAAAGAACATAACCACATTCCTCGTTTTCCGCATGATCGCACAAGATAATATAACTCCTCATTACAATCTGCATAATTTTGTTACATTTCTGTCTTTTATCAGACTTGTTTTTGTTGTTTTTTTTTACTTTTATATTTTTTACATTTCTTTTACTATAAATTTTCCGCATTTTCTGTTTGCCAAAAATGACATTTACGTAAAGGTTTACGATCTATCTCTGTCTAGCACATGCTTTGCTTAAAGAGCTGCCAACTTAGGATTTTTTAATAGATAACATTGATTGAGGTTTCTAAATTCTAGATAAAATAATAATAATAAAAATAATTAATAAATAAAAAAAACACTATTATAAAAACTATATTGGTAGTAAAAGTTTAAATATGAAGGTCGGTGAAACACGTAAATAATCAAGGGATTTTTTGATTAATAGCTGTTTTTTAGCCTTTTTTTATTTAAAAGCAGTTCGAGCTGTGATATTTTTTATTTTTATTCTTCTTTTAAGGTACATGTTTATATGTACACCTGTTTATAAACATATCATACATATATCATATGTATGTATATATAAAAAGTGGTTTATTAAATATCAACTACGTGTTTTCCTTCTTTAACAAAGTTATTATATTTTCATTTGCACACCATTTAATATTCTAAAGAATTTTCTTCTTTTATTTTCATTATTCGATTTTGTATTATGTTTATTTATACACACGTGTATTTATACATATGGGTAATATTTGAATTATATTGCTTTATATTTTTATATAAACTAGCATGCAGAGGGTCATATACTATTGGTCATATTTTTAAGTTTAGATTTGAAAATATGTTAGATGAAATTTAATTATAGAACGTACCTATTTGTTATTGTATAAACCTTTATTGTAGCACACTATATCTTTGCCACATTTTAAAATTCACATATAACAGTCTTATGGTATATACAGACTGCTATAAGGGCTATTTGCATACAGCTATTTGCAACTAAATCCATAAAGTTCGTAGTTCTACACCGAAATTTCTAAATATATAGTTATTTTCGTAGTTGGTATAAAAATATAACTGACTGGTATAAATTTCTAGTATGCTATTTATGTTAATTAAAATTTTTCTCCATTTCATAGGCATTCCATACAAGATTAATAAATACCGTACAATTACCAGTCCATTGCCAATTCGGAATAAACAAATTGGAAAATGTGCTTAATCCTTTACCTAAGTCCCTACTGTGCTACATCTGCAGTTGGGCTTTCCTCATCCTCATCCTCATGGCTTTTTTGGTCTTATGTATTGCATTTATCATTATCTCCGTTTGCTTCTCTTGATTATATATTAGGTATCTGGCAGCAGAGTGAACCAACTTGAAAATTTACCACCTCAGCAACTCACAGAGCACATGCGTCTGCGCAGTGACCCAGGTACGAAAGAACCCTCCTGATATGTGTTGAGTTAGAATTTCTCTACTCCGAAGAGCAGGAAAAAATGCAGTTAGTTTTTCATCCCGAAAATATTTTTCCCTCAGAACTTCTCACAAATTTTGCTGCAGAAAAATGTTTTTCTCAACAATTTTTCTCTTATTTGTGGATTTGAGAAATCTTTGTTGTGTGTCGAATAGCAGCAGCAGCAAGTGTTTTCGGGGACTAGAATTGACTGCTCTCAATGATTTCCTTGGTTTGCGCGGGCGGGCGGGTGTTATACGGCTGTACATATGGTAAAATAGTCAACATGTTTCCTTTTTTCTGTTTTTATCGGGTTTTTATCGGAATATTTTGTTTTTGTTTTAGTTTTTACTTCTCTTTTCTATGTCGTGCTCATTTTCCTATGCGTACAAAACAGCATGCGTTCGTTTGCATCTCGATATGCAAGGAATATTCGTAGATACATCATATATTTCTAGATACACATTTTATTTTATTTTTTGTGTAGTGCTGTTTTTGTGTGTCAGTGTTTGTTTTTGTTTTCGGATAGGAGGACATGGACACACTTTTTAGCATTCTTTTTGCAAGGTCGTTCGTTTTGTTTTCATTTTACATGGGAAACAAGTGATTTTTTCTATCGAAATTTTACAGTTTGTTTGGTGGTTGGTAGGGTGTGTTTATAATTTAACTTGTTTCTTTTTTGGTTGTTGTTGTGGAGTCTAAATTGTGCCGGCATTTTTTATGTAGATATTATATAGGCATATTTTTGATTTAATGGATTGATTGACAAAGAATTGATGTAATGGAATAATTCTTAATGCAATATTTAATGCATTTCAAATTTGCATTGGCATATAAAATGTATTTGTTACTATTTGTTGTTGCATATGAATATGTTGGGTGTGGTCGAAGTCGATGTTCATGGTAGAGATCATCTGCGATCTAATGATAACTATGATACCGTGGATATCTGCTTGAAATACATGAGAGTTCAGTGTACTGACAGTCTTCGAGTGCTGACACACACGAACACACGTTTATATGTATGTATGTGTCTAGGACTGATTGACAGAAGTGTGAATGGTTGTTCTACTATGAACTTAAAATGTTATTGACGTGACTTTTGTTTGAATACATTTGAAGTGGGTAAAAATAAGGAATCGAATATCTAATTTATAATAAATGCGTTCGTAAGAATATATAAAGTGAGGTTCATGAGTTTGATGTAATGAAATGGTTTATTTTAAATTATTTTAGTCTTAACTACAAGTATAAAAAATGTAATTAAATTAGGAACATAAAAAGTGTGCTCAAATATCAAAATTGACATTGTTTTTGTACTGTTCAATTCTTTAATACATTAGTCACTATAAATATATGCTAATAAGAAGAGGTTCAACGCATGTCTCATTGAATTAGAATTGTTCCTATAACAAACAACAAAAAAATGCAGAAATCATCACAACAACAATAATAATAATAATGCAGTATTTATCTAAACATTCCTATTAAACGCAGTAAGGAAAGAAATTGTCCGTGTGTGATATCGAAATATTTATAGAGCAGGAACAAGGAGCAGCACCAACTATAAACTACTTCAACCTAAAGTTAGAACAACAACAAAAACAATAACAACACCGAAATAAAAACCGTAGTCGTTCATGTTATAACTGCAAAAACCAAAGTGAGGGGCAAATCAGGTGCCTGCCTGGTCAATGCCTCAAGGCGCGAAAGAGGCAGAAGCAGCAAGAGGAGGAAGAGAGCCTGGATCAGGAAGAATCATCTGCCAGAGCTTCTTCCATATTTGAATGGTAGCTTACCGTTTGTTTGCATATAGCTGAGTATGTTTTCCACTTTGGACTGCATTTTTATGATGCGTACATTGATGACGCCGTCAACGTCATCGTTAACGTTGTTATCCTTACTGTGGTGATGTTCTTGTTGTAGTAGTTCGTTAGTACAGCACAAAATGCGGACGATGGTTAACGCGCGTTGCTACTTATTATTGTTGTTAATCCTCTAACTGAACTTATTGTTGTTGTCTTTTGCTTTTATTGTTGTCGTTTATGCAGTTGGCTTTGTTGTATTTGTTGCTGTAGTTGCTTTATTGTCGAATTTTAGCATTTTCCATCCACCTTCGTCGTTAGCATTTTGAGCCCAATCCTTTCGAATCGTATGCGAAGCGCATCCTTCCTTGTCCCACCACCACCCACTTCGGTGGCGCTAACTAAGCTCCTATATATGCCAGTCGTTGCACATAAACGTCGCGCTGCGGTATTCGTTACACTCTGCATCCAGGAAAAGGGTTACTTGCTGCTCCGTTTTGGGCTGCTTTTGTGTTCACCATCTTGTTTCTGCCTGCTCTGTGCTCGTGCTTTCGATTCGCATTGAAGACCTCGACGTTGTGCTCCGTTTTTGTTTCAGTACCAGTTGAAGTGTGCCCGAGCTGTTGTAAAGACGTGCCTCGTATTCCCAAAAACCAACAGAATATTTTGTGAAAAGTTTTAAAGCCAGGCTAAAAGAGGTGTTCCCTTGTACTCTAGGATTTTCGTGGGATTTTCATATTCTTCTGGTGCATAAATAAAATTTCACTCATTTCCTTTCAGGTTGGTGATGATGATAATGATGAATTCTTTGTTGTTGAATGAAAATTCAGTTCCGAAAAGTTTAAAACATTGAAACTTGGCATATTTTATTGATTTATTTTAAGTGAATATGGAAATATCGTAGGTATACCAAGCATAGTATAAGAAAGAGGTAGTGAAACATAAAAAAAAATAATTTCTGAGTGTAGTTATTATAAAAGTGTGAGAAAAAGAAAAAAGGAGGGAAAGATATATCGATTTTAAAATTTATATCGTTAATATTGATTCTGATATACTGATATAATGTTTCTTAAAACTGTGATCTTTAAAACTTAATTTAAGTCAGTATATTATAATAGTAATTATAAAAGTGTATTATATTTATGGTTTATGCTTTATAAGTATTTATACTTTATTTATATGAAATATCTATATTTTATAATTTATCAAAATAATAAAGCTTAGAATCTCAAAATAGAACCTATACTTAGATACTAAGTATCAATTGTTTTTAAATGTTCTCTTTAAAATACTCATTAAATATTGTATAAATCTCATTAAAATTAAAATCTAAAAAAAGGGGGAAAAATCTGAAAAAAAATCAAACCCTTGTGTACATATTTGGAACTACATTTTAATGGAGCCAAAATTTACAAATTTTAAATCATTTATTAATATAAAATAATTTGAGTGATTAAAGTATAAAAATTGATCAGACTACGAAGAACTCATAATCAATATTGTGGTATTTGATAATGCAAAATAATCTTTTTCTATAGTATCCTGAGAATATATGTATTTATATATGTACCGTAATTAATTGCATTTACATGTAACGTAATTATATTGAATTATTAATTAATTTTTGTCTTGTCGACTTGAAGAAAACATTGAAAAAAATCCGGTTTATTTTCAGTTTTTTTAGAAGTTATTCGAGCCATTGTAACTTTTTTCCTAAACTGAATTTTTACTGATAATATTAGTGATAATAACTGAAGTGAACATATCCATCTATTTATCTATCTATACAATATGTATAATGTTATATATTTCTACATTACAGACTTCAACCAAGAAAGCCTTTGATTCCGACATCGACGAAGATTTTGATGATGACGATGATTCTGTCTCAGACTTTGATGAAGACGAAGATCCAGATAAAATAGAAGTGCCGGGTAAGTGTGTACCGTCCTTTGAGAACTATGTGGGTATTAGATATTTCAGTAATTCCTAAAATTCTTCCTGCACCTACATACATATGTACATACGTATAGATATCATTGAAAAGTACTCCTGTTAGAAATCTTCAAATAAATTCACGTATACAATTTAAATCGTACATACAATACATAACAGTTTTGTTGTAAGTTAGCCAAAGAAATCCTTTTCACTGCGCTCTAGTGAGTACCGTTTTCGAAATTTCCATTTAACTTCTCCCTCCTCATACACGCTGCATGCAGTCAGTGTGCCGTGTAATATTTTCTTAATCCTTTGCACCATCGGGGAACAAAACTCTGCCATAAAAGGCTGCTATGAAAATCAGTTTCGACCGAAATGATCGACCGACCCACCCACCCATCCAGTCGACCAGTCAACCACCCTTTGGCAGTAATTGTTAGATACGAGCCGGAGCTCCCAGCTCCGAGTACTTTGAGATACGCAAAACTTGTTCCACAAGTTTTTGTTTGTCAGACGCAAATTGGTCTCCGTCATGTATGTGATGTGTTGTGTGTATCATCAGCGTAGTAGAAGTCCAATATTTCTTTCACAAATTTAAAGTTATTGGACTAGCATCAACGTTTTCATAGACCAACAAATGCTGTTTCGATATGTCTCTCTAGCCCAGGGGCAAGTGTGGCAAAGGTGTGGCTATTATTTACAACAGAATTGAAACAGTATAAAAGTACTATCCACTGATAACACTGCCAATTGTAGGATGGATGTACATAGTATATATGCACATCTATTCTTCGGAGAAAGGGTAATGGAAATATTTTCGCTTTAATTAAAATTTTACTAGGGGTTGAATACAAGAACCCCAAAATGTTAATTTTTCATTAAAACAGCAAATATTTCTTGGAATAAATCATATATTTAATATTTTATAAATCCGAAGGGTTCGTAAATCATGGAGAAATCATAAATATCGATTAGAAATTAACAGTATTAGTAATACAAAAAAATATAGCTTTAAAATAATCATAATAAAAGTTTTATTTTGTTTAATTGTGGGAAAAACTGATAATTACAGTATATACTCGTGTTTTCCTCATAAACTACTACATTTTTATCGATAAGTATATATATGTATATATATACTATTAAGCCTCTTTTAATCGAACAAAGATAGATCGGAGAAATGAAGAACACTTTTTCACTTTTATTATTAATAATTTCGACCATTTTTGAAAGAGTTATGATAACCTTTTTAGGAATAGGTTTTAGCACACCTAATAGAACGTTCATACTTTAAACCCGTTGGACGCATATTTAATTTATGATAACATTTTAAGGCATTCGCGATTTTTTAACTTTTATCAACCGTCTTCAGTAATAACTAAACTGACCCTTAACACCGTATCCTCTGCAACATTAAATACATATAAGGTTAAATCATATAAGATCATATAAACTTAAATTCAATTAGAAAAACAATTTGTAGTAAATATATTAAAATTGATGTATTTTAACGACAATTGAAATTGTGATAGTAATTCCCACAAACACACCAAGAATGCGTAATTCATTTTAAATGTTATCACTTTCATTTTTAACGCCCCAAAAATGTGTAGACTTATACATATAATTAAATAAATGCAATACACTTGTGTGTATATGCAAATGTATGCACACATCCACATCTCTACTAATAATAGAAGTATACATTAAATCATTAAAGACCATTGGTTTATAAACCAATTTGTGTTTACTTTACCAAAAACACTTTCAATTTTCAAGACAAAAAGGAAAACATTCGTGTCACAAAATATGCATGTATTTACAAACCGTATAAAGTCTCGTATCTATATGTAATTTCATCTCGAAATCTAAAATTTCTAAAGACAAAGTTACGAGTACTTCTCATATATGTATGTATGTAGCAGTATAAACATATATCTTCATCTTACAATTATTTTTCTTCTTCTCACTCCTATCGATGCAGTTTCCTTTAATTTAAATTCCTTTCATCTCCTGTATCCATTCCTCTTCAAAGTCCATACAATAAACGTTGTCCATAGAATTTTCTTGTCTTTTCGTAAACATCAAAAATGACCACAGGATATCTTTCACGAATTATTAACTAACCTGCTATGTAAATCTTTTCATATCTTTAAATTTACATTTATGGTATTTAATTCAAGTACTTAGATGAACCACAAGGATTTGAAAATTATCCTAGACATGTCTGACTTCTTACCAGACTGCGAATTACGCAGTGTTTGTGATACGAGTATGTTATTTAATAATTTATGTCATTTAACACTTAATTCAATACTGAAATTTTGTGGGCTAAAATTGTAATTTTCAATTAACTTCATTCATGTAAGAAATAGATATTTAGTCATCTTCAATATGGTAATTATATACTTTTAATACTTCGTTTATTCTTATTATAAACTAGCTTGCCCGTTGCCCGACTTTGCTGGGCCGCCTTCTGTTTACCGCGTTCCCTTACACCCTTCCCATCTTCCCTCTTTTAAATGCTTTAGTATAGAAAATCCCTAAAATACTGCATTATTTTATTTACTTTTTTTATGTAATAAAGTTATTGCCCTAAAAAATTACGCCCATGTAGTTTTAAAATTGAATTTTTTGCCATGCCTTCCTGAACCATTTCCGGGAGTAATTTTCCGACCCACAATGCGATTCTAGTGCACCCTTGCAGTACACGACTAATAACCATGCAAAATTTCAATTTCCTAGTCCTCATAGCTTCCAAATCTTGCCACGCTCATTTCGGACACTCAGGGGTAGATTTTTCTAAAATCCGTTCCAAGTGTACCTCTGCATTATAATGCAAACCTCCCTGTCAAATTTCAACTTCCTATTCCTCATAGCTTCCAAAACTATGGCCATTTTAAATCTTACCACACCCATTTCGGAGACTTCGGAATGGGAAAAAGAAAAGAGCTGTTTTTAGGGTTTTCCCGGCAATTATTCCAATTTTTCTCACCGTTTAAACCTTCCCTAGACCTCCACGAACATTTCAAGTCCAACATAAGATAAATCCGTTTAACCGTTCTCGAGTTTTAGCGAGACTAACGAACAGCAATTGATTTTTATATATATAGATATGTTTGCAAGTAAGTTTTTTACGGATATTAAAATAAGTTTTAAATAATTTCACTAACTTTCTTTTTAACTTCGCATCACACTCCGTATATATCGTTGTAATAAAATCGTCAATCGTCATAAGTAAAACGTTCCCGGTTGGTCAAAGTTCTTTCAGGATACATCAGAGATTGCAGCAGTTGCAGTTTTTGATTTACTGAAATTTATTCGGGTGATTTTCGGATTCAATACGAGAATAAAAAATTAAATGGGTTTTACGCTGGGTTCCATGACTCATTAACCTTATCTTGCAAAGGCTTAGTTTTCTTCTCGGAGTGTCTTCTCCGAGATAGGGACAGGACCACCAATACGTCCTTGTAGTTGCCGATCAAGAGAATCACTAGCATTACTCTATTTGCTATCACTCCCAACAATTAAGTCTCTTTTAGATTTATACCTACAGGAACCGAAGAAGACTACAGACCACACAATTTTTACGTTGATTGTTTGTAAGAGATGATGTTTTGAAGGAATCATCTTCGGCGATGAATTTCATTTTTTTCACTTAGTGGCTACACTTGTTTTCTTCTCGGAGTACCGGTCTTCTCGGACAGTTTGTAGGGGTTTTTAGAGATCCGAAAATTATAATCGCATTTAGCGATCTATCCATGAATAGTCTTAATATACGATAAAAGTTATACAATAAATACGATAAATAATTAACAAATATTTTACATACGCATTACTAAACAAAGATGAGTACATGCACACACACGAATGCATACTATAATTCAAACATAGCACTGATATTTATCCTGATTAATTATTAGATGCAATCCTCACAACGAAATGCCAAACATACGAGAAACTTGTGTTACAAGGTTTTGCATTCTGGTTCGTTAATTTCGTTTCGTTTATCAGGTGGTCGGTTGTCGGCGGCTTTGGTTGGTGGACGGCTGACGGTTTGTTGTTCCTTCAGGTTATCTTTAAAGTTCAACAATAGTGTGTGTTCGACATTGGACAATATGCAGCTTTTGGAAATGCGGCAGCCCGGAAGGATTTCTAATGCTTATCCGCAGCAGTGAAGTTAGTACCTGGGAAAGGGTGCAATCACCCCAACCAACCACCACAGTCGTGTGTTGGGCGGGATGCATTATTTGGCATTAATTATGCATAAATGCTAATAACTGGAAGGACAACGAACCGCATGACTGCTGCTTCGGCCCACCAGCACGCATCATACCACGACACACGCACTCTGAAGTCCTATGGTCATCTTCAACTTCGTATCTGGCATATCCTTAGAGACCGTAGATTGCACACGCATCTCGTATGCAGGAAATGTCGTTAGCTGAAATCCTGAACTGACGGGGGTCAGCACCAGCGAATACCAGATGAATAGCGAATGCTGCCTTCTCTGACATTAGGGGTGTCTATACAAATTCTCCTCCTTCTTCGTTTTAGTCGGAGTTGCTATCTGCTTATTCTTCATCATCGGCTTTGGCTTTGCTTTCAAAATGTTGTACTTTCTGATGAGCTTGAATTTAGCTTTGGGACTAACAATCTTATTAGTCTTCGATGTTTGTTGTTAGTTCTTGAGTTCAGGTCTGTTTGTAATCGGTCGGTCCATCGACAATACTGATTGGTACTGCCTTTTAGAATTATTAATTGAAAACCAAAAATTTGTATTGCGTTGCAAAAAAATTCTTCGATTGGTACAAGCAAACACTCCACTCGAACTACCACTCATCTAATCCAATGCATACAGAAGAATATACGTTAGTTATATGTACATACGAACATACATATATGTATGTACTTAATTTGTTTACATTTAGAATTTATAATTTTAATTTAACAATTTATAATTTTAATTTAACAATTTATAATTAAAACTTTAATTGAAAGGTCCATGAGAACAATCTGATAAATGCCATTTTTCAATTTTCGTTTCTACATTTGGATAGAATTCCTGGTGAATGTTGCACTGAATTATTAAAGGGTTGTTATGAACCTTCCCATGTTGGTTCTGGAATTAGTCCACCCTTGATGAAATTTTGAATATAAAAGGCGACCAACTCCTCTCCCTTTCCTTGTCTCTGAAAATTCCCTTGAACTCATCAGTCAGAAAAGTCGACATTAACTAATTAATTAACATGAATTCATAGCGTACTGTGTTATTATGGTATGGTTATGGTTTGGTCTGTGAAAGGAACCTTAGAACGATTTTTGTATTGTTTGCTTGATTAACTAAGTAATTGTTTGACTCGTAATTCATTTAACTCTTTGAATATTAGTTCATAAATATTAGTTTTAGTATTTACTCATGTAAGCAGCAGCAGTGATAGTGGACGATGAACTTTCGATTCATACTTTTGAGTTCAAAAGAAAACTTACAATTACGGTATCGAGTCTTACAGTTTAGTTATTTTGTTTGAATTTTCTCGGGTCTCTGTTTAGTTTCATAAACGCGGAATTATTACAACATACTCGTTAAAGCTATGTGATAAGACATATGTATTAAATTTCCTCTGGTTGAGAGCTAGGTCCTTATAATTCCCATGATGGTTTGCTCTATTTATATATAAAACAAATGGCTATGATAAGAGTATGCTATTAATTCCAATGGATAAACTATGTCATGACTTGTCACAGGCTTCAGTGTGGTTGTGTTTTTCATAATATTTTCGGTGTCGATAGAAATCGATGTTTATATTGTATTCATTATTCTACAATTGAACCGACTATAGGACCCTATTGAATCCATTATACAACTATTGCTATATTATACTAAATAAAACTAGTATTTATCCATATACTAAACTTCTTCATTCTAAAACATTCTTCTTCTTCAAACTAAAAATTTTAGAGACTATTTAGAGGATAAATATCTGGAAACTTTATTCATTCCTTTGTTCTCCTTGTGATTCTTAGTTTATCGGGTATCGATTATTTGAATATTTATTATTGAAATAAGAATTGTTTTATTTGGATTTTCTTTTAATAATGTATTGGTCATTGCCATATGTTATCTATGTTTACTTTTCTATTTGATTAAAACTGAACAAATAGAAAGTAATACAAAGTAAATTCAATAATAAAGAAATCAAATTTCCATGTTATGTTTTGCTGGCCGCTAATTGTGACGCATGAGGAAAAGATAACATTTGTAATTGTGACATGTGTAATGTATTGAGTACTACTGACTCATCAAGTATTGTATATCATTTATAAACGAGGGTCGTTATGTTTGTTATACCTCTGTAGCAAAAACATATGTGTTTTTATAGACTAATGCATATATTGTACTAACTTTGTAGCGTACAATAGTCTGTTTAAGAGTATAGAAACATATGTATGGTGTATTAAACTAATACTCGTATGTAAGATAATCTAAAGCACTGACTATTAATCTCAGTAAAAGTTGTATAGACTATTTTTACAAAAGTCCATATACGAGTTGTACAAATACATATGTATGTAGATATAATACATATATGTATACAAGAAAAGAAAAGTGTATGAATGCATACACTTGTGTATATACTCATATGTCTAAATCTGTAAGCACATCACTAACTTTAGAATCATGCTCAGTGTTGGTACGTCGCAAATGTTTCCGAACACGTTTTATTTGCTGGTTTTCAGTTTTTTCCCCCCCTAATAAATCTTAACTGGTTTCTAATGAAATTGAAAGTTTTTCTACTTAAGTCAGATTAAAGTGACCATATGGACGTTTATCATTGTCTTTACATTTGAAATCTTGTGTTTATAGAATTTTTTACTATTTCTAGAAAAATCAAAATTGGTCAGCTGTTAATACAAAGTATAGTACAAATTTTAAAAAAGTAGCGGAATAAAGAATAGGATAGAATGAAGAAATAGCGGAAGGTTGCCAGGAAATAGAATCTCTTTCAGAGCAATAGAAAGACTGTAAAGAAAAAATACTTTTGACTTTGAATACTTTGAGATAAAATGATTTTATACATATGTATATGAATGTATGTACATACATATGTATGTATGTACGTACAAACAACAGGTATTATAATAATTTATGTACATATTATAATATATTAATCACGGTTATTTAGTGTTTATTATAATCAGAAGAGGATTATTCTTCAAGTTACAGGAAAAGAATTGCTTAAAGAAGCCATGTATTTTAATTGTCTAAATTTTAAGTTTTCTAGCACCTTATGATGATTGGGTATACAAACATATGTGATTACATAAATCGTATTATTATTCTCAAATATTTTTCGATTTCATATTAAAGCTAATAAAAGTACAATACAACTTTTATTTCAAATATCGATTCATTGAGGAACATGCTCTGTCATCACAACCACGTGCTAGTTGCCGGTTTTTTCTCTCGTTATCTCTCTCGTTCTTCGTTATTTTCGCATTTTTACTTTTCCTTTTTTCTTACCACTTTTTATACTGTTGTTGTTATCGTGTTTGTTTGCCATTGTTGTTTTTTATAGACAGCCGAACGTGGTTTCTATTTCTATATTTCTCTGTTCTATAGCAACAAATCTATAATTTTTCTCACAACTAAAATAATTAATACATACATATTTACTTTAGACAGAGCACTATATTCGGTCGTATGTATGTACAACTGACCACGTGCTTTTAGCTCTTCTCATTTATAAACATTTTTTTGTTTTGTTTTTATAATGAGCATGCTTGCTGAGAATCATCTCCACGTTTTTTGGTTTTTTTTTTGCTTTATCTGATCTGCCACTATGTAATCAAACTTGTTGCTCGAACAAGTTCCAGTGTTATTAAATGAAGTTTTTTATCTGGTCTCTTTTTCTCTCTTTATTTTGCATATAAAAAGTTAGCTGAAGAGGATTTTCGTTTTTATTCTCTTTAATGAGAATACACATACACAAATTGTATGGATCGTATAGAAAATATAATATAATCGATTTGGCAATGCTTCCAAATGTAAAATAGTTGCCCAAATTAAAATCTAAAAACTGTTATTAAAGAGAATCGTCTCTAAGACGTTTAATGAGTGTAGAGCGTGTTTGAGGGGGAAGAGAGGGTGGTAAAGAGAAAGACGGGTGGGTGACGTTGTTGACACTAGTGATGACAGTTGTTTGGTTGAAAGTCAGCGAGAATTATCAAAGATTTTTTAAATCAAGAAGTATACAATATTTAAAAATAAATAGGTTTTGGATGATGAGTACATATTACACATTTCGAAATTGACTGGATGAGAATATTATATCACTAGTATATAAGCCTGACTTCGCCAGGTAGATATTATTTTTTATTTATTTCGTAACAAAAATTGCGAAGTCTTTTGGACTTTCTCACCTTACACTTTTTGGTTTATTTATTTTGTAGCATGAAAAGTAAAAAATTAATCGCAATTAATATCGATTGTTTGAATTTGATTCAAATATTTGAGAATATTTCTTTAAAAGCAACATTTTTTGTGATAACCGTCGTCTCCACCAGCGGTACTGGCAGTTTTAAATGGGAATGGTATGTGCGACCTCCTTGTAAAAAATTGACCGCGATTCTCGTGGAGGCCACAGGTAACTCTATATCGCCTTTCCTCGAGGGTTTTGTATAGGTAGGTTTCTCCACTTCCCCCAGGTCCATCTAAGAAGATGCATTTTGATGATCTGCTAGATGTGTATATTGCATCTATAACTCTATTAAAGCAACACCCTGTTCATCGTTTAAACATTCGATCATATCTTGGCAGGTTGCTTTTTGGTTCTTTATATCAAGTGCTGCTCCGGCATCATGAGGCAAGTCTTGAGGTGGAGTTTTAATACCGAAGTCTGTACAATTTTTACCTTGTAAAATAAGAATTTCTTGGACATCGCGTAGGGCTAAATTTTCACAGTCTGCGGTTGTTCTACAATGATCCGGGTGTTTTCCAAGTAGGTCTTCTGCGGCTCAAGTAGGCACCCAAAAACACAGATTAAAGCAAACAATTCTCTGGCTTTCCAGCCAGTGTGGCTTCCCAAACAGAATCGTCTTCTAAGATATCCAACTCATTGCATGCCTCTTTGAATGTTTCGAATGTGACCTCCTGCACAGTTCTCAAAACTGATATCTCCTGTCACATGTAATAGAAGTAGTCTTAGATGATATCGCCCACCTTCCGATATACTAATGTTCATTTTCTAAGCAACTATACCCAACACCGCCAAAAATAGTCACAAACAAAACAAATGCAATGAAATTAAATTATTATGAAAAATTATTAAATTTTTAAATTATTAAATTTTTAAATTACAAAATTTTTCATAATAAAATCTGACAAATTAATCACCACAATCTAGGAAAAAAAAAATACAAATTTCCTCCCAATCGGATTTTTTGCAAAACAATGGCGAAGCCGTTTGGATTTTTGAAATCTGCCGGAGCAGCATTTTTCTCATCAACATTGCCCAGAAACATCTGTGAAAAATTTCAGGTTTCTAAGAGATGTGGAAGTCCACAAAAAAGTCCCGGACATATTTTGCTAACAGAAACGCACAGGGATTTTATATATGTATATAGATATGCGAGTATTCTTTCAACTTAACAAATAACAATGTGTTTATTATTAATTTGTATTTTTAATAGAAAATAAAATTAAACTCTAAATTTACTGATTTATATGTATATATTCTTAAACTTTTTTTAGGTGGTGGGCGTGATTTACAAACGGCAGTTACTTATGCAAAACAGAAAATCATAAAGAACAAAAATTCTCTACTTTTGTCAAATCAAAAAAACAACTCAATTTCCCCGGCGTCATCTATCGGAAGTGCGGGAATCATGTCAAACTCAAAGAAACCAACATCAGGTACATACATATGTTAAATTGAAACAAAGTTATTAGGTTGTAACTTTAGCTTTAGAAATTGAATGGATAACTAAAATTAAATCAGATTATTAAAATAAGAGAACTTAGAGAATCATCTACCAAGACTTTAGATGAAGTTGCTTATTACTTTGGTTTACGCAAATTTATTTTAATATTAAGTGACATCATGCAACCCTCGTATGTTCGGGTGCAAGAACCTTCATTTCTTTTGCCATAACATTTCCATCTACTTAAATAAAACATGTTTTCCTCATGCTACACTCGCATGCTGCTGATGCGCGCTCATCTGTCAGCTCTTGGAATGTCGCCATATGCCAGCAGTTCCTCAGCGGCAGCTCTTGGTATGCTACCCGGATTGGCATCGCTGAATCCGAGTCAAATGCTGGGCATGGCAGCCTATGCCGCTGGAGGAGCAACCAGTGGCGGGGGTGGAGGCTTGCCGTTGTTTAGCAATGCAAGTCTCGGTGCGATGCCAAATGCTGCGACGGCCGCGGCCATGTCAGCTGCCTCCAATGCTAGCTACTATCAAGCAAGTTCAAATTTCAATATGGCGGCGTCTTTGTTGGCGCAGAGTAAGTCGAGTAATGTTGGTAACAACTACAATTTCTTCTTCCTAGCACGCAAATGTTTTGAGTATGATTTTTGTTTTTAATTAAATTATCGCCTATCTACCTACATATGTATATACCTAAAAACATACATAACAATACACGTACTCGTATTTGGCTACATTTAATTTTCTATACTTTCATAACATTTATTTATCATATTTGTTGCCTTTATGTTCTATCATTGATGGCTGAATGTTTTCTAAAATCTTACGACTGACATCACCTTTTGACACATGACACAGTGTTCTGTGGGACTATAAAATTTACTAAAAGTCATAAATCATGTATACATTCCTCAAACTGCATCCTTGGAACCAATGGAGAATCTTTTTCTTTTTAGCAGCTTGTATTTTTTGGGGTTTTTGAATACTCTCGCCAACAGAAAATAAAAGTCGTTATTATCTCATTTCTATAACAAAGAACCTTCCATTCCCAACCTACCGTCTACCGGGTTAAATCAAGTTTTTTTTTCTATTTGATTCTCTAGTTTTTTCCTTTAGTTTTTGCTTTGTTAAGAAAACCTAAGATTTCTTTTCGTTAAAAGATTCGATTAATTCTCGTTCCACTTGTTCGTAGTGAGCATGGGCTTCGGTTTCGATCCGTCACCCTCCTCGGGAAGTGGCATGGCCGCAGCAGCTGCCATGACTCCACAGGCCAAGTCGAACACGTTGATGCTGCAGAAGATTCAGGCGCTGGTGGCTGCCAATCCAAGTTTCCTGACGAGTGGCATTCCAAATCAGTTGCTCTCACAGCTGTTCATGCAGCCAATGAAGGTTAGTATTTTTTTACTTTCAGATTTGAGAATAATTCTGTGTTTAAGTACAAATATTTTCAAATCTCAAAGTAATGTGTAGAT
Source organism: Myopa testacea (assembly GCA_949629155.1). Classification (NCBI taxonomy): domain Eukaryota; kingdom Metazoa; phylum Arthropoda; class Insecta; order Diptera; family Conopidae; genus Myopa; species Myopa testacea. The sequence goes on from OX451345.1 coordinate 27,389,414, forward strand.
AGTCAGTAATAATTTTGTTACGAACAACTCAATAACCATTTTTATGATCTTCAATAGATTCGAGTACATTTCATTCTGAAGTTTAAATTTCATCAATTAATTATTTTTATAAAATGATCATTTTCAAGTACTACAAAAAGCGTTCTTATTAGTCGTTTCTATCACTACTTACAATACAATATACACTACAGTACGATGAACGCCATAGATTCAGGTATTGATGATTTTTACCCACTACTTTAATTACTTCTGCAATTATACATACACTATAAAGTAGCTTACAAATCCTTATTATATAACATTATCCGTATTATATATACTTGTTGATTTCAATTACCTCAACCAAGTCAATTATCAGCATATGTTAAAGAAAGAAAAGTGCATCTGAGATATAAAAACTGACCTGGGACTATAATAATGTTTTAAACTTCTCATATAGATTCCTAGGTTCTTATATCTGTACTATATACATAACTCTTCATATATCATATTTTTTTTAGTCATTTAATTATACGAATATTGAATTGTTTATTTGTTAAACTTTGCAGATGCCCACACAAGTTGCACCAGAGGAAGAAGAGGTTGACTATGAAGAAATAGGCGTGGCTGAAACCTATGCAGAATATTGGCCAGCAAAACGTATGTTCTATTAAATTGAATAACTGGTAGTTTTTGACTAACAATTCCAACAGTGAAACTTGGTAAAAAGCATCCCGATCCCGTGGTTGAAACTGCTTCGCTATCATCTGTAGAGCCCTGTGATGTATATTACAAACTCTCCATACCGTATGAAACCATTATGAGTGGCCAGCTCAGCGCCTTGCAGCTGGAGTCGATTACTTATGCCTCGCAAGCTCACGATCACCTGCTGCCCGACGGCAGTCGCGCCGGATTTTTGATCGGTGAGTGTCAATTTGTGTGGTTTTCTCTTTCTATTTATAACTTTTCAACGCTTGATCAGGTGATGGCGCTGGTGTCGGCAAAGGTCGTACCATCGCTGGTATCATTTATGAAAATTACATGAAGGGACGTAAGAAGTCTCTGTGGATTTCGGTGTCCAACGATTTAAAATATGATGCACTCCGTGACTTTTCCGATATTGGTGCGTCCAAGATCGGAGTTCATGCATTGAATAAGGTAAATTTGATTTCGTTTTTAATGAACTGATGAACTTTTATTCTTAAAATTCCGTATTATTTCAGTTTAAATATGCTAAAATTTCCTCGGATGTAAACAACAATGTCAAACGTGGCGTAATTTTTAGCACCTATTCGGCATTAATTGGCGAATCCAACAATAAGACTGGAAAATATAAATCGCGCCTGAAGCAGCTGCTACAATGGTGTGGAGAGGGCTTCGATGGTCTCATCATATTTGACGAGTGTCACAAAGCTAAAAATTTGTGCCCCGTTGGATCTGGCAAGCCCACCAAAACGGGTCAGACCGTTCTGGAACTCCAAAATAAGCTTCCGAAAGCCAGAGTTGTTTATGCTTCGGCCACGGGCGCATCAGAGCCCAAAAATATGGCTTATATGGTGCGTCTAGGAATTTGGGGTCAAGGTACAGCATTTCCAACATTTAATGATTTCATTGCAGCAGTGGAAAAGCGGTAAGTAGGATCGCATCAAACCTAACTGATCTGATACCAGTCATCGACCCAGTCTAAGTTATTCTTATGTTCTTTGCAGTGGTGTGGGCGCAATGGAAATTGTCGCTATGGATATGAAACTGCGCGGCATGTATATCGCTCGACAGCTGAGCTTTCATGGTGTTACTTTTAAAATTGAGGAAGTAGCGCTTACGAAAGACTTTCGCAAGATCTACGATCAATCGGTGGCGCTGGTGAGTTTGCACATTCCTAAATAAAAATCGACGATATTCTCTGTCTTAAACTCAATGTACTTGTAGTGGGTTGAAGCTATGCAGAAATTCACCGAAGCTGCCGAGCTCATTGATGCTGAGAGCCGCATGAAGAAAACCATGTGGGGCCAGTTTTGGTCCTCTCATCAGCGCTTCTTCAAGTATCTGTGTATAGCGGCAAAGGTCAACCATGCTGTACAAGTGGCACGCGAAGCGATCAAGTACGGGAAGTGCGTCGTAATTGGTTTGCAGTCCACCGGCGAGGCGCGTACATTGGAGCAACTGGAGAGAGACGACGGAGAACTGAATGATTTTGTGTCCACGGCAAAGTAAGTGTGTGGTTGTGTACTTTGTTTTTGTAACGAACTTCTATTTCTTGTTTTTTCGTTTGTTCAGAGGTGTTTTTCAATCACTGGTCGAGAAACATTTTCCCGCCCCGGACCGCAATCGCATTAATCGTATTTTGGGTTTTGGTGCGCCGTCGCCCGGCAACGACCAGAAGAAGTCCAGACTGCAGATGATTATCGAAGAGGTCACTGGCAAATCGTTCTCAGAGGACGTAAAAGACGAAGCTTCCTCTTCGGTCTCCAGCAAAAGGAAATCAGCGCGTCAGGAAGCGCGCAGTTCAAAGAAATCCCGTCATTCCTGGAATGATTCCGATGACTCGCAAAATGAATCGGAAGATTCCGATTTTAAAATATCACACTCCGATTCCGAGGAATCAGAGGTTGCCGCTCGTTCGGACAGCGCCGAATCATCAGATTTTAATCCATTTTTCAGCGGCTCCGATAGTGATAACGACCCTTGGGTCAATTCGCGTGCCAAAAAGTTGAAAACGAAGAAATCCAAAACCAAGTCGGAATCGACAAATAGTGCTTTGTCTGGTGTCGCCGCCTCAAATGCTTCCCCCGCAGTGTCTGTTGCACCGAAAAAGAAAGGTATCTTAGAAGGCGTCGGCTCGTTATGCCAAAATGTTTTTTATTTAATTGTTTTTCTTAGGACCCGTTTCCACACAAGATCGCATACAAGATTTGCTGCAAAAGAAGCAGGAACTCAAGGGCACCGTTACCCAAATCGGTGTCAATGGCGTAAAGTTGAATTATGGTCCACCACCCAAGGATGCTATCGAGCGCGCTTGCAGCATGAAGGAGCAGCTGCTCCGCAAAATAGAACGGATTGGAGACCGCCTGCCACCCAACACACTCGATCAGCTTATAGACGAGTTGGGCGGCCCAGAAAATGTTGCCGAAATGACCGGTCGCAAAGGTCGCGTGGTGCAGTCCGACGACGGCTCCATTCAGTATGAATCACGCTCCGAGCAAGATGTGTCGCTCGAGACACTTAATATCACGGAGAAGCAGCGTTTCATGAATGGCGAAAAGGACGTGGCGATCATTTCGGAGGCGGCATCTAGTGGTATATCACTACAAAGCGACAAGCGTGTGCGCAATCAACGCCGTCGTGTTCATATAACGCTTGAGTTGCCGTGGTCTGCTGATCGCGCTATACAACAATTCGGACGCACACATCGTTCGAACCAAGTGAACGCCCCCGAGTACATCTTCCTTATATCCGACTTAGCGGGTGAGCGTCGTTTCGCCTCTACGGTGGCCAAGCGTTTGGAGTCACTGGGCGCGTTGACACATGGTGATCGACGCGCCACCGAAACGCGCGATTTGTCGCAGTTTAACATAGACAACAAGTATGGACGCACCGCTCTGGAAACAGTAATGAAGACCATCATGGGCTACGAGTCGCCGCTGGTACCGCCACCGACGGACTACAACGGCGATTTCTTCAAGGACATTGCAGGTGCGCTCGTGGGTGTGGGCATTATTGTGAACAGTGAAACCAATCCAGGTGTGTTGAGTCTGGACAAAGACTACAACAACATTTCGAAATTCTTGAATCGCATACTCGGCATGCCCGTTGAACTACAGAACCGGTTATTTAAGTACTTCACCGATACATTGGCGGCAATTATCAACCAAGCTAAGCGCGGCGGACGTTTTGATCTGGGCATTCTTGGTGAGTTTTTAGATTGAATTAAATATTAATACAAGTTAAATAATTTCTTGTGTGACGACTTGAACGATCAAGATTATTAATATAATTTTTAATGCAGATCTTGGTGCCGCAGGGGAAAATGTAACTCGCATAAAATTGCTGCGTTTCATACGCAAGCACGCCACTGGAAAAGCGCCCACCGAACTGCACACAGTACGCGTTGAACGCGGCATGATATGGCAGGAGGCAATTGACAAGTGAGTAGTAACGTATTTGGATTCAAGTCGATTGGCACAGTCACAGCCTCAGCAACCGCATATCTACTTCTCCCCCGCACTCTTTTCACTAACCTCTCTCTTTCAGATATGCTGACCTGATTAGTGACCACGAAGGTTTCTATTTATCGCATCAAGTACGCAACAACAGAAACACTGCTATACTTGCAGTGGAAATCGAAGCGCCACAGACATTGCCACATTATCAAGCAATAAAAAACAATGACAAAACGCCCAGCAAGAAGAATATCATGCTCCAGATATATCGACCCAATACGGGGCTACAAGTGCGCCATGAATCATTGGCCGAAATTGAAAAGAAGTACAAGAAGGTTACCAGTGATGACGCCGAGCCGCACTGGACACAGCAATACGATGCATCGGTACATACGTGTTCCCATGCTTATTGGAATGGAAGCTGCCGAAATGTATCGATGGGCAACGAATGCGAGGTGAGTGATAGAAGACGAAGTGGAAGAAGGTTTCTTCAGGGTTGATGTGATTGAGAAAGGTTTCAAGTGCTTCACTCACACTGATTGGTTGATTCGTGGCATGTGACATGAACTAATCAGCTGAAAGGATGCACGCACCTTGAAGACAAGTGGGACATGGGACGAATTATTGAATTTATGCCTTTATGGAAGAATAAAATTGCATATAATGATTTATTTGCAAATTTGAGATTTAATTTTGCCTTGAATTAAGATTTCGTTTTTCTTTTACTTATGTTATGCAGTTGTACATTCCAATATTTTTAAATAGGATTATAAATTAATCACTTATCTGAATCATGAAGCTCTTAAAATTTTTTACGATACATTCTCACATCTTATTATCATATTCACAGGTTGGTTTGCGTCAACGTTTCTACTACGTGCTCGCTGGCTCCGTCCTGTCCGTGTGGTCCCGCGTGGAGCACATTCTGTCGACGCGTATTGCAAACAACAACAAAATGCAAGTTATACGTATGAAAACCACCGAAGGCGAGAAAATCGTTGGAACACTCATACCAAAGTCATGTCACGAAATGCTGTTGCAGGATTTAAAATCCGATGCAGAAAAAGTTGAAGAAGTTAACTTTCAAAAACCTTAAGTTCTAGTAAGTTAGAAATAAAACTTATTAATACATATTATTAACATATATTATTAGACGAACACGAGGAAATCAAAAATGATAAAGAAAATTGCAAAAATCCTAACCTATTAGTTTATAACAGTTATCTATACAATTGATGTTTTTTTTTTCTATGACTCGCGGTAATTTTTAGATTTTTGACTTTTTTAAATTATAATATTTTTGCATACGTTGTTATTCTAGTTTATATTTAAAACTTTGTTTTCGTTAAAAAAATACTTACTTATTAATTCCACTTATTGACCTGAATTATTGTTTTTTTAATTTTTTTAGTAGGTATTTTCTGATGAAAAGCCGATAGATTTAAATATATCCATATATAATGGATAATATAATAATAATTATATTTGTGTGGTACGATTTCCAACAAATCCTTTCAAATTAATTAATTAATTAAGATTTATAAGCTTTGTTTTAAAAAAACTAGCATAAAACGTAAAAATATGAATGAAAAACGCTTATTTATGGACTTTGTAATTACTAATATAGATACATATATCTATATATGTATATAAATATACTTATACATATATATAGTCGTATATATATATATATATATATGTATATAGGAATATACCTATATATATTATAATATAATTAAATTTGACTTAAATGATTTAAAAATGGAGTTAAAAAATCTGTTAAAACAATAATTAAATAATATATAACTATTTTATTGATATTTTTTAAAAATCTAAACTATAAAATATACTTTATAAATACTTTGTAAATGTACTTTATAATGTGCACACAAAATTGATCACGAAACTTTTGAAATATGATTATTTTGTGTGTTCTTTGTAGTGTTTATTATTAACGTAACTGTATTTAATGTGATGCAGTTGGATAATTATTTAATTTAAATGTTAATAAAAATCGACACGAACAAAAAAAACAATTGGTTTTGCATTGTTTATGTAAAACATTAAAAAAAAATTAAAAGAAAGAAAGCTAAAATGAAAGAAAATCAAGTTAAATTACTGGAATAATTATTATTAAGTCTATTGTTCTACACTGAACACTGAACTCGTTCGATATACATTTTGGAGCATTGCCCATAGAGTCCCTCAAACTTCAACTTCGAAGTACTGAACTGTCAAAACGAGTTCAACGTATAGACTTAACCAAACTAGACGAATACAGACCTAACGAATAAGTACGAATACGTCCGTCTGCTTTTTTCGTGAAAACATACAGTATACGGATCTAATCGTCATTACCAGTTCGTGTTCGATGTTTTGTATACGAAATCAACTCGTTTGCTTACGTAGTATTTCGGGCAATATGTCAAAATAGACGAAACGATTTAAAACACGTTCGATGAGTTTCATACGTCTGTCATCTATTTTTGTCCAAAGTTGCGCTACTTCCAGCGGTTTGACTGCGTCAACTCCTTTGAGAAATGCATTGCTTACATTTTAGTTTATTTATTATAGATAGTTATTTATTTAGTTTAAATGTTTACTGAAATCATGAAATCAAACATTTGTTTGAAAAGTTTATAAAGAAAATAAATAATAATACAAGCTCGTTTACTAATCAGCTGTAGCACTGAAACAGACAACTTTATCTGTCAGCAAGTTTTTCTCTGGGCGCTAAAAATGCGCTTAATATTTTGCATACAGTGGCATATACGTCGAAATCGAAGTACTCAAAGTATTCTATGGGCTTTCGGCTTTAAATTAAAGTTCAGTGAAGTATGTCTTTAATTCGAAAAGAATCTGTTGAATTGAAATACTGTTATTACTTTTCTGCTAAGCATAAACGATAATCGAAACCGAAATGGTTTTGAAAAAAATAAAAGACTGCTAATTTGGCTCTTAACAAGTAATCAGATATCTATACTGAAAAGCACCTTTGGTCATAGGTGAAGAACACCTTTTCTCTATAAGTTATTTGTTTATTATTTATTTCCACTTTTCAACCATTCATTGTCATTATATTATTGAGGAGGAGTGATACAAATGGATAACATTCTTTAAATCTATGAATATTACAATATTAGAAAAAATATGTTTAATGGTACATTTTTATGTCTACAGTCAGCGCTCGATCTGTATTCATTATTATATTGAAGTGTTTATTTGCTTAATTGCTTTCATTTGTATCACTCCAGCATTTTTTGTTTACTATTAAATCTACATTTGAATTGTTAATTTACATATTGTAACTTTAGACCGATTTCGATTATTTTATTTATTTAATTACATTACTATACCATATAGTAAGAGAATGAAAATATTCAAAATTATTAGCAACAACCTCAATAAGACAAAAAAAAAGCACAACAAAAACAAAACAAGTATAAAATAGTAAAAACAAGTAAAATATGATTTAATGAATTGAATTATTTCAAAACTACAATAAAAATAAGATTGGAAAATAAAACAATTTAGCTTTTATTATACAATTTTGTATTAATCTCTAGGAATATTTCAGTATACTTTTATTACTTTTGAGAACATCCAGGTGAAAAAACGTTAAGCTTTTTTTTATTCAGTGGCCAACAAAAGTCTACGTACGATCCTAAGTTCTGTTACTTGACGAGTCCAAAAACATTATGCAGAAAACCAATGATGCAGTTTTGTTTTAAATCTATTATTAATATTACATCAAAACATAACATGCATTAATATAATCTGAAAGATAGATAAAAATAGATTTACAACAAAACTGCATTAGTACTTTTCTTCATAATGTTAGCAGGTACGTACGACGTTGATTTTTGTCGGCCGACTTCGTTGTTCCATTCTCTAAGGACATAGTGATTACTTTCTTCCTTTCAAGTGTTTTCGATTTGCCTTTTGTGGTCAAATCGTATCCTCTCCGAATATTTTAATTAAATTTCTGCTTTTGGTTCAACCAACTCTAGAGCAGCCTGTTTTTCCTTGAAGTGCTGTCGCTGGTGTTCACGTAGCTCCAGCTGGTACTTGAATGATTCTGGACACTGATCGCATATGTAGGTTTTCACGCCCACATGCGATCTCAGGTGCTTGTTCAAGTCGCCACTCTCGGCATAAGCACGATCGCAGAATTTACATTTGTACGGTTTTTCGCCTGTATGCGTTCGCATGTGGCGTCGCATATGATCGATGAAAACGAACCTGTCGCATGTGCAATGAATACAAATCAATTCAAGAAGCAAGTTTAAAATGTAAATATTTCTGCACATACGTCATGTTGCACTCCTCGCATTTGTATGGTCGCTCACCGGTGTGAATGTATTTGTGTTTGGTTAGTGTGTAGGAACGTGTAAAGCTCGAGCCGCAGATATCGCAGATGTGTGGCTTGACGCTGCGGTGCGTGGACATGTGTTTGATTTGATCTGATTGACAGGCGAATTTGCTGGGACATTCAGGACACTGATAGCGTCTTTCGCCGGAGTGACGCAGCAGATGCTGACGCATGTTGCTAGCATTTTTAAAGGACTTCCCACATTGTGAACATAAGAACGGCTTCTCGCCGGTGTGAATGCGTTGATGTTCCTTTAGTGTGCCGTTCTGATGAAATGCTGCAATCGGAGAAACAATTAATATTTTGAGCTTACAAATTTCTGAGCTTTTAACTCAGTTTTGATTTCATCTACCTTTGTTGCAGTAGATGCAGACAAATGGTTTTAAACCGTTATGTTTGTTCATGTGCTCGATGAGGTGCGGCTTCAAGGTGAACGACTTCTCACACTGTGTACACTTGAAGTTCTGATTCTCGGGATGTATACGAGTATGTTTGGTGAGTAAAGTGAATTTGCGAAACTCCTTGGAGCAAATATCGCATTTGAACACTTGACTGGGATCGGCTTTTCGATGGCTCTGTATGTGTGCGTAAAGTGATTCGCATTTTTCAAAACGACGTGGACACTCTGCACATTTGTATCCTTCAGGTGGCGGTATGCGCCGTGCTTGAGCAGTTTCGTCGTGTGAAAGTTTGTGGCGGGCCAACTGATTAACTGTGGAGAAACGATATTTGCAGATATCACATTGAAATGCCCGCGATTGGGCGTGGACGCCAGCATGGCGCTTCAAACGATAGGGCCGGTCGAATGACTTGTTACAGTGCGGACAGGGTAGATTTCCTTTCCGGCGGTTGCGTTGGTTGGGTCTGTTGGTGAGTGGTGAAGATAAGACCAGAAATTAATAACAGCATATTAAAGATATAATGAATGACTCTCGAATACTTTTCAATATCATCCACGCCTGTTTCGTTGTGCATACTGGGCTGCTCTTCCATTTTAGCTCTTGCGGTTTGACTGCGCGTACGCGTTGGAGTTGTCGCCTGATCTTTGGCACTGAAATTAGAAAAAAACTTTGTACGCAGGAGTTTCAAATTGAGTACAGATCTAGTGTTCTAACCTTGCGCTGTCATTCCATCCAGTATCCGAATCATATCTGAAATGCTGGTTATCTTCTCCCTGCTGGCTGTCTTCTTCTCGACTGACATTCTTATCGGCTGGACTTACCTCTGATGAACTAATCAAGTTTTCAATATGAGAGCCTTGCTGCACTTCATCAGGTTCTTTATTTTCAGTGTTCTCTTCCATCTTCATATGCTCCTCAGCAAGCAGTGGATCCTCTTCCAAACAAGCGGTCTCCTTTGCATCGCCAGGTAAAGTAACTGTGATAAGCGTACTGGCTAGCATACGACGAAAATGTTTCTCGGAATTGATACACATTTGTTGGAATCCATACGCAATCATCAACTTGTTGAGGCATGCCACACAAACTTGCTTGGGCAGCTCATCGCTGTTCAATATAAGCAGCTGAGGAGTTGTGGTGGACAACATTTCAAAGATCTTCAGAGGTTTATCAGCGTAGTCGAAGATGGAGTGGAATTTCTGATCCTGGATCATACAGGTGCGACACATACGTTTAACGGAAGCTAGTGATGAAGTATCCATTATAAACACAATTCATCAATATTGATAGCTTCACAAATTTTACAGCCAAATTAGAAAACTGCATACAAAAACAAGGAATGTAACAACACCGTAATGCTGAAAATGTCAGAAATAGAAAAATGGAATGAAAATAAAACAAGATTATCTGTTGCGCATGGCCGTTAACTTTTCCGATGGAGTGTGACGTCACGACTGCAAAATATTGACTGCTTCTTTAAGGTCACCACATCAGATCGAAAGGCAATTTGCGTGAATGAGGTTAGTCATGTAGTGCGCAATTGAAACAAATCTAACATTCGAAACTCACTCTAAAGTTGTCGTTTTTGCTTAAAATACCTGTTATTTATGTTAAATAAAATTTTGCCGAAAAAGCATTACTTTTAGGGAAAAATTACTTTTGTTAATTTTAGTCCTTTTTTCTCATTTATTAACTTTCCTAAGAAAAATGTATAATTAGCCATTATTATTTCTTTAATTTTAAGAAAGTAGAGGCTATTAGCTATTTAAGCATATTTTTTCATTAGAATCAGTGAGGGATTTTAAGAGAAAAAGCATTGTAAAGCTTAAAGAAGTTAGAAAGTACATCCCTGAATATTCCTTCAAGTTATTGTTTTTGTAATCAGCACTAAGAACTACAACAACCCCAACAATACCTTTGAAGTGAGTATATAACGGTAAATTTAACCGTTATTAGAAATCTAAAAGGTAAATTTTACTCAAAAAATCCCGATACAATTTTAATCTATATTGATAAAAGGTATTTCAAATTCCTTTCTAATATCTTCTCCTAAAATCTCAACAGCATCAATTGAATTGAATGTCCATCGCGAAGTTGTTCCGCTGTTATTAAAGAACACAAGACTAGAATGGAGAGTTTTAAAGCAATAGAGATAGAAACTTTAGGACTTCAATGCCCAGATGTCTACAGGCAGTTATAGATGCCCGTAATGAGCCAACCCAATATTGAATTTAAGTTTTACATCAATTTTTAGTGCCTAACTGAAGTTTCTTATGTTAGATTACAAATCTTTCGAGAATTTTCAAGGGTTTTTTCCTTTTTCGTTAATAATTTAAGTATATATTAAAGATGTTATTTTTTGTATAATATTAATAAAAATAGATTTAAAACAAATCTGTATTAGTACTTTTCTTCACGATGTTTTTGGACTCGTCAGGTACCACAAATGGGTACCGATCGTACGCAGATTTTTGTCGGCCACGGTATATATGAACTTATTCTTCACTTCTCAGACTTCAAGTCGATAGTCATCCAGGTGTTATTTTATGAGTCGAGTATGGTTCCGTGGAATAATATTGCCTTGCTCTGCGCCACTGTAGACGAAAAAACAATGCTAACCAAGTTCATTAATGCTACGTTTGTTCCTTTGTGGTGCTGTTAGGATTGTAAGGTCGCTTAAGTCCAACTGTCCATGGCTTACAGAGGGGGTATTGAGCCATATGCAAGCGTAACAAGCTGCTTTATCTCTGGAAAAGAAACTAAACGTCGGAGAGATGGGAGAGCTACAAGCGTGCACGCAATGACTCAGTTCGGCTTACTAGGCGGTCGAAAGCAGCTTATTTTAAAACTAAGCTTAATGTTTCGTTGCCGCCAAAAGTTCTTTGGAACAACTTAAGCAAATTAGGTGTTCATAACAAAACTAGCAACTGTGCTACCCCTGGCCCACTTGACTCTAATCTTTTAAATGATCACTTTCTCTCTCATTGTACACACAATTCTAATAACAATATCTCTTTTCTTGCCATTGAAAACATTAATACTTCTATTCGTAGATCCGAATTTACTGCTGTATGTGAGTCTGTTGTTTCTAAGGCTGTGCTAAGGGTTAGTGTAGATGGGGTATATCTTAAATTTGTTAAAATAATCTTGGCTTACATCATATGTAGGTTCTTTTACCCATATTATAAACCACTGCTTTACAACTTCAACTTTCTCTAACTTGTGGAAAAATGCAATTGTCATACCTCTACCTAAAAAATCGAATGCAGTTGGGCCCGCTGATTTTAGGCCAATAAGCATTCTTTCTTATCTAATAATATCTAAAGTACTTGAAGTGCTCATGGTTGACCAAAGTTCTGGACACAGCTGTACCACCGCAGTCCTTAAAGTCTTAGACGACATCAGAACTTACTATGATAGTGGGATTACCTTACCTTATTATGCCTGCTCGACTTCTTCAAGGCTTTTGACACAGTTAATCACTGTATACTCTGTTGCAAATTACAGCAACTCTTTGGTTTTTGTGATAGTGCGGTAGGTATAATCAACAGTTATTTAAGCGATAGATTTCAGTCCGTCAAGTGGTGAAATGGGCTTTCTCACTTCAGAAGTATTAGCAGTGGAGTAGCCAGGGCCGGCCATCTAGGGGGTGCGGTGGATGCTATGCACCGGGGCCCCACGATTTAGGGGGCCCCAAAATTATAAAGAATTCTGAAATTTAATTCTAAAAATTAAAATTCAGTGAAATGAAGCAAATTGGAAGTTTGAGGTTAAAAGATTTACCTCAGTTGTGTACTCACACAAGGCAAAGAGTTCGCAATGTGTAGAAAAATTCACAGTAAATATGAAATCTTATAAAATTCGCCTCAATCACAGGGTTGCTTATATTTTATCTTTTTAGAAAGTACGTTAATTAAAAGGAAGTAATGCTAATTCAAGGCGAAAAGTTTTTACAGATAAATTCGGTATTTAGAGACAAATTATACTGACAAATTATTATTATAAATAATAATTATACTGAGTTATTTCCGAATGTATTAACTGTGTTAAAACTTTTCTTTACTTTGTCTGTTACTATAGCAAGTGCTAAGCGCTCTTTCAGCAAACTAAAACTAAATTATCTCCGGTCTAGCCTGTCTGCAGAACGTTTAAATGCGCTTGCTGTATTAAGCATCGAGAAGGAATTCGCAACAAAATGTACTTTTTCTGAAATAATTGATATATTAGCAAAAATAAAATCACGTATTAAATAAACATGCATTAGTAACATCTGTGTTCGCATTTGCCTTTTTTTACTTTACAAGAAATATAGGGCCCCAACTGATTTCTTGCACCCGGGCCCCTTTACAAAAAAGGCCGGCTCTGGGAGTAGCACAAGGTTCAGTTTTAGAACCTCTACTGTTCTCAATGTTTTAAAATTATATGTTCCGAATTTGCAAATATGCCTCAATTCACGCATACGCGGATGATTTTCAAATGAATTCATTGCCCATGAGCCTTAAAATCATTGCAGGGGCAAGATCATTCAAGCGCGCCACAATTGAATTCTTCTCGTAATATCCTGCCTTCCATTCTTCTGCCACTGCCTTCCATAATGCCGAAATATCATTCCATCTCTATTTATTATTATTATATTATACTAGCTGACCCGGCAAATGATGTCCTGCCATATAAATTATTTCTAATTGGTGCTATGAACAACGAAGCCACGCACCACCTTGCCTTGTAAATTATTTATGATTTATATACCAAGGTCTCTCAAGGCAGAGAGGCACGCACCACAGTCACCATGCCGAGCTATGTATGTATGTATGACTTGCTGTCTGTCCGTTTTACAACACCCACATATGTCACCTACTTCTCCCACTTCCTCCCATGACCACTTCTACTGCTTGAAATACGAACGATTTGGATACTGTTCATACAAAAATATTAAAATCGTGATTAAAAAAGCGGGAGGTAGGGGTAGGGGACTGAAATATACTTTATGACATATTCTCATATCTACCAAATATACATAGAAAATTTCATAAAAATCTGCTGAGCCGTTTGGGAGGAATTCGAACAGAAACACCGTGACACAAGATTTCTATTATATTATGTATATTAATTGTTTATTATTATTATTATTATATTTTTCCTTTTAAGTGTATTAATGAAGATTTTGTACTATAAAAGAAATATTTTTCTTATGGTTTTTTGAAAATAAATGAAATGAAATGATAAAAATTAAATTTCTGCTTTTGGTTTAACCAACTCTAGAGCAGCCTGTTTTTCCTTGAAGTGCTGTCGCTGGTGCTCACGTAGCTCCAGCTGGTACTTGAATGATTCTGGGCACTGATCGCATATGTAGGTTTTCACGCCCACATGCGATCTCAGGTGCTTGTTCAAGTCGCCACTCTCGGCATAAGCACGATCGCAGAATTTACATTTGTACGGTTTCTCGCCTGTATGCGTGCGCATGTGTCGACGCATGATATCGATGAAAACAAACCTGTCACATGAACAATGAATACAAATCAATTGTAGAAGCAAGTTTAAAATGTAAATATTTCTGCACATACGTCATCTTGCACTCCTCGCATTTGTATGGTCGCTCACCGGTGTGAATGTATTTGTGTTTGGTTAGCGTGTAGGCACGTGTAAAGCTCGAGCCGCAGATGTCGCAGATGTGCGGCTTGACGCTACGGTGCGTGGACATGTGTTTGATTTGATCCGACTGACATTTGAATTTGCTGGGACACTCAGGACACTGGTAGCGTCTTTCGACGGAGTGTCGCAGCAGATGTTGACGCATGTTGTTAGCTTTTTTAAAGGATTTCCCACATTGTGAACATAGGAACGGCTTCTCGCCGTGTGAAAGTTTGTGGCGGGCCAATTGATGAACTCTGGAGAAACGATATTTGCAGATATCACATTGAAATGCCGGTGATTGGGCGTGGACGCCAACATGTCGCTTCAAATGATAGGGCCGGTCGAATGACTTGTTACAGTGCGGACAGGGTAGATTTCCTTTCCGGCGGTTGCGTTGGTTGGGTCTGTTGGTGAGTGGTGAAGATAAGACCAGAAATTAGGAACAGCATATTAAAGATATAATGAATGACTCTCGAATACTTTTCAATATCATCCACGCCTGTTTCGTTGTGCATACTGGGCTGCTCTTCCATTTTAGCTCTTGCGGTTTGACAGCGCGTACGCGTTGGAGTTGTCGCCTGATCTTTGGCACTGAAAATAGAAAAAAAATTGTAGGCAAGAGTTTCAAATTGAGGACAGATCTAGTCTTTTAACCTTGCGCTGTCATTCAACCCAGTATCCGAATCATATCTGAAATGCTGGTTGTCTTCTCCCTGCTGGCTGTGTTCTTCCCGACTGACTTCCTTATCGGCTGGACTTACCTCTGGTGAACTAATCAAGCTTGCAATATGAGAGCCTTGCTGCACTTCATCAGGTTCCTTATTTTCAGTGTTCTCTTCCATCTTTATATGCTGCTCAGCAAGCAGTGGATCCTCTTCCAAACAAGCGGTCTCCTTTGCATCGCCAGGTAAAGTAACTGTGATAAGCGAAGCGGCTAGCATCCGACGAAAATGTTTCTCGGAATTGATACACATTTGTTGGAATCCATACGCAATGATCAACTTGTTGAGGCATGCCACACAAATTTGCTTGGGCAGCTCATCGCTGTTCAATATAAGCAGCTGAGGAGTTGTGGTGGACAACATTTCAAAGATCTTCAAAGGTTTATCAGCGTAGTCGAAGATGGAGTGAAATTTCTGATCCTGGATCATACAGGTGCGACACATACGTTTAACGGAAGCTAGTGATGAAGTATCCATTATAAACACAATTCATCAATATTGATAGCTTCACAAATTTTACAGCCAAATTAGAAAACTGCACACAAAAACAAGGAATGTAACAACACCGTAATGCTGAAAATGTCAGAAATAGAAAAATGGAATGAAAATAAAACAAGATTATCCGTTGCGCATGGCCGTTAACTTTTTCGATGGAGTATGACGTCACGACTGCAAAATATTGACAGCTTCTTTAAGGTGCTATCACATCAGTTCGAAAGGCAATTTGCTAGACAAAGAGAAAGATAGTGTGTCTGCAATTTCGAACTTCGAAACAGAAATGCAAACTAGAAACTGAGGCTAAAACCAAAAGCCTGTTTCCATAAAAATATTTAATCCGGTTAAGGTGTTCGAAAATCGATCAGCTGATCTAGTGTTTCCATACATAATCCGGTCCGGGCTGTCAAACCGAAAAGAAAAAATAAACAGCTGTTGTTTTGTTTGTAAATTTACGCAGCTATTTTTAAAATTGTGCATCGCTTTAATTTATAATACAGTGAATAAAATAACAATAATATTCAAAATTGTTGAAATGTATTTTGGTATGGTGATGAAATTCGCAAGTCTACAGAATTTGGAAAGCGAAAAATCGTACATCATAAATAACAAATTCCTCTCAGTATGTCGAGTTTTTTTTGGCATTTGGCAGTATAGTTTGGTGACATAAATTATCTCTTTCTAACGTATTGGCACTAGAAAAGGAGAAGGATAGTGTGTCTGCAATTCCGAACTTCGACTTGCAAACTAAAAACTGAGGCTAAAAACCAAACGCATTTTGGTATAGCGCTGGAATAGCAACAACAATTTCACGGGAGTTAAAACAGTTTACGTGTGGTTTTGGGGCTTAAAACAGTTTATTCCAAAAACATGGAAAAACCATTTTATGGAAACAGGATATAAAGGAGGTTAGTCATGTAGTGCGCAATTGGAACAAACCTAACATTCGAAACTCACTCTAATGTTGTCGATGTTGCTGTTAGTTTTTGTCAGGGTATGTAAGCGCACACTCACGAGCGCACGCGGTCGACTCATGTGCGCGGGCGCGGACGTGTGCGCTAGAACATTTTTTAGCGAACACGGCCGTGTGCGCGTGCGCTAAAAATATTTTCCAGCGCACGCGTCCTGTTCGCTGACTGACTCACGTGCGCTTAGCGCACAGGACGCGTGCGCCAGAAATTTTTTTAAGCGCACGCGCACA
This sequence comes from Myopa testacea, assembly GCA_949629155.1. NCBI lineage: Eukaryota > Metazoa > Arthropoda > Insecta > Diptera > Conopidae > Myopa > Myopa testacea. The sequence goes on from OX451345.1 coordinate 27,406,375, forward strand.
CGGTCGTGTTCGCTTAAAAAATTTTCAAGCGCACGCGTCCTGTTCGCTAATCGACTCACGTGCGCACGCGTCCTGTTCGCTAATCGACTCACGTGCGCACGCTGTTGTGTGCGCTAAAAATATTTGTGTTTTATTTCTTTATGTTTAAAAAAATATTTGTAGCGCACGCGTTCTCCGCTAGATTTTTGGTAATAATAGATAGTTTGAAAAAATAAGCCAATACATTTTGAGACTTTCTTTGAAGCCTTTTTGTAAAAATGAAAAAACCCAAATATTGAAAAAATACAAAAATTATTGGAACTTTACTTTTGAGTTAGTTGCTCGTAAAAATTGGTGATTATGGAGACAATGCATTAAATAAAATTTTAATAATGAAACAAGAAAAATAATATTATTGATTTTGTTTTATCTATTACTGGTGACCTTGGTTCACCCTGACTATGTGTTATCAATGTCTTCACCTTTTATCGGCAGCAGGTAGAGGGCTGCATTAAATGCATTCCACAGCTTGCATTTTTACCTGCCGATCTCTTGCCGGAAAGTTTTTTGTTGAAAAACAAAAACTTCTAGAAGTGGAATATTTATGGTCTTTCGTCCTAAGGCTACTGTATACGGCGTTTGTGATTTTCCCTAATTAAGCAATAAAATCCAGACAATGCACTGATATAGGAGTGGTTACGTTAGCTATTGTAAGATGGTTTCTCAGAAAAAACCGAAAGGGTTAAACAGTATGGCCTTTGTATTATTACAAGTAAAAAATTTACATTGTAATTTTTGTGATACCTACTTTTTAGATATTTATATCCGCACATTTCAGCTCATTTAAAAAAGACAATTTCAGCAGGTTAATGATTTTCGCGGTATCTTTTTGGTATAAATGTCGTGTTATATGTCGTAAATGCCTATGTTATTTGCGATTAAAGTCTACGAGATGATGTTGAAATTACATTAAAATCGGTTCTGCGTTTCATTTTACACAAACATACGCTTGCTCTTAGTATATTGTTACATATGTAGATTGATTGGAACACTAATATATTTTTTTGTTACAGTTCAACCTTTCGTTTTGAAGTATGGATTCACTTCTTTTTGTGAACCAATATTTTTCATTAAAATATAGCCGAGAATGCCTGCTCTAAAAAATATTTTTAGCGCACACAACAGCGTGCGCACGTGAGTTGATTAGCGAACAGGACGCGTGCGCACGTGAGTCGATTAGCGAACAGGACGCGTGCGCTAAAAAATTTTTTAAGCGAACATGACCGTGTGCGCGTGCGCTTAAAAAATTTTCTAGCGCACGCGTCCTGTGCGCTAAGCGCACGTGAGTCACCTAACGAACAGGACGCGTGCGCTTGAAAATTTTTTAAGCGAACACGACCGTGTGCGCGTGCGCTTAAAAAAATTTCTGGCGCACGCGTCCTGTGCGCTAAGCGCACGTGAGTCAGTCAGCGAACAGGACGCGTGCGCTGGAAAATTTTTTAAGCGCACGCGCACACGGCCGTGTTCGCTTAAAAAATTTTCTAGCGCACGCGTCCATATTGACGTGCACACGTGAGTGTGCGTTTACATACCCTGGTTTTTGTCGCTGATTACAACAGCAACTTCTGCGTGCATAGTTATCGAGTTATAGCCAATCGAAATTTGAAATTCTTACCATTGCATCTCCTAAACTTTTAAAGGTCTGCGGATACGATGGGTACTCTTATAAAGGAATTTAAAATACTTTTTACTTATGTTAAATAAAATTTTGCCGAAAATGCATTACTTTTAGGGAAAAATTACTTTTGTTAATTTTAGTACTTCTCTCTCGTTTATTAACTTTTTCCTAAGAAAAATTAATAATTAGCCAATATTTTTCATTCATTCATTTATTCAATTCAATGACAAGAGTTGTACAATAAAAGGACTCGGATAACAGAAAGGATATGAAACTTGCAAAAAAGTGAAATTTGTATCAAGGAAAAGGAATGAAGCAAACATTTTTAATAATGGTTAAATGTTCATCATATTCACGAATATTCATAATATTAGTGATACAGTATAATTTTTTCAGCATAATAATTAACTAATACCTGCATTTTTTAAATTATAGATATTAAATTTTACGCATCTTATTGAGAGTGCTATTTTTTTTTAATTATACAGGATGCTTCGCATAAGAGGGGACAAAAGGCTAGGGCTTGTAGGTTGGGTCGAGACAAGAAAAAAATCGTATGGGAGGGGGTGCATTTTCCCCCGTTTAGGCGGCAGGGGCCATTTTCTAAAAACCCGGCTAAAAACCGGGAAAAAAATATATTAAAAAATAACGGCGATATCTGGATCACTTTCGCTTATTGGGTTTGAAAGTCAAATATTTCTCTTAACATCCTTTTTAAATTAGGTTCCTACTTCACTTTTCTCGGAAACTACAAAACTACAAAACATAGATCCCTCCGGTTTGAAGCATTCTCTCTAGAATTGATTAGAGAATTTTATGGTCGGAAAAATATTTATACTTAATACCGCATTTAAAGGCAAATTGCGACTAAAAATTTTTTTCGGAATTTTTATTCCATAAACTTATAAATTTGACATTAATTTTCTCAAAAACTGTTTGACGTAGGAACCTAATTTAAAAAGGATATTAAGAAGCGGATATTTGGCTTTGAAAATCAGCAAGCAAAAGTTATCTTGATTTAACCATTATTTTTGGAGAAATATAAAAACGCTTTGTGATATAAATTAATATAGAAACGCAATTATTTCTATTTCAAAACTTTGTGTTCGATGTGCCACGTCTTCCCGATGTCAAATCGATCTGAAATTTTGTACAAATTACTTTTTCATGAAATAGTACAAGTTTAGAGGGCGGCGTGGTAAAAATGTTATGGTCGAAAAATAAGGTCCACCCTAATGCACACACTTATTTATCTAATGTTAAAATTGACCTATATTTAAAATTTTTAAATTATACACATTTTAATAGTTTTCTTCACTCCATTGTAACGTATAAAATTACGTTTAACGCTTACATAGCTTTGTAATTAAGTTAATGCGCTCTCCTGCAGAAGTTTCCAAAATTCCACGAATGAGCTAAGGCGGGCGATCATGGTCTCTGCGGGACTGGACGTTACTTGTTGCGTAATGGATTTTCATTTGGCTTTAATACTCGTTTTTATTCCTCACGACACGTGGTAGAACGCATGCAAATCTCCCACCAATTGCGCGAGCATACAGGATGCGTCAATTCTTTGAATTTTAATCGCTCAATCGAGAGAAAACTTCCACCTTTTCACAGATAATCATGATTGATACGAAAAGGTTACCACTTTTCGGCATTTCACATGTGATCGCTTTGTACGCGTCGTTGATATACGCCATATGAATGAGGCAGTATACGAAATGTGCCCGAAGCATTTACTTGAAACTACAATATCAAAAGTCACATCCTGCGTTTACAACAGCACTGGCAGTGAAGTGTTAGCCTCATACGGCGATGAAGACATCTACTTGTTCAATAATAGAGCTTATGAGAAGGGCGAATATTTACATCAATACAGGGGCCGCCACAATAATAAATCAATTAAGGCTGTTAATTATTTTGGCCCAAATTCTGAATATATTATAAGCGGAAGCGATTTTGGTAATCTATACTTCTGGGATAAGAATACAGAAGCTATACTTCATTGTATGCCGGGGGATGCTATGGGCCTGGTCAATTGCCTAGAAACGCATCCCACTGTGCCGATTTTAGTAACTTGCGGACTCGACGCTAACGTTAAGATCTGGGCACCGATCAGTGCCTGATTTGTTCACGTTGCCTGAACGACTTACACGAAATCTTAGCAGATCAGTAACTGTGGACGGTACTTCTGTTGAAAATAGTCAGCTTCATTACATTATACGCACGACGTTGTGTATATCAGCTAGATGCATTGAAACTCACCCACGATCCCAAAATTTGCTGAGCGTCCCAGATGAACGATGTATACCCAGTCCGTATACTATCCTTAGTTGTTAACAGTTTCTTAATGGCAGAAGAATTAATTGCATTTTTATTTTTTTTGTTTCAGTTCCTTATTTTCCAAATTTCTTAATGAGAAAGTTTTTCATTATAAAAGTAACAAATAAATGAATCCGTTTTTTGACAGATTAATGCTGCGCTACGTTTAAAAAAAAAATAACAGAAAACAGATAAAATATTAAGTTTCTGACTGAACAATGAGGGTTTAACACCTTAACTTACTTAAATAGACTTATAATTATTACTCCATCTGTGCCATCAGTATCACGTCGGCAGCAGGTACCAAGCCTGACAACCCACAAGAAACTGTTTTTTTTTTAACTTGGATTAAAAGTTGAAGGTGGAAGATATAACCACACTTGAAACCGCAAATACGTCACGATAGCGCGCACCTGGGCGATCGAGCTACTGGTTCGGTTTGACGACACGTCCAGCTATTAAACATGATTTAGGAATTTAGTAACCTCACTCTTAAAGCGAGGTGTTGAGGAGTTGCACTTTATGTTGAAAATGTAATGTATTGTAATCAATTTAATATTTTATTCAATACTGTACATTTTCATGTTGTTATAAAAATTTTTATTTGAAGAAATATTTTTTTGTCAAAATTTTTGTAACAAATTTTCACTTCAAAAACTTTGTAGAAGTGGGATCGTGTGTCGATATTTTTATTTTCCAATACAATTATTTCCAATAGGTTATGGGCCCAGAGCATCAAACGCTCTAATCAGAACAAGATTTCATCCATCTGTGAATTTTTGCAATAATTATAGCAGAGCGCTCCAGCACCTTCATACGAAGATCAAGATCAAGATACGTGATTACGTTGAGAGAGAGTCCCTGAGTAGTATCAACGAAAAAAAATATATACAAGACAACGTTCCCTGAATCCATCGTTTTTTTTTTTTTCAACAAACAAGTCTCAAGCAAATTTGACCATAAAGAATACAAGTAAGTGCTATCAATATGAGTTCTTTGTTCCAAATTGAAAAGCTCGACGAAAAGAACTACGATTCCTGGTGTGTCCAGATGAAGAGTATCCTAATACATTCCGAATTTTGGCAAATTGTAAACGGCACAGAGACTGAGGAAGACTGCACTGCGGCAGCTGAGAAAGCAAATTGGCGGAAAAAAGATGAGAAGGCGCTGGCATCAATAATTTTATCTGTTAAGCCTACACAAATAAATTATGTAAAACACTGTAAAACGTCTTGTGCAGCGTGGGATAAGCTTATTGAAATATACCAACCGAGTGGACCTGCGCGAAAAGTAACACTTTTTAAGCAACTTTTAAATCTAAATATATCTGATGATTCAAACTTACCACATTATGTTAACACATTCGTCGATATAATAGAAAAATTGGCAGAGATTATAATTATACTCTTAAGTTTGCCCAAAGCATATGAAAGCTTCGTCGTTGCAATCGAAGCTCGAGATAATTTACCATCATTTAGTATACTCAAGGTAAAAGTATTAGAGGAATACGAGAGAAGAAAAGAACCAGTAAAAAACCTTTGTGGTAATGAGAATCAGCAAGCTTTTTTAGCTAAGTCACGCAAAAATTATAAAGTAGCACCCAAAAATAATAATAGTAATAAACTGAATTGTAAGTGTTACAATTGCGGATGTAAAGGTCATTATGCATCGAATTGCAAAGAACCGAAAAAGCAGCGAAGTCCAATTTCAAAAAATTTTTCCACTCTGTATGGAACTGTCCACAATTGATAGCAACTGTCTTAACAAGGATAGTTGGTGTATCGACAGCGGTGCAACGTCACACATGTGCTGCAACCGTAATTTGTTTACGGAATTTGAAACATGTCTTGAAGTAGTAATTTTAGCGGATGATAACAGAATCCAAGCTCAAGGTCGAGGGAAGCTTAGTTTTCAAACAGAATTCTGCATGATTAACTTATCCAACGTCTTATACATATGTATATACCAGAAATGCAAGGAAATTTTCTATCGGTTAGCAAAGCAGTTGATAATGGTCTATCAGTATTTTTTGAAAATAATTTTGCAACCATCAAAGATGAAAAGGGTCGAATAATAATGAAAGCAAAGAAGAAAAGCAATTTGTTCGTGTTCGAGATTGAAGTCGAATCGTGTCATTATTCAAAAGGTATAGATGAAACAGCTGTATTGTGGCATAATCGTTATGGCCATTTGAATTACTCAAGTTTAAATGAGATTGCAAGTAAGAACTTAGTTCACGGATTAGATACAACTATTCCAAAGAATATTATTTGTGCAACGTGTATCAAAAGTAAGATATCAACGAAACCGTTTCAATCAGCTGAGTACCGTGCAAAAATTCAGACGTTTGTGGACCGATGAATAAAGCATCATTCGGTGGTTCTAGATACTTTCTAACATTTATTGATGATATGTCACGAAAAATATTTGTTTATTTTATAAAATCCAAGGATGAAGTCTTTGTTAAATTTAAGATATTTAAAGCTATGGTGGAACGTGAAACAGGCAAACTAATTAAAAATTTAAGAAGCGATAATGGTGGCGAATATATTAGTAACGCACTCAATAATTACTTAACGGAACACGGAATTAAGAGACAACTTACTGCCCCATATACGCCACAACAAAACGGCGTAGCTGAGCGAGCAAATCGCACCTTAGTAGAAATGGGAAGAAGCATGTTAATACACGCAAGTTTAGATGAATCATTTAGGGCAGAATTCAGCCTATGTAGAAGACTCGTCGGCTAAACTTGATAATGTTACCACCACAAAAACGCTACCCACTCACTACTACTCACGCTACTATGAACGCGGACAAATAGCCCGCGGAGATGGAGATCTTCAACGAACACCTGACCAACTTGAGCGGGAAGATCGAAACTTAATGCGTAAGTTTCTGGAACGTCAAACAGATGAAAACTATCGTTCCATGATGGTCGGACGCCAAAAATTGCCAGCATTTGCGAAAATGATTGATATACTAGGATTAATGGAAAAATCACAGGTACAGGAGCTAAAAATGCAACATTATTTTAAAGTTTTAAACAACTAACATTCCTCTTTAAGGTGATTGTTGTATCGGGTGAAACGGGATGCGGCAAATCAACACAAGTTCCACAATTCATATTGGACAATTAGTTGTTTCAATCTTCCAAATTAAAGGGGTTAAAAATGCCTCATGTTGAAGTGATTTGCACACAACCACGACGTCTTTCTGCCATAGGAGTGGCCGAGCGTGTGTCTGATGAGCGTGCGGAACGTATTGGCCAAATAGTGGGTTACCAAATCCGTTTGGAAAATAAAATATCGACCAATACACGGCTAAAATTTTGCACTACTGGCATTTTGCATTACTACGCCGTCTGGCTTCGGAACCATTACTTGGCAGCATTACGCACGTTGTGGTCGATGAGGTGCACGAACGTAGCGAAGAATCAGACTTTTTGCTTATGATTTTAAAAGGAATCCTTAAGAAACGAAATGATTTGAAAGTCATCCTTTGAAGTCGCTCGTTGTCCATCTTCTGATGTTCCACTTTTTTGTTTTATAGGCAAAAAAGTGGCACATCAGAAAATTATGTGCCACTTTTTTGTTCTATAGGCAAAAAAGTGGCACTTTGTTCTATAGGCAAAAAAGTGGCACTTTTTTGTTCTATAGGCAAAAAAGTGGCACATCAGAAAATTCAACATCTCGTTCCACTTTATTGCCAAAGTTAGATCGTCGAGACTCTTTACAATTTTAAACTTACTCAATTAGAATGTGGAAATCTCATTCTCGAACCATTATTGACCATATACTTTTCTATACCTGTCACGCTTCCTTTAATGCGTTACAAACGGAAGGAGTAAGTGAATATGCCCTATTCACTTCGTGTGTAGGGTATAATAAATGGTACTAATGAAAGGCACTTATCCCATAAACTAAGTGAGGTAGAAGAACAAACAAAGCCTAACTCTTGATATATATTTCCAAAATATACTATTTTTATTTTGTCAAATAGCCATTATATATTATTTATGTTATATATTATTATATATTTGTTATTATTTTATATATTATGGCTGACCAGCACCCTAATAATCCATCTTAAAAATGTTGTGCATTACTCTGAGATGATTATTTAAATTTCGTCTTCCCCTGTACATATGCTTGCATAAAGGACACGTCTCCAAAATACATATGTGATTCTGAATGCCTCACCTAAGAACCTCTGGTATCAAAAGCTTTGTCACATTGTTGACAATGGAAAGGCTTTTCATCATTTTCTGTATTATTTTTTTTGCGCTGAAATATATTATTGCTGTAAAAATCGAGGCCCAAAGCGTGCCTAGAAACAAATATACTCTACAGATACTTTAAGTATATATTACCTGCATTGGAGGACTAGGAGCTACATTGTCATCCCTTGGAGGTACGTTTTCAACGTTATTTGAGTCATCGGATAATTGCTGCAGTACATCTTGCACTACAGCGAATGTTTCATCCAATTCGACATTTTTTTCCTGGTCAATTGCGTCGTACGTATGCGCATGTGTGCGGAATTTTTCTAATTCCTCTAACTGTGCAGCAATGTATTCTCTGGCCACTTTCGCCAGCCCGAGCGAATTTTTTATTCCGAATTCGAATTGATCCAGACAATTTTTCGTACACAATCGAACTTTGAGATATCTCTCACACTCGCTGGCCACTTTGGGCAGCTCCAGCCTATACGCCACCCTCAGAAATTCTTCCGCCATGCGGACGTCGGCGATTACTAAATCCTCCAAATAGAAATATCTATGAAGCTGACGGAGAGCATCGCCAGATATTTCTGGCAGCAATATTTCTGTCTTTGAACATTTTTTTAAGACGTTACTCCTACCGCTGAGAATCAATTTATGAGCTGATAGGCTATTAAAGAGAACAAAATTTTATTTTTATACAAATTTTGTTTTATTAAACTTACCGCGTATTGTCGCCAGCGACAAGAACCACGTCGCAGTTAGATTCGCCCGCCAGAGCCCATTCATAAAATATCTCCATTTTACCTACGAAAATAATGAAGCAAACTATATAGTAAAAGCAAACACTTTGTTATACTACAATCAATTGTACAGTTTAATAAATTCGTAGCGAAGCAATACAGGAACATCACTTGAAGTTTAAGCATTCACCACGTAAGTGCAATATATTGCGCCTGGGACAGGTTGGCTATCAACACAGTTGAGAATTTAATCGTTGTGCATCATCAAGCATCGTTACTTTTCGATAGTATTACCTGCCAGGTCGATTCATCTCTTTAAAGCTTCCAAGTCTATCACCAGATGAACAAACTTTGCAATGCGAGCTGTGTGAGTTATCCAAGTGAATTTAAATTCATATTTCTAAGTTGTGCTCTCTTTAATCTAGATTCAATACACTGTGTTTTGTTTCAGCCTAACATGACGTACTCTTGGAGTCAATGCCGAAAAAATAAAATTTAGGAAAAACAAAAGCCAATAAGGTGAGCATCTACTTGGACAGGGTAAAGTTATTGATACTAGACCGTCGAAAATCTCTCATCTTTAATAATAATAATAATTAATACTGACACAAAACGAAGATATTATTCTATTTTTATATTGGAATCAACATCAACCACTTGACAGACATTAAATACCAGGACAACGCCTGTGTAGACAGAAGGCTGGACTGGCTGGTTGAATATGCTATACATTTTTTATAAAACATTTAATTAATAAGGTATTAAAGCAATTTCAATAAAAAATATCTGCGCTTTCTTTTCTCGTTCACATTATATGTGAATATAATCACATTTTCCAGAACATTAAAGTACAACCATTGTAATGTACGAATAACCATCAAATAGGTTAGTTTTCAAATCTTCTTTTATCTATAGACTTTTTCCAATATGCCGGGCAAGAAATAAGCAATCAAAGATTAACTCAGTCGATATGTACATACTTGTGGTACCGCTGTACAGTGGATATTACCGAAAAAAGGAGGAATAATGTTGAATATTTATTGTAGATATTCAGTTTAGATCGTAGTTGATCTTATTCAATCTTAATTCGTAGATTCGTACTTCAATATTCAATTCAATCTAAATTATATGTAGTATTTCAATTGTTAAATATTCAAAGCACGCGTGCACCACACAAGAACTCAAGCGAAATATGTGTACAGAAAATATAGTGACAAGTTCTACCGTTATATTTGTTGTATATAATATAGAAAAAGAAATGACATGTAATCCAAAAACAATCCCAAATTTGATAACTAAATCATATAATTTTTATGGCGGGTTATTTGCTATTTATTAATAAGCCTAGACACACTCCACTGTTCTCAAACTATGCTACCAAAAAGTGGCTGTTCTATAGACAAAAAAGTGGCACATCAGAAGCTACAGCAGCATATCTGCGAAATAGATCTTCGACGAGAGATCTTGAAACCAAAACTCCTCACGAAGTTTGGTTTGGTCGCAAGGCCACAATTCGACATTTTAAAGTTTTTGGTTCGCTTGCTATAGCCTTAAATAAAACCCAAAGGGGAAAATTCCAAGCCAAGGGTAAGGAATATATAATGGTAGGATATTCCGAAACATCAAAAGCGTACCGCATATTTGATCGAATATTACTTCAGGTAATAGAAAGTCGAGACGTAACTTTTATTGAAAGTGTTTTCCAAATATATGTGTTTTCCAAGATAATGTAAATTATGACAACACTAATTCCATTATTTTTAATTTCGGCGAAACAAATTCGCAAAGTGAATATAGTGACAATAATGATGAAGACTCTGAAGCCACTGGCAGTTCACTTGAAGAGGAAGATGAAGTTGAAATGCATGAAGCAGAAAACATCCCAAAAATTGGTCCAGGCAGACCAAATTTGTTACGAACGGGTAAACCAGGACGGCCGAGGAAGCAATTTAATGTATTAAATGTGATGGATTCTGATCCTGTTGAGATTCCACAAACAGCTAAGAAAGCCGACACTGGACCAAATTCAGAAAAATGGAAAGAGGCAATGCAAAAGGAATACGAAGCCCTTATTGATAACGACACGTGGGAATTAGTTGATTTACCAAAAGGAAAGAAAGTAGTCGGCTGTAAATGGGTTTTCAGCTTGAAAAAGAATGAACAAGGAATTATAGAAAGGTACAAAGCAAGGTTGGTGGCCAAAGGTTGCAGCCAGCAGTTTGGCATCAATTACAGAGAAACATTTTCGCCGGTTATAAGATACGCAACTATAAGAATGGTTATTGCATTAGCTGCTGAACACGAATTGTACCTCCACCAAATGGATGTGTCCACCGCCTACCTAAATGGAGAACTACACGATGATGTTTACATGAAACAGCCTGAATATTATGTTTATAGCGCGTATTCTCAAGGTGTTTTAAAACTTAAGAAATCTCTATATGGTCTTAAACAATCAGGACGAGAGTGGAATATTAAATTAGACACAGTTTTAAAACGGATCGGATTTTTGCTATCCAAGAGCGAATCATGTGTCTATACAATGCACTCAAAGGACTCGTTTAACATCATAGCAATTTATGTTGACGATATCCTTATAGCAAGTTCAAATAAAGAGGAACTTATGTCTATAAAAGCTAAAATAAGCAAAGCATTTAAATTGGTCGATAAAGGACAAATAAAACATTTTCTAGGAATGGAAATAGAAAGAGAAAGAGAGACAGGAAAATTCAAAAATGGTTAAGAACAATATATTCAAAATCTTTTGAAGGAATACAATATGGAAAACTGCAAAACTGTATCAACTCCACTTGACGCTGGTTTTCAAATGAATTGCAAGAATGATAAATGCAGAAAGGTAGATCAACCGCATTTTCAATCTCTTATTGGTTCCTTAATGTATCTGGCGATTTCTACACGACCGGATATATTGCATTCCGTATGCAAACTTGCCCAAAGAAACATGGATCCATATATCGAGCATGAGTCTGCAGCAAAGCATATTTTAAGATACCTGAGCAAGACGAAGAACTTAAAACTTCAGTATTACAAGACTGAACTACCTGTTAGAGGATTTGCTGATGCTGACTGGGGAGGAGATTTAGTTGACAGAAAATCTTCTACCGGATTCGCATTCTTTTTGGGAGGAAGTGCATTCTCGTGGGAGTCGAAGAAACAAAATACAGTAGCATTGACGAAGGCTGAATATATGGCTCTCGCTATGGCTTCCAAACTTGGATTAAAAGTTGAAGGTGGAAGATATAACCGCACTTGAAACCGCAAATACGTCACGATAGCACGCACCTGCGTCCCACACGGGCGATCGAGCTACTGGTTCGGTTTGACGACACGTCCAGCATTAAACATGATTTAGGAATTTAGTAACCTCACTCTTAAAGCGAGGTGTTGAGGAGTTGCACTTTACGCTGGTAGGTAGTCCATTCCAGAGTTTTATTCCCCTAATCAAACTGGAGCGTTCCCTTGTCAGCGATCGGTACTTGGGTAGAATGAAGTTCGACGAACGGACTGAGTTACTACTTGTGAGTTTTCTGAAAATGTAACCGGGAACACGACTCTTTGTGATCTTGTGCAGTGAAAGAAGTAAATGGTATTTAAATAGCGTTTTTAGCTCTACTCCAATGACTGATTTAACTAGACACTATGAGAACTTTAACAAGGTGCAATCTGGAGGACCGCGGTAGGAAATGTTGTATCAGGTATAGATACCTCAGTATCCCATATACCTTACTGCACACCTGCGCTACATGCTTATCCCATGATAAGTCCTCTGAAATGATAATACCCAAGCTTTTTATCGTGTCATTGTAGGCAATGGATAATTTATCATGCACTATCTGTTGGTACTGTAAAGCTCGATCCCCGAAATGCAACCATGACCTGTGTCTTACTAGGATTCAGGGTAAGTTTATTTTGCTCAGCCCATGTGGATATTGCACTTAGATCCTCGGTGATTAACTCCACGCCTTTCTCAGCACTTCCTTGTCCACACGACAAAATAAGCTGTACATCATCTGTAAAAATATGCACAAGTGACTGTGGAACCACGGTCGGTAGATCATTGATGTAGAACGTAAAGAGCAACGGACCCAGAATAGACCCCTGCGGTACTCCGCTGCCCACCTTGAGCAACCCAGATAACCGTTCTGAAGTAATAACTCGCTGGAATCTGTCAGATAGGTAGGAAAATACAATGTTGCAGGCTGCATTTGAAAAGTGGAATTACTTTTTCAGCTTCAAACACATAATAATCCACCCGGTTAAGCGCTTTACTAAAGTCTATGGCAACTAAAATGAGGGCGCGCGATTGTCTATACTCTGGCTAATTTCGCCTGTGATGTCAAACAATGTGGTGGTTGTGCTAAAATTCTCTCTAAAGCCAGATTGGTTGCGGTAAATGCTGCATCTTGTGTCTGAGGTAATGAAATCGAGTATTTGATTCCTTATAAGTAACTCGCAGAGTTTAGATAGGCACGGAAGAATGCTAATCGGTCTGAAATCAGAGACTGAAGTGGGTTTGGCGTTTTTCGGAATCGGAACTACTTTTACCGCCTTCCAATCTAGCGGTAAAATCTTCCAATCTAAACAGGAGAAGGTCAGAACAGTATTAATTATGGCAAGAAAATTCGTTCCGGAAACGGGGAAGATAAGTTTAACAAATTTTCAATTGACGTTGTTCAGCCCTACCACATTAGACTTCAACGCAACAAGCACAGAGAACACCTCATCAAGGGTAACATTCCTAAAGGAGAAAGCATTAACACTTTCAGGCCAGGCAACATCTATACGTTAGCGTGGCGCTCCGGAGCTGTGCAAGACAAAGAACCTTTTGAAATTTTCGGGATTGAGAAAGACGGATGGCGACTTCTTCGGCAGTATGCCAAACCTCCGCACCCGCTTCCAGAACTCGGTACCATCACATCCTCGTTAAAACACCTCCTGCAATTTCAATTTTCAAATTTGAAAGGGAAAAGAAGGGAAGGAAACCTGACAAGATCGGCCATAATTGTCCGGATTGGACAAAATCGGATCGTCTTAACAGATAATCTTATGGAACAGATAGGGCACTTGTCGACCCCACCGATGTTGTTGTTGTTGCTGTTGGTCTTTCTGGTGCTGACCCCAACAACAACAACAACTTTTTCTGCTCTCTCGTCGCTCCAGAGTTATAGCCCTTTAAAGCAGTGCTGGCCAAAACTCATACAATCATATTTTGTGCATGTGTAAAGCGTTCAGAGAGGTTGTTTTGCGGAAAAATTCTCTCTGCGCGGTACACTGTAAAGATTGTTGTTTGGGGGTTGTTAAACTTTAAATCATGCAAATGATTTTAAAATGAAATTGAGTTTACTATTTCTCAATGTATTCCTAATTCAGATTTTGAAACATTTTTTTAATAGCAGACTTTAACTTAAATATTAATTGTGCCCTTTTTCATTAATAACCTTATCATCATCTAAATGACACGTCCTATAGTGTCTCTTTACAAAAAATTTAGATGCGCGTCCCACCTTTTTATTGCAAATCATGCATTGCGGTACGCCTAAAAAATTTTCAAAGCAAAAATAGTGATTCTCCCATTCCTTATTAAACATTGTGTTCAGTGCAATCATAAAATAGTCTGGTGCAATCTTACATGCTTGAAGTCTGCTCGTCGACTGACTCACTTGACACGAACGATCGCTAGTGTCGGTGTGAAAACCCGACGACTTTTGTCGTGTACATGTGAATAGCCGAGAGAAAAAATTAGCACGCGTGCCTATGGCGTGGCCAGCACTGCTTTAAAGTATCAAAAGTTCAGGTCTTTATCTCCTAAACCTTATAAGATACATATTTGTTATTGATATTGCTGGAAAGGCAATTGAATTACCTGTTATTTATGTAAAATGTTGGGGTCAGCACCATAAACCACAAAAGCAAGAACAACATCGGTGGGGTCGACAAGCACCCTATTTAAGCCAATCTTTTTTAGTGGAGTAAATGACTTTTAAAAAAATTATATTGTAAATTGCTTTTAGCAAAAAATTTACTGCTTGCTAATCTTTATGTGTAAACTACTCTGAGTCCTTTTAGTTCTTTGAACAGCTTTATCGACAACAGCTGCTGCCGTAACGTTTGACATTTGAATGAAGAAACCTAGGATTTTGGGTAATCATGAATTTAACACGTAATGCTAAAGTAGTTTTATTGCAAAATATTGGCAAACAGCCTGAGATTAACACACATTACTTGAAACAATTGCTGAATGTAGCGAATCAAGCAACAGGTGCAGCAGTGGACAACAGCACAAGTGAGAGCAAGACCAAAGGAAGCGACAACACAACACACTTCGGTTTTCAAACGGTTAAGGAGACCGAGAAGACGGAAAAGGGTAACACAAGGGCCTTAAATTTAAATGTAAACAACACAGATGCTTTTTAATTCTCCGCTCAATAGTTCACAAAGTCTTTGAGGATGTCGCAAAGTCGTACGATCTGATGAACGATGCCATGTCGTTAGGTATACATCGCGTGTGGAAGGACATTTTCTTAGAGCGTTTGGGGCCTACACATGGCACACGTTTGCTGGACATGGCAGGTGGTACTGGCGACATTTCATTTCGTTACCTCAAATATTTGGGCAACGAACCGAATCCCAGCGGACGGCAGAGCCATGTGACCATCTCGGACATCAATCAACATATGCTGGATGTGGGCAAAATGCGTGCCGAGCGGTTGGGATTAACCGTACAACAACTGAAGCACATGTCTATTGAGTGGCGTTGTGCGAATGCAGAGCAGTTGCCTTTCGCTGACGAAAGCTATACGGCCTACACGATTGCTTTCGGTATACGTAACTGCACGCATGTGGATAAAGTAAGTAGGTTCCATTACGATGGATGTAATGTGTTTGTTGCCCAAGGAGGAGGAGGAGAAAATTTTGTATAGTTTCATTGTAATCACAGGTATTGAGCGAAGCTTATCGGGTACTTAAGCCAGGCGGCCGCTTTATGTGCTTAGAATTCAGTCACTTGAACAACGAAACAATGCAGTGGCTTTACGATCAATATTCGTTTCAAGTGATACCACCGATGGGTCAAATATTGGCGGGTCAATGGCAGCCGTATCAGTATCTGGTCGAGAGCATACGCAAGTTTCCCAAGCAGGAGGAGTTCCAACGTATGATTGAGGATGCAGGCTTCAGTTTGGTGCAATATGAGAATTTAACATTCGGTGTTGTTAGCGTGCATTCAGGATTTAAGCTATAAATATCGCTTTATCGAAGAATTGGAAAAGGGAGAACTTTAAAAGATGTATATTGTATGTGTGTAAAGTGAAGTCAATTATACGACGAGATGGATTAAGTATCTATTATGGTTTTTAAATACTATAAGATTTAGAAATTGCATTATTTATTTACTACGATTGCCTAAATTGATTAAATTAAAAAAAAAAATTCAAAAATTTGTTCTTTTTAAATTAATCTTAACAAAACTTATACCAACGAGTATAAATAGGTATATACGAATATGGTATACGAATATATGCTCGTTGCTTATACATTACCCAGTTGGTAATTATGAAGTGGAGTTATTTATTATGTTTGGATTATTAAAGTTTTTAAAAATTAAAAAATCGTTTGGCAAAAAACGAAGCTTGGCCCATGGGGGGATCGAACCCACGACCTTCGCGTTATTAGCACGACGCTCTAACCAGCTGAGCTAATGGGCCAGTTGCTAAATATTTAACACAAGAAACTTTTCCATTCCATAATGAAATTAATTTTATGTAAATATAGTTTGAAAGATTATAGTTTTTAATTTTGTTTACAATTTGTTAATTGAATTAATAATACATATTATAACGATATACAAAAATAGGCTCAATAAAACTTCAAACTTCAAACTATAGTTTGAAAGCAACAGATTCTACATATTTTATTTACAATATATTTCTTCTCTATGTTTTTTATTCTTTATAATTGTTGTACATATTATTTTTATATGTACTAATATTTATTTATACTAGAAATGTATACAACTTTTTTGAAGTTTTTAAAAGTATTTTCTTTTTCTTCTTCGATTAATTTTTACCAATTTCACACCTTCGCATGCAATTAAATCGTCGTAAAACGATTGACTTGATTACCATTCAAAAGATGTTTCAAGTAGAAATCATGAAATCTATATGAATTGTTATGTTTCTCTTTAGTAAAAGCAACACCAAATATTTGTAAATTCGTCTGTAAAAATGTCGATTAATAAAATCACATCACGTGTATTTAGCAGCGCAGCCCAAATATTTAGTAATACCAGTGATTTGTATCTGTCGCGATAGACGACGAGTGTAAAGCAAAAAAAGGGAAAAATACCAAAATAAGTAAACCGTAATTCAAATATATAACCACAATATATATGGTTATTTAACCACGGCTATGGTAACCACATCCTTCTAGCTCCGTGCAGGAGGATTTGTTTGTTTTCTTTAATTCACTTTTAATTTGAATTTCGTCCTTCCCCGATAAATGTATGCCTTCGATTTGATTGCGCACATAGCATACCGGCGATAAGTACGTCAACCAAACAAAACCAAGTTCGATTCTTTGAGAATATACATACATATATATATTTCCATACATATTTTCTTATAAAAAACCTAAAATACATTAAATGTGAAACATTGTATGTATATTCTTAAAAAAGTGGAAATTAAAAATTTAAAAAAAAAATTTTTCCTTATAAAAAAAAAAACAGTGGAAAAACTAAGGAAGATATTTAAAAAAAAGAAAAGCTAGAGAAAAAGAACAACAAATACACTCGAAAAACCTCAACTGCCTGCTGCTGTTGGCCATGTAATGCAGCAGGTTCAGGATGATGACGATGTGCAGTTCGTTGATGACAATTCTTTACATTCCTTGGCTATTTCCGATACATCTACGCGGTCGCAACGGCAGCATGAAAGCCGTAAGCACGGTGGTGCTGAAAAACAATACTCACGATTCATTCAAAGGAATGCCAGGAGACGAGAGCAGTCATTAAAAAGCCCCAGCTCCTGCCCAACAGTACCAGCATAGAAGAAGCTAACACGTCGAAATGTGTACCCATCGGAACCTTTATCTGGTATTTTGATAGTCTTTTAAGGATCGACCTTTGGAAGCGACGTTTATAAGGTGACCCTTAATGTGGAAACAAAAAAAATATTATTGTAATTGAAAAATTAGTATTATTAACAAATTAACTTTGTTATCATTAGGATTTTGTTTCAATCGTTTGTATTATATTATCTAAAATATTATTTAATTTATATAATCTAATTGAAAAAAGCAACAAAACAATTAAATCCATTTAAATGATTATTCATAATTGACTTTATTTTATTTCTATTTTTATAAAATAAATAAAGTTTAAAAGTTTGAAAATTATCAAAAATAAGAAAAGAATTTTATATGCAGAAAATGTATTGAAATTAATCAATTTCATATAACTATTTATTAATTTTCTCAAGACGAATTTATTGTAATTTAAGTTAAACATAGAATTCGAAAGTACAAATGTTTACATAAAATAATATAGTTTTAAAAAATTTATTTAAAGCCCGAACTAAGCTATGAGATAGGGCATGGGATGGTTTCTCTTTTAATTATTTAATTCAATTTAAATTATTATAGTTATTTATATAAAAACAACTAGCCGATGGCCCACCCTTTAGTTACTAGCATCAATTGCAATTATTTCGATTTAAGTATTTTAATTTCAGTCAACTAAACGAGTTAATAAAGAATTGATTGTAGTTTGTTACGCACTAACAAAAATTTAGTGGCGTTGTGCTACGATGCTGAAATCCAAATTCGCAGATGTTAAAATTTTTCTTCTTTTTTTTAAGAGAAAAAAAAAAGAAACATAATTAAATTAAGTAAATAATTCTGAAATCTTACGAATAATTAAATTAAATTAAATTACGAATAAAAAAATTAACAGTGAATATGAGAGTCGTTGTGATAAAAACTAATATTATTTCCAAATTTCAATAACGCTTCAACGCCCATAATTCTTCACAGGTACTTCAGCTGGAGGAGGTGGCGGCGGCCGTTTGTGTGGTGCGTGGATCTGATTGGAAAAGTGCAATGGAACGTGGATCACGAATAGCAAAAATAACAGGAACTGGAAGTATTGAATGGAACGTGGATCAGGAACAGCAAAAATAACAGGAA
This sequence comes from Myopa testacea, assembly GCA_949629155.1. Lineage (NCBI taxonomy): Eukaryota > Metazoa > Arthropoda > Insecta > Diptera > Conopidae > Myopa > Myopa testacea. The sequence continues at coordinate 27,425,525 of OX451345.1, forward strand.
CTGGAAGTATTGAATGGAACGTGGATCACGGGCTTTTGTACAGAAAAGAAAAACATCATTCGCTGAAAAGAAGAACATCATTGATTAATTACAAAAATTAATTTATATAAAAATTTTAAAAATATCTTACGTGGATTTCTTTATGCTGAGACCTCCATCTCCTCCTCCACCTTCCTCCTCCGCCCCTTCTTCCTCCGCCTGCCGCTCTAAATAACCTAGTAGAATGTTATCTAATTCACGCATTGCTGCATATATATAGCGTTGAGCAATTCGATTAAATCGTTTCTCGAAATTCCGTAAGTAGCATGTTCTTATATTGTCTCGCTCTTTTTGTTCCCTTTCTCTTTCTAAATTTTGACGCATTTCTTCAGCTTCTCCTGAAAGATATTCAAATAACAATATTCATGGTATTAAAATAAAGCAATTTTCTTATATTAGCACTTACTGTATATGTTTTCCCATATTTCATTTCTAATCCTGTTTTCCCAAAGTAGCGTGCGGTGTTGTTGTCTGTTCCTTTGAATGTTATACCTGCGACGTTCATATGTTCTCGTACCCATTGTACGGGGGTCCTCCCCTTGTCTGTACCCTATTGAACGGTAGTCGTTGCGTCTACTCATTTTTTATACGCAGCTATTAACGAACGGACGAACTCAAACTCCAGATGGGACCAGAACGATTCTTTTTAAAGAGAAATCGTTGAAAACTATTATTCACCGTACACAGGCAAATATAATGCTTAAAATCAAAGGAAAAAAGTGAAATATGGATGTTTTTAGAGCCTAAAGATAATATGTATGTAGTTTCTAAGTTTAGTTAAAGCTTATTTTAAGAATATATAAAATATAGAATATATTTTAAAATATCTTCATATTATAAACAATAAAAATATATAAACAAGGTTTTTTGAATCTTGTAATGGAACAATATTAGAAATTGTAAAAGTGGTAAAGTTTTTTGTTAATGATGTACCAATTTCGAAATTAAATTTTAGTCTATGGATTATGTATAAAGGAAATGAAATGAAAAGTTCAATACATGTTTAAACAAGGATTTGTTTGGATCAGCGGTCGGGGAACCGGGCTAAATTAACCCAAATGGAGTAAAAATGAAATTTTTGGGGGTAAAAATGAAACTTTTTTTGCTCTTTGCCATGGGTAATATCAACTTTTTGGGGAAATGATTAAAAAAGTTCCCCGACCGCTGCTTTAGATGGTTTAAAAGTACTTTCTTTTTCTTTGTTGTTTCGACCAACTGAAAATAAGTATGTACTCGTATGTATATTAACTCGATATCATGTAATATTGTAATCCAAGTTAAATTTTATATGGATTAACTTGAAGCTATACCAAAAGTTATGAATTCTTTCATTCGCCAACACTGAGCACATTCCATAATTGAAATTGAAAAAAAAATTGGCTCCTGGAATGAGCGCAGCAAGCACAGCAAGAACAAGCACATTGTCCATGTATGTATACATCTACAATGCAAATCCCGCAAAACAGCTGAATTTTTCGTGAGATTTACCAACACAAACTAAATTATATAAAAACGAACCTTCTATTTATTTCCATTAAAAAAAAACAGGAAAAAATATAATTTTATGGTGGACTGAACTTTGTCTTGGCCTTTTCTTTATTCCGCATTAATTGCACTTTTTCTTAATAAATAAATGTTAAAGAAATAGTATTTACCGTTTTGTATAGGTTTTTTCTGCTTTGTTTAAACGTTTATGCTATGTAATGCATAAATTTACGGAATACTAAATATTTCAACCAATTTTCTTGCATTCGAAATTAAAATTTTTTTATTTAATTTTGATAGAAAATCAAAAGCATCTTTTTTATTTAAAATTTTAAAACAAAAGTAAGGTAAGGTAAACGCATAAGAGTCTTTCAGAAGATAACTTCGTACTTCTTGGTAAAAAGTCGATAGACTATAAAAACCATTAAAATTTGTTTTCACAACTACAGAACCAATCAGTGTTATCCAAAATAGACTACAGGAAATTCTTGTTTTAAACAGGACACGTAATCTTCTTAACTGTATTGCTTTTTTCATCTGTTATCAGCTATTATTATGACAATTATGAGTGATAAGGAATATCTGCCAAATGACCATCATCATCATCGATTCGTTCGTTCAATTCTCCGATTTCGCTGCTAATTTTGTTTTTCAGGTCATTAATTATTGCTGATTGGCTTGCATAAATGTTGCTATTCACATAGCCCATTAAGAAAAAGTTCAATGGGGTCAAAGCACACGAATTCCAATCAACATTCCTTGAAATTAATCTACCATTGAATTTCGATCGCAATAAAGTGATGTATTCAAGCTCCGTCTGGTTGACAAAAAACATTGCTTATGTCGATTCCACTTCATTTCAGCCACAAACAATCAATAATAATTTCATTATAACATTCACTATTCACTGTAATTGTTTCTTTCTTCTCGTTTTCCGAAAAGAATGGAGTCTTTCGACCAATATCCACACTAAACTTTAATGGCTCTTGGATTTTCATCTCCCGGAACGCGACAATTCTGCTTACTGACGTGTCCATCCAATCTGAAGTGAGCCTCATCGCTGAGGATGATGTTGCGTGTGAAACAATACATCAGTTGAACGATTTTGTAACAACCAATCTTGGAAATGTCAATGCTTGGCAAATGCAACTGCATTTATTATGAATGATTACATAATTAAAAACGTTTTGACTTTCTTCTTTCTTTTTGGTAGACGAAATACAATCATAATACAGATCACATCACAAGAAAATTACACAACTACTTTTATTTGGACTCACACTTATTTTTAAAAATTATTTTTACGTATAATAAAAGCAAAAGTACAACGAAGTGAATATATTTACCATTTCACTATAAACATAAAATTCGCTCCATTTTTGATGATGTTGTTATTGTTGTCGCAATTTTTGTTCCTGAAACTGTTGTTGTTGTGTTGAACTGTTGTATTCATGAATTTGTTCGTTGTTGTTGTTATTGTTATTGTACAGTTATTGTACAGTGTTGTTATATTAATAAAAGAGTACATGTACATCGTTTGTGGCTGCTTGAATCAAAATTCAAAACATGTACGATTCCGCCCAAAAGAAACAAACATTGTCAATAAATAAAACATAAAAAGTTAAATAAGTGAATAAAATAATCAAATTCAAAATAAAGCACAATAAAAAAAAAAAGAAATGAATGTATGTAAAAATAAACAAATCAGTGAAAGTTTGGCACATATTTCTTCAATATGTTGGTGATATTTATTAGAAACTCTTTAAATGGTTTATGTGACTAATTAATAGAGAAATAATCAACATTCCAATTAAAGAAAAAAACAACAAAATTGAAAAACACCAACTCGATCCCCAAACCGATCATCATCCACTCAACGAACCCTCTGCTCTGACGTCTCCTGAACCAGGTTACTTGTATAGTCAGACGCTGCTTTGAGCTAGTGTCATTTTGGGTAACTTTTGGCACGTCTTCTTCAAAGTCATCAACAAAGTGATAAAGTTTTTCTTGGATGAGAAAAAAAAAACAATTAAGTTGGCATTTATGCCGAGTCGACCTAAAATACGAGTGACCATTGGAATTTTTGCTTTGGATCGGATAAGAAAAAATTTAAACGCATTTTATATTAATTTTTATTATCATTATTATCATAGTCATTATTAGTACAAACACTTGGTTAGAAACACTTATTATGCATTCTTGAGTCACTGAATTTAAATGCATTTTGTAACATGTCTTTTGTAATCTTCTCTTGAAATAGTTTTTATTAGAAGTATCGTAACGTGAACTACTCTTCATTGAATTATTAGTTCTTATTGTTATTATTATTATTTTGTTTCTATTGTGTTTGCAATAATATACTCTGCTTTGGTACATTAATGTACAATATAATTATATATGGTTGCTCAACCTATTTTGGGTATGCGTAGGGAGTCTTCACTGTATTGAAGAGTGAACTCAACCATAATTTGACAGTTGAGTTAAAGTCATGTTGCCAGAAACATTTCGATCAAGGTTAATTATGTTGTGCATTTTCCATTTCGAACAATAATTGTAGGTTTTTCACTAGTGAAAATTTGAACAATTTTGTAGCTACTACAACCAAATCGACCGTTTGACAGCTTGGTTGATTTCGAGTTGCCAAATAATTTCCTCACCATCGTTGTTTGTAATTTGAAGGACATTTAATCATTTCAAAATATGACACACCTTTTAAACTGTCACTTTGGAATGACCGAGGCGAAAAATGACATAAAAATTGGACAGCTTTGCGATTAAACGATGGAAGCCAAGCAATTTCTAAGTACTTGGAAATTCTATGAGTATTGTTTTGAAGGAAGCCCCCCAACTGGCTACTTACTTTTAGTTTGTTGTAGCTCTGTGTTTGATTAGTTTTTTAGATTTTATGAACGCATATTTTATTCTTATCAATTAACATTGACTCCGAGATGCGTTGGTTAGAGCAGCAGCAACAACAGCAACAACAGCAAGTAAAGAAGTCGAAGCAAGTAAAAACGTGTTCGGCATTAATAAGCAGTCAGCTTGGAGCAAAGTCAACGAAAGTGCACAAAATGAGCCGCGTGCACTTACAGCACTTTCGTTGCCGCGAGGGCGATCACGCAGAAATGCAAATTTCGCTCAGCAACGCAGACGTCTGGAGTAGACGTCGGAGTAGCCGTCGTCGGATTGCAACATGGCGAGGGAGGGCGACATCCGCTTTATAAATACAACAGCGAGTTAGGAAGTGCGTCTCATTACTTCGCCAACCACGGACGCGTCACGTTACGCACGCGTTCACACACGAAATCGATTAGAAATCGAAAAGTGCGGCCAGAAAAAGAAACGCTTTATTTATAAAACGGGCTTGTGAGTGGTTTGTGAGTTCTAACGCGATCCAATGAAAGCGAAAGTTTTACTTTTTGTGGTGCTGGCCCTTTTAGCGAGCGGTATCAACGCATCAGCACGCGTCAAGGTCGTCAAGCAATCAGAGAAGCTGCCCGAGGAGGCGGATCAGGCGGATAAAAATGAAAGCGTGAGCAAAAAGGATAACGAGGATACAATTAATACAGCGGTTGAGGCGGATGAAAAGGATGAATCAGTTGATGCAACCGATCGTAAAAAGGAAGTACGCAAGCGGGGCATTTTCTACAATGGAGCTGGTTTAGGCGCCGCATCCTTGACAGCTCATGCTGCTTATTGGCCGAAGTCGCATGCCGATCATTATGGGTACGATGGGCATGAGCACCTTGCACTGCCTGCGTCGTATGCCGCGGTTGCGTCTGCACCTGCTTTTGCCAATGCTCGAGCGACGACTTTCGTCAAGTATCCTGGCGCCGGTCTTCACGCCTATAAAGCTCACGCTTTTGGACTGGCTGCAAGTCCTGCTGTCGCAGCGTTGCCTCAAGCACACGCCGCTCTGCCACACTTGCACGCGCTGCCACATGCTTCAGCTTTGTCACATGCTCATCATGCTGCAACGCCGTTTGTCCTGCGGCCAGGTGGAGCTTTCGTGCAGTCGTATAGCGTCAACTACCCACGATACCATCAGAAGCCCGCAGTCGCCTTGCAACCGGTGCAACCAGCCGTACATGTTCACCCTCTGCAACATCTGACACCCGCACAACATTTGAATCCTGTTCAACATTTGACACCCGCGCAACATTTGACACCCGTGCACCACGTGCATCCTGTGCAACCCTTGGAGCCGGTGCATCATGTTCAGCCAGTTCAACACATCCAACCCGTTCACCCGATAGAAACACTTCAGCACATTGACCCACTTCCTCACGGTCATCCCATTGTGCAGGTGGAATCCTCACAACCCATTCATCCAGTTCAACATCTTCAACCCGCTCAACATCATCATTATTTCCAACTCGTGCGCCCTGCTGTCGCACCTACATTGCCCGCAGCCCCCGCCTTCGAGCCAATTCCACAGTTCCCAGTGACTCCATTACGTCCTGCCCTCCCCGCCATTCCAGCGTTTCCTGTCACACCCACCGTTCCTGGGACACCCGCGGTCCCTTCCATTCCGGACATTCCAGCGGTGCCGTCTCCACCCGCTTTTCCCCCCACACCTATTGTGCCTTCTGTGCCGGCTTTTCCACCCGTGCCCACTGATCTTTTCCCCAGCAACCCCGTCTTTCCCACCGGTGTCCTACCACCTCGCCCACAGTCACCACCTCCTTTCATTAGTTTCCAACCCTTCCAACCGAACTTCGAAGCACAATTCCCCGGTGTATTGCCCATTCCTAGTCCAAGTCGGCCCGACTCAGGCAGCGCTGTCGCTTCACCGCAGATACCCAGTCCACCACCTCTACCGGAACCACAGCCACAGCCTGAGCTACCCACCGAACCACCTGCTCAAGAACCATGGAGACCAATTTTCTTTCATCCTCCAGCTACGTCAGCGACGCCTGTAGGCTTAATTCGACCATCGAATACGTTGTTGCCTCCGTATGAGGGCCGTCCAGCGGAAGGTTAAATTAATTAAACAACTTTTGTGTTTGCGATGTTTTAATAAATAATGTTTTATTTAATGACATTAATTAGGTTACCTCCCACCTGTTTCTCATCACCAGCTGGAACATCATGATCACCACCATCATCAGCGACTGCAGGAGCAAGAACAACAATTACAACAGCTGCAGCAGCAACATCATCTGCATCAAACGGACAACATTTTCGAGCATCTGAGCGATGCGGAAATCGAGCATATTTTTGCTCAGGCTAGTCAAGCGGTGCAGGAAGAACGACTGCACCAACAACAAACAGAGCAACAACAACAACAGCATCCACAGCAACAGCGTCTTGTGATTCATAGTCATCATCGGGGTTACGAATATTAAAAGAAGACGAGGCACAAAAAGGACATGAGATGTGCATGAGGTTAAACAGGGTGGCCAAGCAATCAACAACCACGAAATGACACGTCAGGGTTTGGTAATGAAAGAAAGTGGAAGGGAAGGACTGAAGAACACGAATGTATTATTAAAAGTTTTTGTAATTATAAATCTAAAAAGTACTTAGTTCTTCTATTGTTATATATATATTATATGCTATTTATTTATATGTTTAACTAGGAAAAATAATTATTAACTTAAGCGTTCTTTAAGTTTTTAATAGAATAAATTACGGTCTTTTTAATCACTCCTTATATTATATACAATTATACAATATGTATATCCTTATATTCGTCGGCGAAAGGGTGGATGGTGGCGATTATTTTCGTTGTTCGCTTTAGAACGATTACGAATCAGGTTCGTGCATTAAGTGGTGAGAGTGGTGCCCACGTTTGGCAGTCAATATCGTCAATAAAAATGTTGGTGAAGTTATTAATTGTAAAAATAATGAGCTTCATTGTATCCCGGAAGTCCACCATGTCGGGCTAAATTAAACCACAGATTAAACCTAGATGATGGGGGCGTGACGATGAAGTAGGGGACGGATGAAGACGTGCGAAGACGAATTAAAGACGGAAGTCTTGCGAATAAGCAGCCAAGTTGTAGTAAGTTAGAGTAATGATCGCAGAATTCACATCCTTCTTTAGAGTCACGTCCCATCAGCCGTAATTACAAAAACAATTTTTGTTCTGAAAATAAAAGCAATAAATTAATAACTTAAAGAAAATTTAATGAAGTCATATGAGTGCGGAGGAATTGTCACCTTTTTTCCTTGTTACTCTGATATATTATAGCATTTCGTTGTTATTGCAGATTAATCATAATTGTGTTACTGCTACGCCACCATTTTGATTTTTTGATTACAAATAATTATTCAATTTGCTCCAAAAAAAGATTAATTATAAATTACAAATAATTATTCAATTTATTCCAAAAAAAGATTAATTATAATTGTGATGGGCGGACCGTATAAAGGGGGCCGATCATATAAAGAGGGCAATGCATACAGAAGAAGTAACTATTACAAAGTTTGTAATACAAACAATCATCGAGAAACAGATATTTAAGAGAGGAAGATTATGCAACTGCACGCAGGAGAATATACGAGGAGGAAAAAAAAACATTGATGCTGAGAAAAAGAAGTTAATTGAGAAAGAAAATCATGATGTCATCGACGCCTTTTTTGGAGGTTTACAGAATAAATAAAGGAGTTTGCAATGCCAATTGCCCATGAGGCGATGGCGGAATTACAAAGAATAATTGATACATATGTTTCGAAATTTGGGGAGCCTATGCTATTAGATAAGAAAGAATAATGATTCAAATACTAAATAATCAAATACTTTAAATAATTAAAAAAAGAAAAATATTGTTATGTTGCTGGTTTGTTAATGTCTGTCCTACATTTTCCCCGCTAGCTCAGTTATAAGGTGGTGATTCTTAACCCTTTCAGACACAGCAACAACAATGAAATTTCTTTCTCTTAACTTAATTATCTTCGCATGTCTTCATCCGCCCCCTACTGCATCGTCACGCCCCCATCATCTAGGTTTAATTTAGCCCGACATGGTGGACTTCCGGGTTACAATGAAGCTCATTATTTTTAAAATTAATAACTTCACCAACATTTTTATTGACGATAACAAAATTGTTTTCTCGCTTTTCTAACGACTTTCTTACATTATTTCAATTTCTTTAAATTAACAAATATTATATATAATATCTTCATGATATTCTTAATCTCTTATTCTTAATCTCTTATTAATATTATAATACATATATTTATTTTATAATTAATACATATGTATATTTTTTCTAGATTCTACTCATCTGCCTCTTGTTTCCTGGTCGCTCCTGGGCGGCGAAACACGGTGCCATGGACAACAAGGATGCTCGGCTCACTTTGAATATCGGTGGGTCGATGTCCAACACGTAAAATAGCAAGGTAATGGAAGGTTACGGACAATTATGGGAAAGGGGGAGGAAGGACAAGGAAGAAAAAAAGAATGGAAAAGGAGGAAAAAGCAATCACTGTCATCCCCGTGATTGTACTTGTGTAGGTGTAGGTGGCGTCCGGCATCCTCAAAATAAACCTGAATTTTGACTCTCTGAATTCAATTTAATCCTAAATTTATCGAATTTGATTTTGAATTGATTCGATCTAGATTTAATCTGATTCTAACACACCATTGCCATTAGTATAATCTGGTTCTCAGAGGTGAAGCACACAACTGCTGCTGAGCCATTCTTCGCCCTTTACGCACCCCATATGTGTCAACACTGTCGACGTAAATTAATTTTCCATCACTTCTCTATAATATAAAGGTGTTTAATTGCTATACTTTTTTTATTTCTGATATTTTTGAAGACGAATTTTTAATTATACATATAAAGATAATTGTATTAATTTGGAATCGAAACGTTAGTTAAGAAAATTGTTAAAATCTGAAAGTTTATATGAATATAAAATAATCGAACATTGTTGATTTAATGTTCAAGCTTGTACCAAATTTGTTTGCGAACTTATAAAAATTTCGCAAAGTTTAGATACTAAAGGCAATCATTTTATATCGAATAAACTACTGATTTTCTGTTAATTTGTTTTCTGTTTTGTAGCCTTAACTGGCGGCTACTTTTTGTCATATGTTGCTTTTAAGCTCATGTATTCTAATTCCGTATTTGGCACTTTTTGTAAGAGGCACGCCTTCTCCTCCTCTTGTCCTCTTGCACCGCGTTTTTATCTGTTGTTGATAAAATCTTGGGAATCATTGTTCCCATAATAAGTAAAATGGAAGTTACTCTGAAAATTCATTTTGACGACAATGACGATTCCTTCTTTTTTTTTTTGGAACTTACTTCCTCACTGGAGGATAAGCTGTTGTTTGATGGTTCCACCATAAATTATTTCCCAAGATAGAAAGAAAGTAAAAGTGTTTCCTAGAAATCCAATCCGATTGCTGTTGAGACATTTTTAACGTAGTGCAAGCTTCATTGGAGTTCTCAATGCAATGGTATATTTTATCCGGAATACAAGGGTTTTTTTTCTAAAAAAAATTTCGCCAAAAAAATTTCAGCAATTTGCGAGATCTTTCATTTATAGTAAACTTTAGTTTTGTTCAATAAAGCTAATATATAAAAAATGTATTTGTTATAAAAATAACACAGTTGTATTGTATAAATACTCTTAACTACTTTCTACATTTATTAATAAAACAGAACAGATTTTGTACATTGAAATAACTCCGTAAAATTATTGTTAACGTTGTTAATTATTGTTATATAGGATAGATATGGTAACTTATTTAGTACTTCAATAATTACTATACTAGAAATTTATAATATTAATTATGTATTATAATTTATTATTTATAATATGGGTTTCTGATAAAAACGACGAAAAAAACAGCCCAATGCGGTTAAACTAATCGCCGATAAAAGGTCTGTAATTATGGACTCGATCTCACAAGAAAAAAAAACTTGTTATCGCATTATCTGCAGGTAAATAAAATCATTTTTGTTCATATTGCTTTCTTTCAATAGAGGGCGCAATCTAAGCTTTTTACTCAATCTTCTACACAAACCACATCTGCTACAGAAAAAACCAGTGCTTCCGTAGCCGTAACAAAAATGTTGTTTGTACTTTGAAATCGACACTGTAGCGTAGACACACGCCATATTCAAGCACTGCAATCCAACAGAAGAAAACTTCACAGGGTGTACTTTCCACTTTTTCGAAAAGTTCCGAAAGTTTCCGATTCGCGCAGCTATTGTAATATGTACATATATTCTTTGACACATGACAAAAATTCATGCTTCGTTTTATTTTATTATGTGATTGGTTGTATTTTTACCAAATATTTTTTTTTTTACCTTTTTGGACCTTTAGAGGATGAATTTTGGAAAATCCTGAAAATGGTTTTTAGGCATTTATACGCAAACAAAAGAGTTATGTGTTTGTCCTTTTCGAAGTCCTTAGAACCATGAAAGAGCAACATAGAACAATCAAAAATTAAATAGAATTTATAATTTAAATTTATATATAAGAAATTTTATAATTTATATTTATAATTTTTAATATAATTTTAATTTAATATAATGATATGTATTATTAATTACTAATATTTAATATATTCTAATAATATTAATTAATAATAGTTTATTTAATGGAACATAGAAAATAGTGAATAAATTAGAAAAATAAATTAGTGAAATTATAATATATATCTCTATGTATCTCGATAGATTTCCAGTAACTCAATTATTTTTTATAATTCCTCAAATGAATTTAAATTGTTTGTGTTAAGTTCCTCAATTAAGTTGGAATAAATATTAAAAAAACTCGCCTTTTTGTTGATATTTTTGTAGAATTTTTATTTCAAATCGCATTAAATTCAGTTTTCTTGTTCTATTTATAAATAATGTATGTACACGTGTAGTTCACTCTGCATTTAAACTATGATATATATGAATGTATGTATGTATATTTCTTTATTCATTTATTAATAGTAGAAACCACAAACAATAGTTCAAGTATCAAAAAAATAACTAATAACTAAAGTAAATCGAAAAAGTTTTGCATTAAATATACATTGAAAATAATTATTTATTGCATTTAATATTAAGTATAAGCATTTTTTTATAGATGATAATAAAGTTGACTAAATAATTTATGCACAAGTATTTAATTTCTGAAAAAGTTTCAATCGTTTAATATTTCAATAGAAATAAAATTCGTTCCCGACTTTCAACCTAAATTATTTCACAAGATTTAAAACAGTGTCCAGGTTTGAACTTTTATTTAATAGCAAACAAATTTAACAACATTCTTAAGAATGAAGAAAATAATTGTTAATATTTACAGTGATTGTTGTTGTTGTGACAAATTGCAATTGAAAACACACACACACACACACACAAACAATTTAATCGTTTTATTTACAAATGGTTTTAATTGCTTATTCTTCTTTCACTCTACTTAATCTTAGTGATAACTTTTTTTAGTAATAATTTTTTAGCTTATAAATAATATTTTTTTGCTTAGATTTAGTTTGTGTTTCTTGTGTTTGTTGTTGTTGTTGATTAAATGCCAATGATTAATAATTAGGGATTAATTTTTATTTTATAAATATTTGAATATTTTAATTGTATTGCGTAATAATTAGTAATTATTTTTCGTTTTTTCAACGCCGTCAGTCTTTAACTTAAATATTAAATTCTTAATTTAATTTTAAACTTAATTCTAAATTGAAGTTTAGTTTTAATTCTAATTTAAATTTTAACTTTCATTTTAATTTTAATTTTTAATTTTAGCTTGAATTTTACTTTTAGTTAGAATTAGAATTTAAATATTTCCATTTTTCCATTTTTCAATTTCCATTTTTATTTAATTTTATCGTTTTTTAATTTTTGTTTTAGTTATTTGTTTTTGTATTTTTAAATTAAAATTTCATTTCAAATTCAATTAATTTTTACATTATTTGAAGTGTTTTTAAGTGTTATTTTTCAGGGACATTTTTAATTTGTTATGCTTGCCATTTAATAATTAATTTAATTGCGTTTTCGTAAACTTTTAATTTGAATTGTCTTTACATTTTTGTTTAGATAGAATATTTCATTAAATGTGTTCACTATTAATAAGTAGGGAAGATGTCCACTTCAACCAGTGATGCCATCAGAGTTGAATTTTGAAAATACTAAATTTTTAAATATTGTTGTTTATAATTGTTTATAGTTTTTATGTGTTTTTAAATTAATTACTGTCTGCTTTTATTTAATTATTTATTTCTACTTTAAACCATATAAAAATGTTTCATTTGAAGGCACACTTTTTAACTTCTTTCTCTTTCCCGCTCTTTCTCTCACTCTCACTCTCTGTCTCTCTTCTTTCATGCTTTAAATTTTAGTTGAATTTCGTGACTGTTCACAAAATGGTGTTTAAATGTAGACTTATGTAAGTATGAATTTAATTTGATAATATTAATTCTATGATAGTAAGGGGTTTTCCAATAAGAGGTGTAATTTTGAATAGCCCGCTATTTCGGTAGCTGTCACTTTTGAAGCTGTTATTTTTGACATTTGACAAGTAGAAACTACGCCATTACTAAAAATGGAACGATACACGCTGCAACAACGCATTGAAATTATTAAAATTCGCTACAAAAATGGTGAAAATTTTGCAGTCACAGTTCGCAAAACTAAAGCATTGTTATCTCTCGAAGAGGTGATCACAATTGGCCACCGAGATCTTGTGATTTAACACCTTGCGACTTCTTCCTTTGGGGCCACGTAAAAGATAAGGTCTACGCCAACAGCCCAGCGTCGATTCAAGACCTCAAAGATGGAATTCGTGAGGCTATCGAGGACATAGGGCAGCCACTTTGCGATTTGGTTATGGAAAATTTCCTGAAAAGGATATAGTCCTGTAAGTGTGGTAGTGGTGGCCATTTGGCTGATGTTGTCTTTCATTATTAACGGCATACCCTCCTCTTTATTACGAAATAAACATGCGATAATTTATCGCAAAAAATGGCATTTTTCTTTGAATATCAAAATTATACCTCTTATTGGAAAACCCTATACTTGTGATTGACTTACATTTTAATGTCAACTTAAGAGACGTTTAGAAGAAAGATCGTTAACTTAAGTACCAAAAATAAGAGAAACTAAAAGCTTCATTTAAGTACTTGACTATAGAAAATGATCGTAGTTTAACTTGAGTTTAGCCACAGGTTTAGTTTGCGGAATTGCTTTTAATAAAGAAGGCAGCCATTTTTTAATTTAGTGCCACGAAATAATTAAACAACTTTAATTGCTCTTTATACTTGGACTTGTTGTTGCCACGCCCTGTAATACTTCCTCCACTCAACTGCAACTCCACTTAAAACCAGCCGCTGCTGAGTCATCACAAAATGGACTCGTTGCTCCCGTCCAGCGGCTCTCCGAAGGCGTCTCTATCGTTGTCCATCATGACATAATCACTTGCGCCACCACCCACTCCTCCTGCGCCCCAGTCCCACCACGACAGCGCCGGAAATCACCGCTCCGAAGAGTGCGTCGTCGATCCGACACCCAGACCGCTGCCGAAGATGGGTCGCCTGAAGAAGCCCAGCGTCTCTAGCGTCTTCATGGTGCGGCGGATCAGCTCGTCTTTGTACTTCCAGATCGTTTTGTCCTCCACCGAGTTTTCGCGGTACTCCTCGCAGCTCTTCTTCAGCGTTTTCACGCAGTCGGCTCGATAGTGCTGCAGCTGGGCATCCTGCGTGTCCACCGGATACGACTTGCAGACGCCACCCAAGCAGGCCAACGGGAAGTGGTTGTGCAGCGTCAGCACCCGCTCCGGGTTGTGGAAGCATTTGACGTACTGATTCGGCTTGGTGTAGTTCTTGGCTCGGTGCACGTGCTGCAGCATGTGCATGTACTTGGGGATGTCCTTGTGCCATCCGTGCTCGTGTTGCTGGTCGTCCAGGAAGTACACGTTGCGGAAGTTGTAGCTGTGGTAGCCGTCGGGCTTGATTTTGCGCGACTCGGGCACCACTTTGGCCATTAGCTCGGACCACAGCAGCGCTCCGCCCTTCGGCATGATGACCTCGTCGATGTCCAGCAGCGCGATGTAGTTGTAAAGGTAGAGGTTCTTGTAGAGGCAGTCGTTGTAGGGGATGACCTCGTTCTGGCGCTTGTGGTTAGTCTTCTTGGTCAGGTAGAGATGCTGGAAGCCGGGCACGTTGGGCTGGCCGCCAGGCAGCGTCAGCGGGATGACCTGCACTTTGCCCTCCTGCTCGTAGTGGCCGAGCACCTTCGAGATGTTCGGGTGCACCTGCAGGTTGTAGAAGTATATCTTGTCTGCGCCCAGAATGTTCAGCATCTCGATCCACTCGATAAGACGCACCGACAGGTCGTCGTACAGGAAGTCCAGCCCCTTGACACACACCGCGAAGCCCTTCTTCTGGTCGTCGGATGGCCGATTGTAGATGACGCGCAGATTATTGGTCGCCGTGTCGCACTCCTTCTCCACCATCGACACCGAGCTGGGTACCACGCCGTGGAAGGGCTTCGGTATCTGGCAGGCGATCAGGTAGGGCTGATAGATGCCCTGCTTGTAGTTGCCCCATTTGTTGTACCAGATGTACTTGTACTCGAACGTCTTGACGATGAAAGGCTCCTTCTGGCCATCGAACCAGAACTGGCAGAAGGTCTTCACTTTGGGCTCGATGCGATCGATCATACCCAGGATCCGAACCGTGGGCCCGAGCAGCGAGGTCTTGCGTATGTCGTAGTAGGCGCCGAACAGCTGAAAGGTGCCGTTCGAGGTCCGCATTGTCTGCCAGTAGATGTTGTTGAACTCCAGCTCGAATATCGACGGATACTTGGCGCAGGTGGTGGATTTCTGTTGCAGGAAATTCTTGTTCTTGCTCCAGTAGGCGATGGGAAGCGAGGGGATGCGCGATTCAACGTCGCGTACGAGTTGTTCGTCGTCCATGGCTATCGAAAGGGGGAGGGGGAGGAAATAGAATGAAGGAAATATTAAATAATCATTTAATGGGTCAATGGGTCAGTTTCAGGTCCAACCCTCTGCCAAGCCTACCTGTCCGATTGTCCACCAGTATCTCGGAGGGATCGAAGCGATCCGTTGTCGTCGAGGTCGTCTCGTAGCGCAACATGTCCTTCTGCAGCAGGATGCGGCCGCTCATTGGTGCCACAGCGTATTCTTGCGGTACGATGTTCGTGCCGTGCATCCTGAAGAGTCCAATGATGACGAAGGACCAGACGCACAGGGAGAACAGAATTTTAAGGATGATCTTCGTGCTGGCCATTGCGAGGTTTTGTAGGTGTGTGTGTGTGTGTGTGTGTGTGTGTGTGTATATGCGAGATTTTCTGTTTTCTTCGGCTTTGAATGTATTTGTTTCGTTAGTCCTCGAAACGATTTTCTACTGGAGTAAAATTTGAAGCTTACTGCTTTAGGAAGCCATCCATTGAGTGAGTGTTCTGAAAGCAAATCAATGATAGAAATGATAGAAGGAGATGCGGTCATTTCAAGTAACAACAACAACAAAAAAGAGTAAAGTCATTTAAAAAACCAAGGCTCTGAAATCAGTTTGTAGTCTCTGAGTTACAGCAACATAACAAAGAAATGTGAAAAGCTTCAAGTTTACAAGCACAGATTAAAAAGCAGGGGGGGCGGGGGGCGGTGAGGGGGAGTGGACACACAAGAATTTTTACACTCAACGAAATGATTTGAGAGAAAAATTCTTACATCGCCAATCTGAGTCTTGTTACAATGATTTCTGTCACTGTAAGTAAAGCAAAAACAAAAAAAAAACCAAAACAAAGACCATCCGACGTCGACCAACGCAACTGCATGTCCGCAACTGGGTGCACTTTTCTTGGCAGGTGGAATATTAAAAGCTGCCATCCAGCACCGGAGTCAACAACGAAGCACGCCCAAGGAAAAAACATGTCAACTTTTTATGAAGCATGTTTGTAGTCATCCGCTGTAATTTATTGCAACGAGAGAGCTGCCGCATTACTGCTGCTGATGCTGCTTCTACTGCTACTATGTAGTTCTTCTTCTTCTTCTTCTTCTTCTTCTTCTTTGCTGCTACTTCTCTTCTTCCCCTTTTCCTTTTATTTTTCTTCATCTTCGTTTACTTAATGGTTATGCTAAAATTGTAGAGGCTGCCAAAGAAGATGAATAAGAAAGTGGATAAGTGAAGAAAGGCGTGTTAAGGCGAAGACGGAGGGGGGACAAGGAGGTGGAGTAGTGAAGGAAGGACAGGAGTGGATATCAAACGCAAGAAGCAGCAATTTTCTCTTGAGAGCCGAGGGAAATCTTTAAAAGTGTGAAAGACCAGCAACAGAAATCGCGTAGAAAAAGACTGGGAGAAGGGAGGTAGGGAGGGGGAGAGGTAGGGAGGGGGAGAGGTAGGGAGGGGGAGAGGTAAGGAGGTAAGGAGGGAGGGAGGAAATGTCTGTCTGTGTGCGTGTGTGCGTGTTTGAGGTGCAGCAGAAGACGTCCGCGCACGCGAGCTCATTTAATCACAAGATGGCCGCGTGGGAGAAGTGAGCAAATGTTTTAATTTCACTTCGACGGCAGCCGCAGCCGCAGCAGCGACTATTTTTTAAACACGGTCGTTCGTTCGTTCGTTCGTTCGTCGCGCCTACGAGAATAATTGTGGCTGGGAAAGTGCTTGTGCCACGCCTACACGCTACTCATAAATGCTACATTTCAAGTCTCAGTGGTAATTTGATTGTGTGTGTGTGTGTGTGTTTTTTGCCCAGCTCACATCCGCTGCAACTGTTTATCAGTAGCATCCGTTTGCAGAGTGTTCAACGATTTGCATTCAATGTGAAGGTGATGTGGAGCGGTTGGTGTTGTTGTTGTTGTTGTTGTTGGTGTTGTTACTGTTGTACTGAACAATGTCAGCATAGTTTTTGTTTTTGTTGTTGTCGTCGTTCTGCTCTTTCGGTTTATTGAACTCAGGGTATAATTATCGAGTGAGTGATTGGATCGTGGGGATGTCTGTTGTGTTGTGTTGTGTTTTTTTAAATGTTTTCCATCACGAAAGTTAATGAATTTCGTGTAGATTTAGCTAAAGTATTCGTATGTATGATTTAAATTTGCCAAACTTTTTAACCGAAGTTCGAATTTTTGCTCCGATGTTCGATTATTTGTGCCGAAAAATTCACTTAACTATTTTTTTATGGAACGCTGACTTTCAAAATAAATTCTACTCAATCAAAAATTTCACGAAACCAAAACAAAAAAATATAGAAAAATCCATCCACTCGCGTTAAAAAAGCCTAACAAACAAATAAACAAAAAACATAACAACAAAAACAAAGACAAAAACCCAAAAATGTGTGGGAAAATAGAATAAAACTAAATAACAAAAAAAAGTGGAAAGCCTACACACGAAAATTTATTTGTAATAAATCAAAGACAATCATTAAAAATGAGGACATATAATAAAAAAATATTTAAAAAAGAAACCGCTACAAAAAACCAAAGAAACAAGAAAAAAACAAAATAAAAAAAAGTAGGCTTAAAAAAGCACCACATGAAAGAATATACAACAATGAAAGTTGAATAACAACAAAAAATTCAAAGATTAAAAAAGAATTAAATTGGAAAACCAGATAAATTCCAGAATTCATTACCATGGAATTTATTGACAAAGAGAGAGAGAGACGGAGGGAGAGAGACAGAGGAATAGAGTGGTAATGGTAATGATCAAACTGAACTGGTATCATTCGAGTCAAGAGGTAAAACAATAACAACAACAACTACAACAAAGAAAGAAATAATAAAAACTCTCAAATTGACCCAAATTTGAAAAAACGTGTTCCAGCGGATTCGAACATGAAAGACGACATGAACAAGAACAAGAAGAAGCAGAGGGAGGAAGGAGGAGGAGGAGGAGAAGCGAGATGAAGAAGAAGGACAAGAAGATGAAGAAGAGGGAGAAGAAGTGAGATTAAGATCAAGATAAATAACAAGAAGATGATGAATCATAGCAGGAAGTAAACAGGAAGTAGAAGAGAGAAGATAGAACACGAAGCAGTAGAAAAAGAAGAAGAATAGGAGGTGAAGGAGAGAGAACAAGGAGAGGAAGAACAAGAAAATGAAGCAGTAGAGGTTACGTTCTAACAGTTTATAAAAGAGGCTAAAGAGGCATGAGAACATGAGAAATACAAAGCAATATAAGACCAAGTAGCAGACGAGGAAGAAGGGGGAAAAAGGAGGAAGAAAAAACTGAAGAGGAAGAGTATAAAGAAGCGGAAGTAGAAGAAAATTAAGGAGAAAAAGTAGAAAAGGAAGCGGATGGAAGAACAATAAGGAGAAAAGGAGAATAAAGAGCTTTAAATATACCCCAGAAATACCGAGAAGATATATACAAAATATATTCACAATATTCTATTCAATAACTATTCCACTTAATATAATATTCTGACTATATTCGTGGTACATTGCAGAAGTAGCAACAACACCAGCCAAGCATCGACACAGATCAATGATCTGTCCAACGGAGAACTGGTAAAAGCAGCACGAGCACGAGCAGCGGTAGCGGGGGCCAAGTAGGAGGCGGGCAACTGGACCGACCTACTCGAGCCCCAACCACACTAAGCAAGTATTTTCTCTCGCTCCTTCTCTGTCACTCTCTTTTCCCCCTCTTCATAGTCTTACTATCTCTTTCTCTCTCTCTCTCTTTTCTTCGAAACCATTCTGCTTTTAAGCCATTCAACTGTAAAATAATTTTATGATCTGCAACGGGTTTAACTTCATCTTTTCTACTTGTTGTTTAGTTGTTGTGGTCATGGTTGTGGTTGTTGTTGTTGTAATTCTTTTTATTTATGCTTAACGTAGTGTAGAATTTTTCTAATTTGCATTCACAGCCGGTCAAACGGGATTCTGCGGTGCCTGCCGGTAACTGGATTAAATGGGGAATGAATGTTGATTGATTTTTGTACAATACATCGTCTAATGCTTTTTTTTCTTAACCCACATTAAAGTGATCCCAGTGAACTTTTTCCATGAATAAATTTAAGTGAAGCTGTGCTAGTGATGTGATGCTGTGATCATGTGATGCTTTGGATATTGATTTCTCAGAAAATTATGTGGGATTTTTTCTGTTTTTTAACCTAATAACATTACGTGTAGAGTAATCAACACAAAATTGGTTTAAATCCAGATCGAGGTTATTTATTCTAGATCTGGAAAGAATTCTATTTATTTCTATGTGTATGTATTTCCATGTCTCCATCTTATATACACGTTTTCATTTTATAGACGATTTTTCTTTTCTTTTTTTTAACCTTATTATTTTAATGTTGTGTTTAACCTCTTTTAAATATTTTCCCTGTCTTTCTTTTCCTCTTTCTGACTCTTTCTTTATTTGATCAATTTAGATAATCATTAAACAACTCTTTTAGACTAAAAGTTTCTTGGCTTTTATTTAAAGGTTTCAATTTAATTAACTCGAAATCATTAAATCTACGAGTATTTAAGTGTTTTAACTGTTCTTTCAACTTTTTGAAGATTAATGAGCTTCAATTTAATAGATTTTCAGTTATCGTCTTGGAATCGTAAACTTAAGAACTAGAATGATCTTTAATTCAAGTAAAATTCTTCTAAATAAATTTTATTTCTTTTCTAATCCTCTGTTTTTTAATTAAAATACAAGAAGAAATGAAATAAATGAATAAATATACTTGTAATACTCGTAATACTAGTTTTCAGAATTCATACGTAATTTAATAGATTTTCCGAGACCCCAAAAGAATTTAATGAGCTTGGAAGAGATACACAAGAATTGAGTTGACCCGGAAAACAGCAGGAGCTCAAAAGAGAACAAAAGCGATCAGAACAACAGCGAAAAGGAGGAGTTCAGAAAAGGAGGAGTTCCGTAAAATTCTTCGAGGTCACAATTCTGTAGAGAAGTCCTAAAAAGTATCCTGAATTCAAAAGTATTCTTTCATTAGCATCCACCGAATGTGAATCGTGGGTAAACCAGGAAAGTATGCTTGAGTGTATTATTAGAAAAGGTTTAACCACATCACAGTGGAATCGCTTAATTGAACTCCCAAAAAAACAACTGAAAATTATTTCTGCAGAAATTTCATCTGCCTCCCAGAATAGTACAGTTATAATGGCAACCAGTGAGTCCAATAGCAGGAGATGAAGAGAGAGAGAGAGAGGGAATGGCTTCACTGAGCCGATGTTGGATCCCAAAGCAATTTGCGAGGTTGGCCGATGATGCTGCAACAGCAATAATTTGGCTAAAATTATTCTGTGAGTAGCACACAATACCACAAACAGGCACACACACACAGGCATACATACATAAAAAATTTGCCATTTTTACCCTGGCACCGTGGAACAGATTCAATTCTCATTAAAATGCAGCTCGTGCAATCAAAACTAATCAAAGTTAACAACACGAACATGAAGCTGAGCAGATGTGAAGCGGGATGGATTGAAGGATGGATGAGTGGGAGGGTGGATGGATGGATGCTGGGTTGAATTTAGGTTTTAAAACAAAAACTATCAATAATAAAATTAATATTAACAAATGTTAGTCAAAACTAAAGGAAAAAAGAAGAAGAGAGGAAGAAGAAGCACTGAATACAGGAATCTGAAGTGTGAGGGAAGTGAATTGAAATGTGATTAAAAAAAAATCAAGTGAAATGAAGAACACCGAATAACAAGAAAAATCACACCGTATCATCATCATTAACATCATCATCATCATTGCCACTGACCGCTTACGGGAATTCCGCATTTTAGGCTTTTAGTTGGTGTTATTTTGTTGTTTTTCCTTTCTTCGCGTTGAACTGTTAAAAACAATAACAATTTTGCAGAAATAACCCAACACAATAAACAGCAACAGTAAAAAAAAAATAACAGTAACACCACCAAACAAAGCACGAGCATAAGTAAGGAAAACAACAACAACAACAACAACGACAACAACAATACT
Organism: Myopa testacea; assembly: GCA_949629155.1. Lineage (NCBI taxonomy): Eukaryota > Metazoa > Arthropoda > Insecta > Diptera > Conopidae > Myopa > Myopa testacea. The sequence goes on from OX451345.1 coordinate 27,446,925, forward strand.
AACAACAGCAACACCACCGAAGCCACATGCATACATTTTAGCAGAAGCAAGTAATGACAACAACAACACAAGAAAATCCGAAGATGCTGCAAACCGAACGCAGCAACAAACCGTTGCTATTCACTGAACACGGCGACTTCGGCATTAACACTGTGTTTTTGTTGTTGCTATTATTTTTCTCTCATTGCGCTGGGTGTGTTGTTGTTGCTGGTGTTGTTGTTCTCTCTGTTGCTTCCTCTTGATCATCAACCATCAACGACGCATGTGCAGCAGCATCATGGACGGCGATGGTGATGGCGGCGGCGGCGGCGGCGGTGATGACGACGAAGACGACGCGACACGCTTACGTTTAACGTTAACCTGACTGCGGTGCGCGACGGCCGGCATGCATTGTTGGCTGGCCATCGTTTTTGCATTGTTTATTATTTCTCTTGGATGGTTTTTTATAACTGTCCGTCGGCTGGTTTCTTGGGAGGGGTAGGAGGAGGCACCTCCTTCCCCTCGGGCGTTTCGTTGTTGTTGTTGTTGACTGATGATGATACTGTTGTTGTTGTTTTTGTTGTTGCTGGTATTTGAATATTGTTTTAATGTTGTTTTTGTTTGTGATTTCACTATGTTGGCTATTGTAATTGTTGTTGTTTTTGTTGTTGTTTTTGCAGTGGTTTTGTTGTTTCAGATGTTTTTTTTTGTGCTAAGAGCCACTCGGAAATGATCTTTAATCATTTTGTACGCACGCCTCTGCATTTGCTTCTAATTTCATTTCACTTGAAAATTGAATATACATACATATACGGCATGGATATCTTCACCATATATTATCATGTATGTATATATGTATGTGTGTTAATGGGTGTGCTTTTATTTTTCCACGATCTGTTTTTAGTTGATGCTTGTTCAGTGATTCATTTTCACTTCCTGTTTGGCGAGGATTGCAAACGAAACATTTTGCAATGAATAAATTTAAGTATGTATGTATTTCATTGGTTTTGGAGTCTAAGTACAGCATCTTATATTGTCTATAAAAATTACACGCTCTTTAGATTTTATAATTTTTAATAAATCGGTAATTAAATGAAACCTTCATAAAAATTTCAAAAGTGCGTGTATTGAAAAAATATAAAAGAATTTTGATTAATAAAAGCAGTTGTTTGTGGTTCTTGACACATATCTAAAGTGTGTCACTTAACATCTCTGAACTTAAAGTGTGGTTATTAAAGTACATTTTATGGGCAAAATATTAACTATTTTCAGTTACTATTTTGCTATATTATTAGGCATTATTTAACTATTATTCAAGTGTTATCCCTGTCTAAGGACCGAGACGAAGAGCGAGTTTTAATGAGGTCTATAAAATGGCTATTAAATGCGGTTGTTGTTGTTATTATAAAACTTAAAAAGCTTATTTTCCATGAATGAAAGATGATAATATTAAATATCCGAAAACGGGTTTGATTCATGTTGAAGTTTTGTTTTTATAACAAGATTTTACTTTTATTATAAGAGTTTCTATACAGAGTTCAGATTACAAGATATCGACGTTAAAATTATTCACAAATACATTAAAATTATAATAAAACCGGTTCAATAAATTATTATTTATTCATAAACTTGAGAATACGATGTAAAAAGTATTTTACACAATGTAAAATAACTCAGTTATTGATGTTAGATATGTTAATGTTAATGCTGTTAATAGTCTGTGAGGAACTACGATGCTGTTATTTTAAAAGAGGTGATGTTAAGAGAGATAAATCCACAGTTTCAAAGAACAAAGATGGCGAATGGTGACAGAGGAAGACCGACAAACGGACACGAAGTCAGAGAGACACAGACAGGGTCTGCAACAGAGCGACAGGGAGGCAGGAGGATCTAATCTCTTATTACAAATGTTAAAAGTTAGTTAAATTTATTTATTTCTCATTAATTGTTGAAATTTAAAAAGCAATCACAACAAAATAAATTAGCTTTTTTATTACAGAGAATTTAATCAATAGTTTAAGCCACGGATTACCACAAAATGTTTTCATAAAAGTAATTAAATCACTGGTGCAAATCATAGAGCACCAAAATAAGCATTCTTTCTATATAATCGTGTTGTTTTGTAATAGACAATTAATTAGTACATTAAAAAACTTTAATATATGTAATGAAAGCACTTAAAATTGTATCACAACAGAACCATTGAAATTATGAAAATGGTGCAAATAATGCAATTATTAAAATAGCAGCCAGTGTTAATATTTTCATAATAATTTGATTTAATGACAACACTCTTGAGTGCTTTCAAGGATTTACATCCTGAAATAATTAAAAAAGAATACAAAACACACATACGCACAATAAAGGAAGGAGAGGGAGTGAGAGAGAGGCAGAAAACTCATTACTTGATGTTTAAAAAGCGTTATCGACTTCACACATTGTGGCCGATGTCAGGCGGGTCATCATGATGCATACATCACTCACGCTGATTGGTTGATTCCGTAGCATGTGACGCGGGCCACCCAATCAACGTGAGTGATGCTCGCATCGTCATGATTTGTCTGCCACCGGCCATGCTCAGCAACAGAGCAGCAACAGAACCACAACTGAATTTCAGCGACCGTTGAAATCTTTTTTATATAAATATTATTTTAATTATAAACAAATTACAATTTAATTCAGACAATAATAAAAGCAATAAAAAACCGGAAGCAACAAATTAAATGGCACAATAAAAAACATTAAAAAATCAACAAAAAATTACAATATTAAAAATAAAATTAATCCAGCAGCAACAGCAACAACAACAACAACAACAACGAATCGATTGTTATTGCGAACAAACTTCAATGTTTCAATATAACAGTTTTTATTGACATATTTAAATATTGTGTGAATATTGAAATCAATTAAGTTTTGTTTATTGTTCACTTTAAAAGGTTTAAAAGGTCCAACTCATTTCTTTGCTCATCAACAGTCGATCTTTGAACTTTGAGCCGCTTTGTTAATGAATACTAAACGTAAATCAATTTTAAGCGTAGTCGAGAGTGGCTTTAATTGTGGCCTACTTTCATGGCCATCACTGTTGACGCTCTGCGGGTTGATTTCTTTGGTTCCATTCTTGCTCAGACTCGGACGGTGAGCTTTTAAGCCGTTTCTTGCATTTGACATTCAGGCAATTAAATGAACTTGTTTTTATTGTACTTGTCTTTAAGTGGATTCAAGTCACGGCGAGGGTCAAGTAACAGAACAGTCGTCGTTATTATTGATTAGCAAAGCAGTTTAATTGATGAATGACACAAGAAAAACAAATACATTTTGAATTTAAATAATCTACGAGTTTTTTGCTTGTTTTTCAGTTGTTTCATTACATAATTTTTGCAATAAATTCGATCATTAAAGAAACAAATTCTTTGCGCCGTTCGAAAAGAAGTCGACATCGAAAATTCGAGCGCAACAGCATCGAAAACCACCGCCAATTCATGCGTTGCTCGCCCACTCTATCTGTCTCCCTCTCTTTCTATTTCAGTCTATCAAAGAAAAAAGTGTTTCAAGGTTTTGCGGAAAATCGAAAGTATTCTGCAGTTATGACGGCTACAAAAGCGGTACCTTTGTATGTGAGTGTGTATGTGTGTGTGTCTGTATGTGTGTGTGTCTGTGTGTGTGCATGATAGCAGTTTATGTACATTGTACCTTAAACGACAGTATAAAAAAAGGTTTGTTTGTTGGCAACGCGATGACTGAGAAATTTACTCGTGCTTTCAATGCAGACGTTTTTTTTAAACATGCATTTTTTTGTCGTAATTTTTTACGGCATAATTTTTTGTTTGTTGCCTGGTTAGATGATAGTTGTTGTTATTACTGTTGGTGTTGTTGTTGTTGTTGTTGTCGTTTGCATGTCGTTACAGTGGGCGGATATCGAGAACTTGATTTTGTCATGTTTTCCTAGCGTGCTGATTGTTGTTAGTAGGGTGGTTGTTGTTGAAGTGAATTTAAAGAATCTGATGTGATTTCAAGTTACTTAGTTATTCAATGTGCGAGTATAAAAAGAGAGATAAAACTGAAATCGCGTTTGCAATAAGAAGAAGAAAGAAGATTGTCGATATTAAATATAATATTATTCTAGAAAATGCATAAAAACTTATTCTCGAAATAATAAACAATACAAAAACCACACAAAAATAAAAATAAAGACAACGTTCTTCACATTATAAACTTCATCAGCTTCAAATACCGGAAATTGCAGCCATGTGTAGCTTTAGAACCGGATGTGTATTGAATAAATTAAGTTGAGTGAAATCACTGTAGTTGTTGTCTTTTTTTTGGTTTTTTCCAAACGAATAAAAGCTAAAAATAACAGCAAAATCAAGGAAAAAACACTATTATTGTTGATGATTGTGAGGGAGAGAGAGAGAGAGAGAGAAGGAGAATATTTTTAAAATTGCTGCTCTAAAATCAGTGATTAGAGAAACGTTCTCTCTTTCTCCCTCCGCGGTATCCCTCTCGCTCCTTCTGTTCCCTTCACTCGTTCTCTGACTCGTTCCTCGCTCTTTCCACACGAGTTCTGTAAAGCAATCATCGGCAACCGCGTTGCCAATATTTGCATCCTTGTCAAATGCATTTCGGAAAAAAGAAAAGTAAAAAAAAAACCATTGAATACGAAACGAAAAACATTTCCAATGAAGACTCGCATCAAGAATCGAGCGAACTGCAGACGATCAGGATTTTATTTTGCTTGTCACGTACGTGTTAACGATGAATGAAAGGCTAAGAAGAAGAAGGGAGGGAGAAGACGAGGAAGCACAGCAGAGAAAGCACAACAACAACAACAAGAAACATTATAAAACCAGTATCAGCAGCAGCAGCAACCTTCACGAAAGCAGAAAGAAAAGCAGTAAAAATAAAAACCGGACAGAAGCCGGAGCAGCGAACGACAAGAATTCTGTTCCGATGGAGACACGATTGACTGCGATGATGATGATGATTATAATGCATGATGTGTCCAAGGAAATCGCTAAGAATACGTATGAATTCTTCAATCTTTTGGCAGCGGCATCTCTAAGCTAATATTTAGTACACTCCTGAAGAAGCGTGCGATTGTATACAACAACAGGAGTGAAAAAGACAACAACAACAACAACAGCAGCAGTAAAAAATGGAAAAAAAACTCAGTTGAACTGACAGTTGATTGAATTCGAATGCGAAACGTATTGAAGTGGAGTGTTTTTCTGTGTGTAGGTTGATAAGTAAGTGCGAACTGCAATACCGACAATGAATAAATTCTATTTTAACAGCATTGAAATGTGCTCATCGACGAATTCACTTGATTACTTTTTTTGCTTCTATTTTCGGTTGGTTCACTTTCGATCATTCATTCATTCAATCCTTCATTCATTTATTCACCCCTCTCGTTCCAATGAAACCCATTACACCAACCAACCAACTGACTCCATCATTGTTGATCCTTTCCTCCTCGATGGTGAGCGAATGTGATTCCTTGCCACTTTTAAGCTGCTTTCCCTTTCGTTCTGCTCCTTCGTTAAGTCGCTGCATTTCCACTCTCATCCCCCAGGATGTAGTTTTCGATGTAATAATTAATAAAATAAGCAAAAAACTTGAAATACTCCAGGGACACAACCGATTCGACTGCACCACCGCATTGCAAGTGGGTCAACGTTGTTGTGTTGACGCAAATTAATGATGTTTGTATTTGAATAGAGTTGTAAATGAAGGCAAAATCAAATAATTGACTAGATGCAACATTTTCTCGTATATTGCAGTCGTTGGCACTAACGTCGTCGTCAAATAAAAGGACAACAGAGTAAAGCTGAGCAGAGCAGAGCAGAGCAGCAGCAGAGTAGAATGAAAAAGCAGCATCAGAGCAGAATGAAGAAGCAGCAGCAGAGTGGAATGAAGAAGCAGCAGCAGAGCAGAATGAAGAAGCAGCAGCAGAGTAGAATGCAGTTGAGCCGAGCAGAGCACGATCCATACACGAATACACACGACCAGAGCAGCACTCGAGAGTAGTTGAGAGCGTTTTAATATTAATTGCTTTTTTGAAAACAATTTGATTGCTTTTAAAGCAAGTTTATTTATTTAGTTTATTTCTTCATTCATTTACATGGTTTACTTTACAATTCCGAAGATGAATGCATTAAAGTCCATTTATCTTCTCTTTGTTGTTGCTTTTCAAATACTTCAAAAATGTTCATTCAACATTTCTGGCATTTTTCACACTTCTTAAATATTCTAACATTTTTGGGTATGTTGTGTTTTTATTATTAACATTCTAAACATGCAACAGACATTCTCAACATTGAAGAAAAGTTAGAAAGTGGAGTCGAATGCATGCGGAGTTATTCTCAAGTCATTCACAAGTCTCTCTCACCAGTTATTTAAAAGTTGGTAGAACGATTAAAAAAATTAGCACTGTTTCCAGACTTCGCACTTGAATTCTTGTAATAATTGTTGCCACTCATGACAACATGTATCCAAACATATGTATGTAGATATGTACATATTTACGTATTATGTATGCATATAAACATGTTAAACGAGGCAACGTTGACGTTCATGACGCCACAAATTCTGCCGACTGCGCACAGAAACTGCATCATGTTCCTTCGTGGATCTCCTTACCAAATGACGAACGGCGAGCGAAGTGTTTAACGATTGCTTGTCCTCGTGCATGTGTTCGGCCGACGTCAGACGTATCATCATGATGCGTGCATCATTCACAATGACACCGGTCATAATTTTATACTGTTGTTTGCAACAACTAAGAATGTGAAGTGGGTGGGACATGCATACAGACTTCGTGTTGTGTTGTTGTTGTGTTCTGTTGTTTTTGTGCAACACACATTGTATTCAACACATGCTCAACACATGAATGCAGAAATGGGGATGATTATTGAATTTGTATTAATTTTTGGACACTTAGCATTAGACATAAAAACGCAAAGTGTTACAAGTTCAGTAACATGACAACGTCTCTACTCGAGTGCAGCAACGTCAGTAGAGACGTCAATTCTTTTACAATATATGATCGTCGTTGCTCTTTCGGGTCATGAGATTTTATTCATCTGCTTTTATTAACTTCCCCCTTCGCTTCCCCCCTTCGCCACCCATGAATTGCACCCTCTTGGAAAATTTAAAATGTAAGGCGACAAACAAGTTTCGGTTTTTTATACAAGTTTTTCAGGTTGAGTGCGGCGTTTATAGTTTTCTTCTTTCCTTGTTCCGAAAGAGAGGTTAAAAGAGCGCTTACAGTAGATAGGTTTTCTATGTGGAACCACAAAAGGAGAGGAAAGGGTACAATAAAAACAACTACAGTGGCTTTTCCTTGTATGTTGCTGTTGTGAAGCAGGTGTACATGTGTACTTATATTCATGTGCAGCCGTTGACAACTAATTAGAAACGCAGTGACATGATGAGGTCTTTAAACAGGCTACATCGAGAAACTGTCAACATACGAATTTATTGAGGGATCTCGTATATTTTGTCTCTCAATTTGCTTCAATTTGAGAAACATTCAGATCATCTTTTATGTGGTTGGTGGCCTTTGCAAGAGATCCCTTCTCCCCACGTCGCACCCACGCAGGAAACAACATCACGTGGAAAGTTCATTTCATCATTTCACACCAGCTCAGAGTTCAACTTCTTCTTCTTCTACTTCTTCTTTTTAATAGAATTACGCGTTGACGCACTGAGAAAAAGTTGCAAAAGAACAGCGTAAAAAATGTGGGGTGATGAATTCAAAAAGAATCGAATAAAATGTGACAGCGTGATGACAACAGCGTGACACGCGTGAAACATGACTTTCGTCAAAATGTTAGCGACAAGTTTTTCGCGTGAAAAGCATTTTTTGTCCGTTTGCTTATTTTTTGGATGATTTTTTAGGGTGTTTTTTTACAATGTTTTTTATATTGTAGGTACATATGTATGTATACTTAATGTTGTGACTTTGAAAACGCTTTACGCGAGGGATGAGCGATTTAAAAGATGGAAATGAGGTGGTTGAAGACGTGCAAATTTCGGGACGTGCTTCGACCTCAAAAACTGATGAAAACGTGCAAAAAGTGGCAAAAATTCGTTCTTTCGTACAGGCGAAGATCGAAGAAAGAGAGTTACGGAGAAAGAGAGCAGAAAAGTGGGTCAATGGCTTCATTCTTCATCATTAGAACGCGTCGTGTCAGATCCCCCTTCAAATCCGCGATTTTCGATGCTGATGCTGATGATGACTCACTTGAATTCTCTCGAAACTCATTTCAAGTCCTCTAGAAGCGAGCTACGAGCGAATATTTACTTCAGTTTAAAGTAATCAGCTTAATGATGTACAAAAGTAATGTTATATAAAAGAAGCTTTAATTAATCCATCCATAAATCAGATGTTGGATACTTCCTCAAGACTTCCTATAAAAGAGACACCTAACTTAATGAAGAAGCATAATGAATCAACTCCCAGTGCCCCCTTCCACCCCTTCCAACCCTATTTTTAGTATCCCACCAGAAAACAACCAGCCAACTCTTTCTTCAAGAATTTCTTGAAGCAGAACTGAAAAATGTCAAGAATAATAAATAACAATTGAAGAATATCAACGAACAATAAGAACGCATAACAACAACAACAACAATAAGAACAACAACAACAATCTGCAGAACATAAAGTTTAGTCATTTATTCACCCATTCATTCATTTATTCATTCAGTATTTTAATTCTTGTTGATATGAACTAAAAACTGATGCCAACTTCAGACATCGCATTGAATACGGCGGCAGAATACAACAACAACAAAAATTATTGTTTAAAGTAAATCATTAATCATGGGTGAGCGTATCTTAATCTCGATTCAAGCCATCAAATTCTGAAAACAACAGGAACGACAACAGAACTCCAAGCAAACATTCCGAGAGAACATCATAAAAAGAAAATCAAACAAATTGAAACAAAGAATCACAAGGAAAACTGTTTTGTCAGTTCGCAGATGACGCAAAAATAAAAAAAAAAACAATTACATCAGCAACAATACAACCATCTATAATAATAATAAAAGCAACAACAAGGAGCAAACATGTCGTGGAACACTAAGCATAAAAGTCGCAATAACAACAACAACAACAATATTATTATCATCGTCATCAGAATCAGAATCAGAATTATTAAAATACGACCATCCTTAAATTAATATAATGAATCCAACGTGGATGGAAAAAAATGGGAGGAAATCGAAGAGAAGTCGGATGAAAGTCGAAGGAAATTCTGATGAATTTAAGACGAAATTCCGATGAACTTCGGATGAAATTCCGATGAACTTCGTATGAAATTCCGATGAACTTCGGATGAAAATAGGAAGACAATCAGATGATAATCGGCTGAAAATAAGATGCAAGCCCGATAACAATCGGATGATAATTGGATAAAAATAGATGCAAATCAGAGGAAAGTCGGAGAAAAATCAGGTAAACAATAGACGGAAAACTGAAGAAAAACGAAGAATGAACATCGGATGAAAATCTAATGAAAACCGGATGTTAATCGAGTAACAAGCGGTAATGATACAATAATTGGATATGAAAAGGATGACAGTAAAATTCGGATAAAATTCGAAGAAAACTCTAAGGATGAAGATTTATAGAGAGAAAATGAAAAGCAACAAACGTGACTAAAATAAAAAGAAAAGTTCCAATATGATAAACTATAAGAAAATTATTTTTATATTGCATTTGAGATGATGAATGCCAAAGGCGTTCTAAGGACAATATCGCACTAAGGATAAATAATAGCAAAAACAAAGAGAAAAACAAAAATCAACAAACTAACAACAGTGCAACTCTTGAAAATACGACAAAAGTCATGATGTAGAGAGTAAAGAATGAAAGGGATAAAAGGAAGGAAAAGAGAGAGAGGGAGAGAATCTTAAACTCATTAAATTTTAATAATAATTAAACTGTAATAAAATGATTATTAAAAGTGAAGTTTGCAATTTCTTTTGAGTGCAAAAATTGGATAAAAACAAGGACGGTGTTAATAAAGTGATTAGTAAGAAAAAAAAAAAATAAAAAATAAATACTATAATGAAAACAATAAATAATGCTTTGTAGGGAGGAAGAAAAATTAAGCTGAAAAGAAAAAGAACAATAAAAGAAAATGCATTAACAGCAGTTATAATTAAAGCATTCAACAGCTTCGGATTCATTGACAGAATGACGATGATGATGACAGAATGAAGATGCTACACTTGAGAATGTTGTATGAGGAGGAAGACAGCCAGCGAGAGGAGGGGAGGGAGGAGGAGAAGATGGTTGAGGAAGGAGCATGAGAAACAGTTGCTAAATGAGAAAGAAGACAAGAATGATGGGGAGAAGTGGGAGGATGTGTGGGGAGAATCGCAAATGGGCGAAGTGCACAAAACGGAACAAAGTTGAACGAACATCATGATGTGGCTATCATGCTGATGGTAATAATGATGATGATGATATTGATGACGATGGTGTGGATGTGTACGTAGATGAAGTGGCTTGAAGTGGCCGAAAATACGTCATGACAACTGTTTTGTAATAAAAACTGAAAATTGTTACAATTAAAAAGATATCACAATTAAAAGTTTAATTGAAACAGATATGGAACAAAAGGGAGCTGATAATGATGCCTGTGATGATGATGATCACGAGATTGGCAGGTGATGAAGCAGAAAGAAGATGCTGTTGATGATGATGCCGGTGATGGTGATGCTGGAGGTGGTGATGGTGATAACGGTAGCGGTTAACGATTCTACTGGTGGAGATGAAGTTGATGGTGATGCTGATGGTGATTATTATATCATTTTTATGATGATGAAGATACAAATGATAGGCGATTCAATTTATTTTAAGTGAGTTTCGTATAGAAGTGAGTTGTTCAAGGGTTAAAGTTAACGATGACACCTGTTTTTGTCAAGTACTAAAATACGGCCAGGTACTAAAATAGTTTAGTACTAATTTTGAAATCTAATAAAAGTTTGCCGTCAAAACAACGAAACAGATCTGATTAAAATTGAAGAGTATAAAAACTTTTTTATAGTGATTCTTTTTTTTATTTTCTGAAACTTCTGGCTACTAAAAAGACTCAAAATTGGTGGGTTCTCGTTACTGGTTTGGTTGATGGGTTGGATCCGTGCTTACGGTATCCCGAACTAATGTTTAAGTGTAACATGAGGATAAATAAAATCCAAAAAGTTTTAAAATATTCAACAGTTTGCCTCAAGCAAAAAAGTTTTGAATCTAATAAAATCACCAGACGAGAAGAGACCAGAAGAGGAGAATGAGAAGTGCAGGAGAGAGGAGGGGGATGACTAGTGGGAAGGAACAAGAGGGAGAGGGAGAGGAGGGAACAAGAGGAGGAGGCTGTCTCAAGCCTCCAGATGATGAATATTTTGAAATTTGCTGATAATTAGGAAACTTTATCAAAAGTACTGAAGACCGAACCAACAGAAGCTTAGAACACTCATGATTACACGCACTCATTTCGAGATCGTTTTTCATCACTTTTCTTTTTCCAAAATCGTGGTATCGTCATTTTATTTGGCCAATTTTTTGAGTGTTTCATACAATTTTGATTAAGATTCTTATTCACCTTAAAATCGCTCATTCACTGCTAATGGCGTTGCCACAGTCTTGTTTTTCTTATGATGTAGTTACATTGGATTTACTTCAGTCATTCACTCACTCACTCACTCATTCATTCGAGTTGATTGAAGCAACATAAAGAAATAAAAAAACGTGCAAAAAATTCATAAAAACAAAAGTTGTCCTGGTTAATGTTGTTCCCTTTGTTTGTTGTTGTTGTGGCCTTTGTTGTTGTTAGTTAACAACAAAAAGAACTTTTCGCAGTGCTTCCGAAACTTTTAACAGACGCGTTTTAATGAGAGTCATCCAACATCTGATGATGCTCTCGATTTACAGCCTTATCGTGTATCTTTTCGCGTTGCGTTTATTTCGCGTTTTGTTTTGTGCTTTTCGTATTTTTCGAAGAATTAAGAGAGAAAAATTTGTAAATCTCTCAAACGCACTCGAAACGCGGAACCAAACCCAAACGCAGCTTTGTTGGTAATTTACATGTTTTGCAGACTTCACTACGTTTTTGTGGCATGATGGATGAGCTATTTCGTGGAAAAAGTCTCTCAAACCAGACGATCGCAAAATGCTCGCGTTTGGTGTGATTCTGAACAGTGGCTCATACAATTTTTTTTTATGCATGGCGCTACCTTCTCCAAAAGGTTCAGAAAAACTTCCTTTTTCATGCGTAGTTCCTCATAAACCTGTTCATTATATAAAATAAAATAATGCACATACATAAGTAACAAATAATATTAGAGTTACTGATGCTCCGACATATGTAAAATATCCGATTTGTCCCTCTTCTGAGTATCCCCGTATTTTATTCCACGCTATGACGCTGCGCTCTGGTAATCGCACGAGGAATATTGCTGCTATATTCACTCTCACATAAAGAGCACACGATAATAAACACAATATCAATATGTAAACAATGTGTGCGTATTATCAGATTTGCTTTTGTTGTACAAATTGTTGCCATACATCAAAGATAGCACTAATTCATTGGGATTCCTGAAAATACTTGTAAAAATGCTAAAAATGCTTCATGCATGGTAACTCTTTGTGCTCTGCAAGCAGGGGAAGTCTGCAAGACTACGTAAAGTTTGTTTATCTTTGTGTTTCTCCTCAAAACTGAAACGCAGTCTACTCGAAAAAGTTTGATCATACCATTTGAAACGCATTGCGTTTGAGTCGCGTTTGCGTTTGCGTTTAAAAATACGAGATAAGGCTGTTAATCAGAGTGTAAATTACAAAAAAAAAAACAGACGGCAGGAAAAGCAAAAAAAGATCAGAAAACAAAAAAAAAAAAAAACAAACAGTGTTTAAAAACTTTTACTTTTTTTTTGAATAAGCGAAAATATAAACGAACCAAAAAAAATAAAAGAAAATTAACTGAAAAACAGAAGAAAAATTACTTTTTTTTAGAAGTGAGTTTTGGTTTTTTTATAAACTTATCTCTTTAATTGCGATTGATTAAATATACTATAATATATTGAAATGAAAGAATGATGACGTAACTTTACAGTGATTCTCAGACGTTTTGATTTTCATTGAAAATTTTATTTAAATTCCAGTTAAATTAAGAAAGAGGAAAGCATTACAAATAAAAACTTCACATCTTATAAAAGAAAATATAAAAAATGTATTTCAGTGCTTTTAAAACTTGATTCATTTATTTATTGCTTTATTATTGCAAATGATTTGACTGTTTTTTATGGCGAGTTTACAAAATGGATTACAAAATCTGATGAAATCGCTTGAATCGAAGTGAAAAATCAAGATTTACACGTTTTTCCATCGTAGATCTGAAAAGTATTTCTTTTTTCTTTGTATGTTTCACTATTTAAACCAGTTAAGAAAAAAAAAAATAAAGAAATATAAGAAAATATTTTAAACAATTTAAAAAAAAAATTAGTGGAAAAAGTTATCTAAAAAATCCAAAAATTAAAGAAATCTTAAAAAATGCATTTTTAAACAAAGTAAAGTAAAAAAAAAAAATATTAAAACTAGAGAAGAAAAATCTACAAGAAAAATGATCCATCTTAAAAAAATGTGTGTAAAAATGTGAAACTTGTTCGTGTTTTGTGGGCGGTGGGTTGGCGGGGGGAGGATCGGCTGGGGGATTTGCTTGAGTTTGTTTGCAGCATGAACGCGTAACGCATGTGCAACGAAAGCCAAGTGAAATGATGCTGAAAACCATGTTAGCGTAAACAGCAAGAAAGGCCGAAACAAAATCAGAGAGCGCAGCAGAGACTGCGACTGAGACGAAGACGGCGACGCAGGCCGAGAGGAGGACAGAGAAGACCGAGCGCAGTCTGAGACGAAGCTCCAACGAATACCATGACGACGGCACAGAGGCAGACGTTTGCACAGACCGAGACGGGGGGCAGAGAGCGAGACGGTGGAAGGGAGACCAAGACGGGAGGCAGAGAGCGAGACAAATTCATCAACATGGCGACGGCGCGACATCTGCGTAACAAGTTCAAGTTTAAGAAATCAACGAAGTGTGGTCAGTGGAATGCTTCGGATCGGTTCTGAAAAGATTTCAACGTGGTCATATGATTATTATGATGATGATGGTGATGATGATGATGGTGATGATTATGATGATGATTACAATGATGATGATGATGGTGATGAGTGCTGCATGTGTTGTTACTTTTGTTTTGGTTTCGGTGGGAAACGAGTTCGTCCAGTTTTTCCCCAACTCGCTTTAAATGGATGGAACAGCAATCGATACAGAATTCATATAGATACATACTCATATGGATTTTCAACAATTACAACAACAACAGCAACACCGAACCAACAACAACAGCAACAGCGAACCAACAACAACCAAACAGTTGACTATTATATTGTATTTGAAATAAAAACATGTGACATTTTTTATCAGTAGAAACGGAGCGTATCGGATACCTGGCGACCTCCGATACTATCTAGCCTTACCTGTGCACACGGACCTCTGTGCAGGCGGACCCTCCCCTTGTCCGACACTCGTGGGAACAAAATTGACAACCTAACATATATAAACAAAAACGATGAAAGAGAGACGGGACGGACGGCTACGGACTGTGACGGCTTTACCGACACAACCCACACCGACCGTCGTGAGCGAGATGGCGTCGCATCCAGTGACAAGCATCGAGCTCTCCCCGCTGCAACTGGAACATCCGATGAAGACGACTGCAGCACTCGGCTCGTGGATCTAGTCCTGAGCGAGGCTGACGAGAGTGAGTCCCTGACTCTCTCACAGGTCAGCCAAGCTACGATGATCGATCTTGAAGCCGAGGCTGCTCTGTTAGAGGATGCCCCCTTAGCAGCACGCGACAGACTGGAGCCCGGTCCAAGGAGGAAAAAGCCAGAAGGGCCTACAAGCGGGCGAAGAGCTTTCTTCGTAAGCTGGCCGGACTGGACCCCTCCACGTTGACCGAGAGGCAGCGCCACATGAAGAAGGGCAGCGAGAAGAAGGTGGCAAAGTTCGAAAGAACTGCTGCCGCCTCAGCCGACAAAGGGGAGGGAGGGTTAACACTTTCCAAGCCCCTCCCGAAGGCAATCGCTGAGACAAATGTGGGCGCTACAAGGGCCCTGGACGAGAAGCCATCGACCTCTCGTAGGTCACAGGTGACTCGTCAGGACCAGGCCAATAGAAGTGCCGCGGCTCCCAAATCCGGACCAAATCCAACTATCCCGGCCAGCAGGGCGGAGAAAAGGAACAGGTCGGCGGAGGAGTGCCCGAAGAGTGAGCCTAAAAAGGTGAAGAGATCGGCCAGCTTCAAGGCTGAAGCATGCCTACAGATAGCCATAGTCGACAGGTCCGACCCAGATGGGAAGATCGCACCGGCTAACTGGCTACGCGTGGAGGCTAAGCTGCTGGCCGAAATGTCGAAACCCGAACGGAGGGGGGAGGAGGTAGACTTTGAGGGGGCTGGATGGCAAAGAGGAGTCAAGGTCATCAGTTGCGGCAACAAGAGGGCTCTGGACTTCTTGTCGTCAGCGATTCTTAACCTTGACGAACCTTGGCCGAAGGCCAAGCTCGAGATCCTACCGCGCTCCTCTCTTCCCTTACGGCCAGCGGTTGTGGTGTGGATCCCGCCTCCGGTCCCGGAATCGGGAGCCACCGTGCTTGGCCTGATTGGGAAGCAGAATCCATCCTTAGGGGCGCAGGACTGGGAGATTCTCTCGACCAATGTCCCTAAGAATGGTGGTAGGAACTACTGGTTCGCGGTTAACCAGCAATCCCTGGAGGCCATTAGGGGGCTGAAGGGAAACATCCGCTTCGGCTTTGGATCTGTTAAGGTCCGTGTGCCGAGCGATGGAGACGGCGGAGGGGGAGGAAGACTACAGCCAAATGAAGGTGGTGCAGGTAAACCTCCACCACTGTAAGGCGGCATCGGTCGACCTCCTCCTCACACTGACGAAGGACGACATCGACGTGGCTTTGGTCCAAGAACCCTGGTTGAGTGGAGGGAGGGTTGCAGGACTGAAATCACGCCTATACAAGACCTTCGAACCTGCGGCATCATCAAAGGTAAGGACCTGTGTATTGGTTAAGAACAACATTAATGCTTTTCTTCTTCCCTCCCACAGCTCCCCTGATCTAACCACGATTGTGTGTGAACTAAGTCAGGAGCGTTCACTCCTACTAGCTTCGGCGTACTTCCCCTATGAGGCAGAGGACCCACCGCCGCACCAAGTCCGCGCACTAGCAGAATTTGCCCACCAGAGCAAATCTAGGCTAGTGATGGGATGCGATGCAAACGGACACCACCCGCAATGGGGAAGCAGTGGCATCAACAAGAGGGGTGAGTCGATTTTTGATTTTATCCTTGATTATAACCTAGTCATTTGCAATAGGGGAAATACTCCCACGTTTAGCATTAGAACTAGATCAGAAGTCTTAGACCTAACACTCAGCAGTGCTGGGGACACACAAATTGTAGATTGGAGAGTATCCGCTGAGTATTCCCTCTCGGACCACTCCAGGATTCTCTTCGATATTAGAGTGTCACTACCATCGGTGATACCATTCAGAAACCCAAAGAAAACGGACTGGGATAGGTTCTCTCAACTAGCCGCGGCCAAACTGTCTGTTCATAAGGCGAGGCTCATGGGGGAGAACACCGAAAACCAGGTTCGTTTCCTGTCTGGGGCCCTCCGAAGTGCTTTCACCAGCTCCTGTCCTATAAGCCGTCCACGCAAGAGTAGCAAGCCAGGATGGTGGACCCCGGAGCTGGCGGCGCTAAGGAGAGCTACCAGAGCGCTCTTCAATAGGGCCAAAAGCTCAGGCAACGATACGGACTGGGTTCTGTACAGGACGGGGCTCAGGCTTTACAAGAGTAGGATTAGAATAGTTAAGAGGGACTCGTGGAGAAAATTTTGTGGCTCTGTTTGCGAGGTAAACGAGGCAGCAAGACTACGTAGGGTACTCGCCCGCGAGAAGGTGACACCGGGCCTTATCCTAAGGTCTGATGGCTCGTGGACGCAAAGTAGCCGGGAGACTCTGGAGGTGCTCTGTGACAAGCACTTTCCAGGTTGCACTGATCACGAGCTGGAAGCGGAGGCGCTCTGTGACGCTCCTAGTTCCACCTGGGAGTCAGCAGCGAGCCTATCGCGAGGTGCAGTTGGCGACATTGTGGATGAGGACAAGGTTAAATGGGCGGTGAGTTCGTTCAGCCCCTTCAAGTCGGCGGGGCAGGACGGTATCATACCGGCCATGCTGCAAAAGTCCCTCACCTCAATCCTACCGCTGCTCATCGAAATTTTCAAAGGATGCCTTAGGAATAAATATGTCCCGAAGGAATGGAGGGAAGTAAGGGTCGTCTTCATACCGAAAGCAGGCAGACCATCCCACTTCTCCGCTAAGGACTACAGACCCATCTCTCTTTCATCATTTATGCTGAAGACGCTCGAGAGGCTGGTGGATCTGTACATAAGGAACAGGATAACCCACAGGCTGTGCCAGTCCCAACACGCCTACTTGAAAGGCAAATCGGTTGAGAGCGCACTCCATAGGGTGGTGTCCACGATAGAGAAATCTCTTGGAAATAGAGAATACACGCTGGGCGCCTTCCTAGACATAGAAGGGGCATTTAACAATGTCAAACCGGAGGCAATTACCGAAGCCCTGACGCAGTTTGACATACCAGGAGCCATAGGGGATTGGATTGATGAGATGCTGAAAGGCAGGATCATAAGTCCATCCTTGGGGACGACCAAGTTGCGTAAGAATGTCACACGCGGGACTCCCCAGGGAGGGGTCCTCTCCCCCCTCCTGTGGCTCTTGGTGGTTGACGGAATTCTGAGAGAGTTCCATGGCTCGGGCGTTAGGGCAATAGTGTACGCTGATGACATAGCAATTCTGATATCGGGTAAATTCCTACCCACAATCAGCGAGCTTATGTCCCGCGCACTAAAGCGTATTTCGAGTTGGGCAGACAGGAATGGTCTCGGCACGAATGCAGCAAAGACCGAACTTGTCCTCTTCACTAGGAAATACAAGATCCCGGACTTTAGGAGGCCCCGCCTAAATGGCCAATGCCTACCTCTGTCTGGTCATGTGAAGTATCTCGGCACTATCCTGGATAGTAAACTATCCTGGAAGCTCAACGTAGCTGAGAGAGCGAAAAAAGGACTTAACGCCTTCTACGCCTGCAAAAAGGCCATCGGAGGGAGATGGGGCCTATCACCGTACATCGTCCACTGGATGTACACAGCAATTGTACGCCCAATTCTCTCCTACGGGGGCTTGGTATGGTGGGAGGCGTTGCAGCGGGACAGCAACCTCAAAACCCTAACAGGGGTGCAACGATGTGCTGCCAGAGCGATTACTGGAGCAGTGAGAAGTACGCCGCAGGCTGGACTGAACACTCTGCTGAATCTGCTGCCTCTCGACCTATTCGTGCTGGGCACTGCTGGCAAAAGCCTGCTTAGGCTCAGAGAGCTCAACCTCGGTAACGAGGCCCAGCTTGGACACGCCAGCGTGCTTCGCAGACTTAGGCTGCTGAACTCCGGCCATGGGTTGAACCTGTCTGCTCCAACAGACTACATTCTCCCGAGAATCGAGTTTGAGGGCAGACCCTCTGTGCTCCTGCCCAGCAGGGAGGACTGGTCGTCAGGGGAACTTATCCCCCAAAGAGACATCGCTATCTTTACGGACGGATCTAAGACCGAGGAAAGTACGGGAGCTGGCTTTTACTCCAGCACGCTTCAAATCGAGCGGTATTTCAGACTGCCGGACTACTGCAGCGTGTTCCAAGCGGAGGTGTACGCGATCGAACGGGCGGCTGAGTTTGTCCTGGAGGAACGGATATCGAACACAGATATACACTTCTTTGTGGACAGTCAGGCCGCCCTTCTTGCGCTGGACTCCGTGGTGGTAAAATCGAAGGTTGTATCGAACTGCAGAGGGAAGCTCAGGGAACTCAAGGCATCGCACAATGTTAGACTCTGTTGGGTTCCAGGTCACTCAAATATAGAGGGCAACGAACAGGCAGATCGTCTGGCAAGGTTGGGCTCATCAACCAGTTCCACAGAAGCTGATACCTCCGTTGGTATACCGATTTCGTCCCAGGCTAAAGAAATTGAAATCCTGGCAACGCACGTAGCCAATCTTAACTGGGAAAACCGGGCAGATTGCGCTACGGCCCGGTCTCTATGGCCAATTATTAACCCGAGAAACTCTAGAGCACTCCTCTCCTTACCGAGGGAGCAGCTGAGAGTAGCAGTTGGAGTGATCACAGGGCACTGCCCAATAGGCCATATGGTCTCCAGATGGAGGCCTGGGGCTACAGTTGATCACTGCAGGTGCTGCAACGACATAGACGAGGAGGAGACTATAAGCCACTTGCTCTGCCAGTGTCCCGCCTTATCACGAAACCGCCTCCGGACGCTGGGGGCTGGTTTCCTGGATAATTTGTCGGAGCTGGCGGAGCGACCGGTTTCTGGCCTTCTGGGCTTCATCAGGAACGCTGGCCTGGCCTTTTCGCGGCCGCTACCCGACCCCCCACTTGGAGGCTCTGGCTGCGGGGGCTGGAGATCCGGCGTGCATACAAGGAGTTCCCACCTAAGATAGTAAGCGCACTTATGGGCAACCACAATGGGCCGGACAGGCCTAGGTGTTGATAATTCCCCCCGGGGGATTACAAGCCCTTCTACCTACCTACCTACCTTTTATCAGTAGAGAGTCGCTCATAGCAACAGCAACAATAATACTACCAACAACATTAATGAGAATAATAATGATAATAAGAAAACTAAAACAACAACAAAAAACGACAAACGACAAACGAAAAAACAAATATAACAAAAGTAGAGTTCAAATGATTAGTTTTTGAAATTTTTTCTTGTTTTTGTGTTTGATTTGTTGTTGTTGTTATGGCGAGATGACGACAACAATGACGATGCTTTAGCGGTCAATAACTTTTGTATTATGCAAAAAAAAAAAAGAAAAAAAATAGTTTTAAAATTTTATGTTTTTACAAATTTTCCTTTCTTGTTAATAATTTTTAAGTATGATCTCTCAAACTTCGCTTTTTCTTCTTTATCTCTTTTGTGTATTATAATTCACATCATATGTATTTTATGAATTCCGGGTTTGATTTTTTTTGCTTTTTTCGTTTTCTTCCTCTTTTTACATTCTTTTTGCTTTTTTCTCACTGTTTTTTTCTTCTATTTACATGTGATTAAAACCGGTTTCTTTGTTTCTTAATTTAATTTAAGCTAATTTTTTGTATGCTTTACTTTTTGGTTGTTTTGTTAGCTGATTCCACTTCTAAAAGCGGAGTGTCCTCTCTCACTTTCACGCTCGCTGGTTTTTCTCGTCTCCTCTGTTCGCCTCTTCTTTTTGTCCCAACCTTCCTTTTGTCACCTCTCCTTTTCTCTCCCCCTTCCTTGTCTCCACTGTAGATCTCTTCTTCCTCTCAATTACCACTTTAATTGGATTTTTTCTTCATCTTTGATAACAACGCTTTGACAGTTTTTTCAGCAAAAGAAACTACTTTTTTTCTTGCTTTTCATGCTATTTCTGGGTTTTATTTTTGGGTCCTATTTATGGGTCTTTTTTTGGCTCCTTAGTTGTTGTATTTTTTGTTTTTAAAGATTTTATTTTTAGTTCTAATTTACTTTTGTGTTTTCGGATTTTATTTTTTTTAACTTTTCTGTGTATTTTTAAGGTTTTATAAATAGGTTTCTTTTTTAAGCGTGTAATTCTTTTATTGTATTTTGCATTATTTTTATGTTTCTTTGGTTTTTCGTTTACTTTATTTACGTACGTTGTTGTTGTTGTTGTTTTTGTACTTTTTGTGCTATTGTTTTTTCTGATTGTTGTTGTTGTTGTTGTGGTGATTCAAAAATTGGCACAATTTTAAGATAAAATCTAGAAAAAGACGTTGAACTTAGAAGAATTCAAAGGTTTGAATTGCCGAAAGGGTGGTCGACGGAAGGGGGATAGAGAAGGAGAGGCAAAAAGAGAGGCAAGAAGAAAGGGAGAGAGATGAAGCTTAAACTAAAGTTAGAGATTTTTTACTTACTCAATCACTTGTTTTCTCCGCTTCTTTTAAAAGTAGTTTTTAATTTCATTACTTTTAGAAGAACAAGAATATTAACAATAACAAGAATAAAAACAAGAATCAGAACAGAAAAAAGAAACAAAAACAGAACCAATAACAAAAACTTTCTCTCTCAAAGTCAAAGTTGTTAAAAATGTGTGATGAATGAGTAGTTCATAAAAATTTTACACTTTTGACCGCGTTAAAGCAATAATAATGATAATAAAAATACCAACAACGATAACAACATAATGAGTATATCATGTCTACAAAAAGATGTGTACTTAAAAAAGAACAACAGGAAAATCACAACAGCAACAAAGAGCATGAAAAGAGCATCATTTTGAACAGTCATAAAAGGAATGTGTTTGCTTTTAAATGTAACCAGCTGTCAAAATAAATACACGTACGTAGAACACAATATAAGACCCTCTTTACAACCAGACCCCCTCCCATTCCTCCCACTCCCCCCACTACATTCCCTCTCTTCAGTTCCCTTAAGTAGTCTCTGAAGTAGTTTTTCCTTAGTTCGGAGTCATTGTGATCGAAAAATCTTTTAATTCGGGAATCATATCATTTTTTCTCGATTTTTAAAAATTATGGATCATAAAGTAACTTAGCATTAGCATTATCATCATTATCATTATCAACATTATCATTATAATCGTCATCATCAACATCATAATCATGTGTAGAGTATCGAAATAGCAGAGAAACAAAATTTTATTACCAAAAAAAAGGTGACATAAAAAATCAAAAGCTTATTCATTGAACAACAGCCAATGTTGTTGTTGTTGATGATAACGATTGGTTGTGGTTTTTGGTTTACTGTTGTTGTTGTTTGTTTTTGTTGTTGTTGTCTTTGTTTGTTTTTGTTGTCGGCGGTGGTTATATTATACTCATAATTATTGTTGTTTTTTCAAATATTTATTTAGCTATATTGCTGTTGTTGTTGTTGTTGCTGTTATTGTTGTTGTCTGCTTTATTAATGTTGTTGTTTTTATTGTTGTTGTTGTTGTCTCTTCCACCGTCTCGATTACACGATTTTACACGATCGCATCGTATAATTAAAATAATTTAAACTATCCACCGGATGTTAGTATTAAAGCAGCTGTTGTTATTGTTGTTGTTGTTATTGTTTTTAATGTTGTCGTTGTTGTTGTTGAATAAAAATAATGAAATTTAGAGAACAATTAAAACGAATAGCAAAATATTTAAAATAGTTGTTAGGATTTTACTACAAATTAACTACTTTGTGGCTTCTGAAGTTTCGTTGTGTAGTTTTTGTTGTTGTAGTTGTACGATGTTATCGCTGATGAAGAAAAAAAAAACCAAAAAAAAAAATAACAAACAACATCATCATCAGCAAAGACTAAAATATGAATGAACAAAAATTGAAAAGTTACGATAACCTTTCATGGTTAGAAAGATACGAAGAAACTATTTTTCCTTTGTTAATTTAAGGCGTTAATAATAATAATAGCAATAATATCAACAACTACAACAACAACACAAAAAATAACCAATCACCTTCGTTAGGATTGGAATTTAATAGGAATGTCTGTCAACAAAAATGTGAGACGCAATTAAATCCTAATAAATAATCATAAAGATTCCACAATCAAAAATAATCAACCAGCAACGAACAGTTTCAAGAACTGAGAGTGATAGCTTCGGCCTGACCGACGCTAATGTGTACCCTACACCCCCGTAGGTAGATTATTTGTATTTCACTTTTACTCAAATTCAAATTCTTTCAGCATATGTACTCGCTAATGGAGGAAAAGTGTTGCAAACTACTTGAAAAAATGCAGAATGAATTTTCGTTGTTTTGTTTCTTTTATTGATTTCTATTGTCAAGTATTACCATTAGATTTAAAATTACGAAAGAAAGGAAACTCAAGTTGTTCCGAATTCTATTAAAAATTCTTACAGTTTGGTTAAAAATACAACAAAATAAAAGAAATGCTAAAAAGGGGCGAACCTCATCAATTGAACAGAACTACAAAAACAACAACAACAACAATAGCAGCAGCAACATCATCACCATCAGCATCACTATCAAAAACAATCAATTGTAGAATTAAATCTGCACTTTTTTCGAAATATTTTGAATACTTTCTCAGTTTCTGATGCTATTTTAGAAGCAACTTAATGTCCTCCCCTCACTTCCTCCCCTTCTCCCTCCCCCAAAAGGGTTAGGAGTCTGCACATTTTAATTTCATTGCATTTTAAGGCAACGTACGATTACCAGTGCGATGCGGTACGGTATCCGGTGCTGGTATTCGGAGCGAAACCGCTGGTGGTACCGGCGATCAGCAAAGGAAAAAAGATAGCTTCTTCTTCTTCTTCATTATAGACGCTCACACGGTGATCATGCGGTGAAATGCAGCCAGTTGCGTTCACTGAACGTATGCTTGGCCGGTACCGTACCGCAACGTAACCGCAGTATTTGGGCCCTATTTTCCGTCTTATGCAACATTTTGTTGTTGTTGGTTGTAATTTGATATAAAATTGTCTATAATTGTCAATAAGTGGCTCCTCACAAACCTCGAAATCGAAAGTAAAGTTTATGAAACACAACCGACGACTGGTTTTTTTTTTAGATTGACTACCTCCGAAGAAAGCCACCCGCGCTGGTGTCGCTTTTTTGCTGCTGTTGCTTATGATTTGTTTTTTTCCACTTTTCAATCGCAGTGAAGCATGAAAGAAAATCATGAAGCAGACAAACAGAAGACAAATGTACAAATTAAGTGGGGAAAAATCAAAAGATTGTAAAAAAGAGCGAAATCATCATGAATCTTAGGAAAAGTCTAGAAAATCGTGATCATCGCTGCTAATTATAAAACTCAATGAAGAAATAGAAACTCCATCAGAGAGGCGCGAAGGATGGGAGGAAAGATGAGGGGGGGGGGGAGGGCGTGATGGTCTGTTGAAATGGAGAGAAGATGCGCCAAAAGCCGCTTTTTTCTAAAAAATCAACATTTTTTGTTGGGTTTGCAAGGAATAAAAATATAAAGTAAAATATAAAATATAATATCAAATAAAATATAATATAAATATATAAAATAGTATACTATTCTATATCTATAAATAGTTTGATAAAACAAAAAAATAAAATATAAACTACAATATATTAAAAAAAATTACAATAGAATACAAAATTAAACAGAATAAAACAAAATTAAAAATAGATTACATCGTCTTTTTAATGACCTTTCTTTTAATAAAAGATTTAATAACGATTGCTCAGAGATACGGAGTCATGAGAGCTGCGTGTGCATGCGTGCGTTACGCGTTGCGTGTTGACGGGTTTTTATTATTTATTATTAATTATGATTATTTATTTTTTTAAGTAACACAACAGACTGTTTTCGTTTTACGGGAAAGTGAAAAATAGTTCACTGTAATCGGCCATGTTTCTGGTCGTTTCGGGCCCCAAACGAGCTTCGAGGATGAGCTGCATCCCTGCCGTTTGTACTACGATAGTATTATTTTACTACTTCACTATTACAGAGCGTGTACTACGTTCTTGAAGCCAGTACTGTATATTGTCTTTTTTTAGCAGTTTATCTGAACGTATCTCATATTCAATTCGTAATACTCTGTTCAAAAAGCACTACTATTCTTTTATTTTATGTACTACTACAGAACTTCCCCAAACAACAACGCTGATGAGCGGTGCGTTTGGAGGCGTGACTGGAATGGCGTAGGCTGTGATGTGAAGACTGATTGATTGACACAAGTGAAAATACCTTTATACGTTTCTTTCATACGAAACGAGGAAAGTGAAAGGAGGAAAAGAAAAAAAATCAAAAAATTCAAAACCTTTTAAAGGCAAACAACATAAAACAACTCTTGAATCAAAAGCTATCGATTACAGTGGCGGGTATAAAAAAGTGACCAGTACTTGTATTAATACTGTCCGGTTTCTGCTCTTAGAATTTCTAGAGAGTACCTCTACAAGGTGTTGTTATTGTTTTTGTATTTTAATATTTGTCTTTGTTTCTCTGGCAGTCACTTGATTTTCTTTGTACTACTTTTATTATTACAACGGTTTTTAATTATTTTTTATTCTCTTTTTTCTTATATTTTTTATTCGTGCTTTATAATTTAATTTCATGTTTTATTTGTTGTTTTATCTTTGTTTATTTGTATAAAGCATCGGTTGGGGATCGTGTTACGCCCCTCAGCTTATGTGATGGTTGTTGTTGTTGAAATTAAAACAAAAGCTAAAAATAGGCATTAATTAGTTGTTGTTGTTGTTGTCGTCACTGTTAATCTTCTTCCTCTTCTCCATTTAGATTTTCTGATTCTTCTGCATCAAAACAAAGCAACAGCAAGAACAACAACAACGAAACAACACAACATGAAATGCAACGCTGAATTCATTGACCATGTTACAAAATATTAAATTACTCAGAGCTCAGAGGACGACAACGAGGACGATGACGAGAGCACGATATAAGAAAGAGACAGCATTTGAAGAAAACAACAACAACAAGAAATTATTTATACAATTATTAATTAAAGAAGTTCCGGTTGTTGTAAAGCAACAGCTTTTAAAAGTTCTAAAATAATAAAAAGAATTAAAAATAATAAAAAATAGTAATGTTATTAATTAATATTTGTTATTATTCTTATATGTTATTAATTAATAATTTAGAATATTCTTAATATATAAAGAATTTAATGCTCTCTTCTTAATTCTTCTTTCAATTCTTCCTATAAAAAAAGAGGTTTTCTAAAATGAAAATCTTCTTGAAAACGAAACCGGGTGAGGAAACCGTCTGTGGTGCTGATGTTTCATTTAATAAACTCAGAAAAAAGTTTGATGTTTCTTGTTTTTTCTTAATTAAAAAAAGATGTTTTGTTTTACCTGCATACAAAAAAAAAAAAATAATAAAAGCCGAATCAATAAAATGTTCATATGCTTCTTTGAGAGTTAATTGAAATTTAACAATAAAAAGCTAACAACAACAACTACAGAGAAAAAAAGTACACAATTTGTGAAAATAAATACGAAAAAATAAATAAAAGTGTGAGTACTAAAGTATTGTATAGAAATATTAGAAGCTTAATTAAATATTTACTCGTAGCTTTGAATGCGGTTAGTAAACAATTTTAAGTCCAAGTTTAACTTTAATAAACATCAGTTCATAGCTGATGACTTATAATTTAAATGATCAATCATGTGAGTGAGCATAGTAATGATGATCATCATTATGAAGAAGAAGGTATCAAGAAATAAAATGGTAATGAAAAAAAGTGATCATGAAATAAAATTATCATCACAGGGGTAATGGATCATAGTAGTGATTACAGTCCGTGGTCAAGGTCGATTAATTGTCAGTTGATGAAAAGAATGATTAACATTTTTTATTCAACACATTAAATTTAAATACATAACAAGATGTTGTGTTAAATTTAATTCTTTGTTCAGTTCAAAGAGAATCACTGAAGTGCATCGTACTTAAAATCATTTTAATTAAATAATAACTAGAATATGCTTGACTGTATTTATTCACTCACTGTTTTTAACTAATATTTTATTAATTATTTGTTACTTTTATAAGACTTTATAAGATGGAAGACTTTACGGGGATACTCAACAGCATCATCATCAATAAAACCTCAATGCAGTCACATCATCAAATCTTTTGACATGCGATTTGATGCGATTGAGATGAGGCGAGTGACTCGAGTGACGCGGCGTTTTAAACACCATCCTTTGCAGTTACCGTAGACTGAACGGCCCGTTCCACCCCTTAAATCAGACCACACAACAGGCTGCACAGTGAAACTGTGGTTAAAATCCTAGTCTCTGGACAAACTGTAGTAATGAAGGCGCATCATCATTAGTTTAGTTTTCTGTCTTCACCCCTCCCACACTACTCACCATCACGCCCTACCCTCACCACCCCCGTTGCCCTGATCATGTGCCACTCTGCGATGCTTTTGTTTGAATGTTGAGGTTGACATGTGAGCGACTGTGTGTGTCTCTGTGTTTGTGTTTGTGTGTGTTTTTTCGTGTTTGTGTGTCGTATATCCCTTGACGTTTGCCACACCCACTAATTTTCACTACGCTTTGTACGAAAATTCTGGCGGATTTTCATTGTTTACATTTTCATGTTGATCGTTTTGTGGATTCAGTTAAACGAACCAAAAGAAAATAAAACAAACAAAAATAAAAAAAGGTACAGAGGGGGAGATATTACAAGAAAAAAAACGAAGAAGAATAACAACTAGAAGAATAATGATAAAAAGAAGAAGAAAAACGGGCGATTTTTGGAGGTGGCCATAAAATGTGTTGTGTAAAAAACTACAACATTTTAAATACATTTACAAAGAATAGAATAAAAAATCGAATTAAAATTAAAATGTCACTCGAGTTTCGATTACGGTTTTAACTCACCTTTTTTCAAATCCAGTGATATTTTTGTAATTATCCTTTAATTAACAGAAACGGAAAGAAACCTGCAAGGAAAAGAAAACAAGAAATTTATTTTAGTTAATAAATAAATTAATAAATTCAAACAAATTTAGTACATCATTAAAGAAACTTGAGAAATGTTGATAATAATTTTAAAAAAATATAACTATATAAACTTACTTTATATAAAGATAAAAAATAAGATGCGGAGAATAGGAAAAAGATAGGAAAGAAGATGGGAAAAATAGGAACAAAGAAGCAGGAAAACCATGAGAAGAATGGGAAAAAGGGAAAAACGAAGGAAGAATATAAGAAAAAAAGATAGCAAGTCGAATGGGGGAGAAGATGGGGAAAAATAGGAAAAAATAGGGGAAAAAGATAAATTATTTCCAGTTCCAAACCAAAAAAACGAAACTAGATTAAACTTAAATTTCCAAAAAACTTCGTAAAATTAATTTAAAGACGACTTCTCTAAGATTCCTTCTATTTATAAAAGTTCAGTAAAATATGTCTATTAATTCTTTTTAAACATGACTCGAATTACTTAATTTATTTTAATAAAAGTAAATAAAGATTAAACTTTTGTCTGATAATAATGATATCTTTAATCATCTTGTTTTTATAGATACATCATACATATAAAGAACCTTATACACTTAAATTTTATATACAATCTTAGAAAACATCATAGATTTGAAATATCTTATAAAAATAAATATTTTTTATCATCTTCATCATCATTTTCAAGTCTCTCGTTTAATGTTCTGATCTTTTAGTGGTTGTTTTATTCGCAATTAAAAAATAATCTTGTCTTATCTTAATAAAGATAATTGTTTTAAAATAGAAGATTGTAACCGGGTTGAAAATTAAAACTCTTCTGCTTAATAATGTTGAATCATTGTCTTTAATATAAAAATTTACTATAAAAATTCTATTTATCTATAAGCAAATATAAGAAGAAGAAGAAAACAAAGGAAAATACCCAAAAAGAATACAAAAATTATATAATAAACAAAATAAATAAACTAAAAAAGATTCTAGAAAAGAGAAGAGTTTTTGTTGTGATGGTTTAAAGCAATCATCGGGTTAATTCAAGAAGCATTTGTTTCTGCATTAATTTTTAATGTTGCTGTTGTTGTACTTTAATGAATATTAATAAATTAATTAAGAAGAAAAATAAAAAACTTTATTAATTAACAAGAAGGAAGGAATTAAAGAAGAACCACAGGGAAGAAGTATAAATACTTAATTATTAATTATTGACACACTAAAATCATACACGAGGATGTACATAAATAAGTAATAATAATAAAAAATTTCCAAAAAAATTCGCTGTTAAAATAAAGATGATGATTAATCAAGGTCGAATCAAGCAGATGATTATTCAAGGTTCTCTTCGGGTTTATTTTTTTCAACAGTAATTAATAAAATAATTAATGCATACTCGGACATAGTTGTATACAGTACACTCTCGATAACTAATTTAGAAAAAAACCGATGATGTTCACGGTTTCGAGATGGTTAACGCTTGAGATTGTGAACAATTATTAGGGAAACTTAGAAAAAAATCTTTTTAATATAAAAATCATATTCATTCTTTTCAATACATAAATTTTATTCCTGAAATGGTTGAAATCAATAAAAGACTAACGAAAATGAATTTCTTCTACAGAATGCAAATAAAGAGGTCCATAAATTGTGGATTTCGTAATGCCATACTTGTTTCGATAAACCTGTAGCACTGCAGCCACTTTTTAAGTGCTCCTTAAGTGCTCCACTTATGTTTTAAAGTTAAAAACGCTGTACGAATGGTTTTCCGGCGTCTTCAGCACTTTGGAGACCATAATTTTGGGACTACCCTCGTATTAATAGTTTTTTATAGAATATCGTTTTTGTTTTCATTATAGAAAATAAATTTGATTATGCACTCGTAAATCAGAATCTTGTTTTTCGTACCTCAGTTACAGCCACAGTGCAGCCACTGCCACTCAACCGCTTCAGCTACAACTACACTAGAAATAGAAACATCCTCTTCTCCTTCCCCTCACCACTCAAAAACTAACTCCCTCATACTTTAAAGTTTTTTGTGCAGTTGCAAACAAAGAAATTAAAGTAATATACAAAACAAACAACAAACAATAATCACAGAAAAGAAAGCAGCAGTCAGCAGAAAAACCACGACGTGGTAGCGTAAACCAACAAACAGTGCGTGAAAACCCGACTCTGCTGATAATTTTCGGTCCATTCCGGGTCTTTTGTTGAAACTACCCCTTTCATTCACCTTCCCCCTTTTCCCACACCCTTCAATTCCTTGTTCACTCTTCTCTCTTTGAACTTCGCATTCAGCAGCATTAGCAGTGTATAAATTTGAAAGTTGTAAAATCTTTTTATGAATATAAAAATAATAAAAAAAAGACGAAAAAACACTGACGCCCACGGAGTAACGAGTACTTTGTGATGACAAGTGTGACATCGGCCAACGAGAGCCGAAGCGATGAAAAAATACTTGGTTTTGTTGTGTAAGCCCGTGGTTATGCTATCGAGCAAAACTTGGTGGGAAATTACTCTCATTTTTGTGATCGGAGTCCGTGCAAAAAGAGTGGTTACGCTTGTGCTTGACCCACGCTTGCTTTCTTCAAAAATATATATTTTTTCTCACCTTCAACAGCAACCCGTCTACTACACAAATGAGAAAACGTATTATTTGCGGTGTAGTTTTCGACGCGATGGAGGACCAAATGTTATGTTATGTTGTTATGTTCTTCGTGCATTTTTCGTTCATTGTGTATATATTAAGAAAAATACGAAGCCTACGATGCAGTCTGTTATGCATTCGTCATGCAGTCGCCATGGAGTTGGCAAAATTTTTGCCATTGAATACTTTCAATTACTCTACACACTCGTTATTTATGGTTTATTTTTTCTTCTTGCATCTGCTGCTTACTGTGCAATTTATTTACTAGTTGTTAGCTCAATCCTTGCTTTTGCAGTTAATAAACATTAAAATTTCTTATGTTATTTAGTTTGCATTCATTAGTTAGTCGCTTCGAATTGGCTTCAATTAATAATTTATGCTTAAAATTGTCTTCTATAAATAATTTATTTATAATTGCTGTGTGTTTTCTGTCATTACCTTAAAATAAGCACCTGAATAGTAAGCAACTAATTTTAACATTGATTATCATTACATAAAATATGCTGATTTGATTGAACCAACGTACAACAACAAAATAAAAGAAGAAACAACGAAATAATCCATAAATAAATAGTGAAAAAAAATAATAAAAAACAATCCTTATTAAAATTCTCTTTGATGAGATCACAGCTATTTTTAACGATTGTGTTATTTTTAAAACCTTTATTGTTCTTAATCATCTTAATTATCGAGTACTTCATAATTCAATGCTGGAATTATAATCAATAATTAAGTTTAAGGAGTTTAGTTGGGGAGAAGAAGAACAAGAAACTTAACCACAACGAAGCCACAACAACAACATCAACAGCAATAATAATAAATAACAAACGTAAGAGGCAAAAAAAATGTTAAACGTTTGATTAGTTAAGAACGATGTTGCTGTTGTTGTTGTTGTTGTTATCATTATTTTTGTTGTAACCTTGTGTGTTGAGGGCATCAACGCAATAAATAATCAGTTGATTGTACAAATAATTTTATGCGGTTGCATTTGCAGTTGGCAACTCTAAAATGTGCAGCATGTTAGACATGAAAAAAAGAAACGAACGGAACTCGATGATGACGTGTCTGAATGCTGTCAGCTCAGCGTCATTTCGGATTTAAAAACAGATTCGAAATAACGTTTAAAATCAACTGTTTTGCAATTCGTTCGAGTTCGAACTTTTAATTAAACTATTTCATCAAATTTAAAGTAAACTTAATTACACAAGTACAATGTTTGTAAATTTCAACAAATTTTGTTGAGTAAAAAAGTTTAAAAACTTGAAAGCAGAAACCTAAACCAAATCATGTAATTTTTAGTTTATTTTTAATTTAATTAAAAAAAACATGTTTTAGTAATTAAATAATTAAATATTCATAAATCACAAAAACAATTGTTAAAAAAGTTGAAATAGTTTAAAATAAAGACCAATAAATGTTATTTTTCCGATTTTCCTCTCCTGATTTTTCGAATTATTTACAGCTCATTAAAAATCAGTTCCACGCTTCATTAATTCCTGAGTTTTCAAGTAGTGAAGCCAACCAAATAAATCAAAAGTGCACTAAAATGGTTATTTGAAGGGAATTCAACTCGATTGAGCAGAATTCAGAAGGCGTGGGTGGGTGGGTGGCTGTGTAGGAGTCCTTCCTCTTGACACCTTCACATCCCACAACTACAACTACAACGAGCGTGTGTAGTTTTTGTGTTGTTGTTCCTTTGTTGGTTGATTTTTTTAATGAATTTATTAGAATCGTAAATTATTCATGTTGTGTTCATTTATTTAACAACATTGCGTCAACGTTGGCAACTCTGGCGCCTTTCAATAGACTGTTGAATAGCTTTTAATGAAATGTTTTTTTTCTCTTGTATCAATGACGCTGCTCATAATGAGCTGCTTCATAATGAACAGTGATTCACGGTGATTTTTTTAGTGCTTGATTATGATAAAAAAAGAAAAAACGACGAATCGTTGAAAAAGAAAACGTTGCTTAAAATAGTTGTTTAGAAAAAAAGGCAACAGCAATAACAATAAAAATAACAACAACACGATACTAGAGACAAATGTGTTGGAAATAAATATCCCTAACTTTTCCCCCTCCTCCCCTTTCCCCTTCCGCCACTCATTGCAGTCATTAATAACCTCAAATTGAGAGTGTTATAAAAAACAACAAAAATTTAATTCAGAAAATTAGGTTATATATTTAGATTTAGGATTAAAATTTATCGATTGGAATTAAAGATTGTAATCTTTGATTACACTAGCCTACAAATTAACACTTTTTTTTTTGTAACGGGCTGTTTGACAACATATTCTAAAGGATTTTGGTCCGCTGATTCTAAAAATGATAAAATAAAAAAAATGAAACGAGCCGTTTTCGAGATAATCGGTTTTTAAATTTTTGGCGACTTTATGTTAAGGTCCATCCACTTGAAGAGCCACTACAACTGACATATGTAACCGATTCGATTACAACTAAGATTAAATTAAAGAGGAAGGATGCACGCATATTTTGTGCTAACATTACTTTGAAATCCGAAAGATAGTTTAAAAGCTTTTGCTGAAACCGTAACTTCAAAAGAGGAATTTTTTAAGAAAAAAGACAAAAAACTGCTATATATCTGTATGTAAAACTATGTTCCCGAAACTTTTTTACCCTTTTTATTTTTTATATCGATAGATTGGACATTTGCGCGAATTTGAAGCTTAATATCAAAAAAATCTGCACAGAAATGGTTTCTTGGTGCGCGTTTAAGTAAATTTAGTGCTTTTCGCAAAAAATACTAAATTTTGAAAAAAAGATAAATAAATGCTTTTTAAATTAAAACTGATTTTTATTTGTGCTTCTTCGCTTATATAAGTGGGTTGGTGTTTCCCTAGTCAAACTCCAGCAATAGTCCGCCATCATAGTTGCACCCCAGGATCCTTCATAGCGCTTTTCATTTGCCATCATTTGCGGGTGGAATCTTTCCCATCCCCGTCGCTTACTGCAACCCGCAACAAATTTTGCGGGAAGGAGTCTAGATGAGAGTTCAAGAAGTGCATCTTCGATAAAAACACTGGTCTACGAGAAATGAGCATATCATAGGCCGCAATAACATCAAATTTACACCATTATGCAAGCCATACACGTTACAACCGTTGGTACAACATGTTTAGCAATCAAGTTGTGTGTTTTGCCCACAAACGATACAACCCCTTTGTACAACTTCATTTTGCAAACAATTCATTTTGAGTAAAGATGACGTCTGATGTTATAAAATATATGTTAATAAAATTTTAATAATGTTAATAATATGTTATGTTAATGAAATCATCATTTCGGCTGTCTTCCATTTTTGTGTTGTTTACTCGGCAATTAAACTCCCGAATCTTGCCCACACACGTGCTTCTCCCGCAAAGTCAAAATGAGAATGAAGTACCAAATCGCATGGCCAGCCCACAAACGTTACAACCGACTTGTACAACTTGCCAAAAAATCAATATTATTGATATTAAGCTTCAAATTCGCGCAAATGTCCAATCTATCGATATAAAAAATAAAAAGGGTAAAAAAGTTTCGGGAACATATTTTTACATGCAGATATATAGCAGTTTTTTGTCTTTTTTCTTAAAAAATTCCTCTTTTGAAGTTACGATTTCAGCAAAAGCTTTTAAACTATCTTTCGGATTTCAAAGTAATGTTAGCAAAAACTATGCGTGCATCCTTCCTCTTTAATTTAATCTTAGTTGTAATCGAATCGGTTACATATGTCAGTTGTAGTGGCTCTTCAAGTGGATGGACCTTAACATAAAGTCGCCAAAAATTTAAAAACCGATTATCTCGAAAACGGCTCGTTTCATTTTTTTTATTTTATCATTTTTAGAATCAGCGGACCAAAATCCTTTAGAATATGTTGTCCAACAGCCCGTTACAAAATGGCTGTCGGCCAGTGTTATTTATTTGAATGCATTTAATGTAAATCATGCAGATGTTTATAAACGTTTTTTGCTTACAATATTAAAAGTTATAAGAGTTGAATATGATTTTGTGACATATAAACATAAAAAAAT
Source organism: Myopa testacea (assembly GCA_949629155.1). NCBI lineage: Eukaryota > Metazoa > Arthropoda > Insecta > Diptera > Conopidae > Myopa > Myopa testacea. The sequence continues at coordinate 27,481,207 of OX451345.1, forward strand.
GTGACGATCGAATTTCTAGAAAGATTTTAATGAATGACGATTTTTGTTGATATCAAGTGACATATTCTTTGAGTTTTATTTTAGGATTTTCTCACCGAACTCGAAATTTTAGAAAACAAATCAACTGATCGCGATGATGACCTTCAATAGAGTCACCAATTATGTTCATCTATCATGATTTCAGCTCTCATTTTAACTATTTCTATAAACTGATAGTGACTCCAGATCATCACAACTAATCTTCATTATCATCATCAGATTAAGTATGAAGATTTGAAGATTTATAGAATATACAGAATTCTTGTATTTATCGAGTATCTGATGTTATCACCTGTATAGGAGAAAGAGAGAGAGAGAGAATCAGTGTCAAAGTGAATGAAGGAGACAGATACTTGGTTTTTTCATTATTTTTATCCCCGCCATGTGAAACTTCTTCTCACAACAAAAATTATGTTTGGGACTCTTTTTATTTAGAGATTTTTTCTATTTTAGAAAAGATTTTCCTTTAAAATAAATCTATTTTCTTTGCTTGTTCTTCTTAATTTTTTTCTTCTTCTTCTCATATAACAAAACTTTAAACCGGCATCACTTCTGGTTGGCTCATTTTACTCATTTTACAAGTAAGAACTTAGAACTGTTTATTGTTGTTGTTTTTGTTGTTTCTCTCCTTTTCGTTTCTCATTCTTTCGTTCTTGTCGTTTAGTCATTAAAATCTAATTCAATTAAATTCTGAGTTTTAGAAAAATTGCAGAAAATCCTGCCTTCGTTACTGACCTATTTTAACTTCTGTTACAAACATATACACAAGGAAAGAGTGAAAGAGAGAGAGGAGAGGGGAAGATAGAGAGAGGGCCAGGCCGAGAGATGAGTGAGAACAAGTAAAGCAAAAAACTAAGAACGATGCACAGCAAAAGCAAATCACAAAGAAAAAATTTGAAGACACGACGAAGCGGAAAATTAACACAACTCAGAAAAACTCAAATTAAAAAGAGAATAGAAAAAAGAATGGAAAAAGAGAAAAATATGTATGAAGAGCAGCTGAAATTAATGGAGTAAATGAAATTAGACCACAAGAGAAGGAAAGAGAGAGGAGGACAGAGAAAGAAGGAGATACACAGAGAGAGGTTGCGGAACAAATAGGGAGAGCGAGAAGGGGAGAGATTAATAGGGAAAGAGTGATCAAGGGAGAGAAGGAGATTGAAAGGGAAAAGAGACGGAGTTCAATGCTGGAGATGAGGCTGTGGTGGGAGGCTGCTTACAGGTCGCCTTCATTTGTTATGTTAGATGGTCTACAGTCCTGAACTAGTCCAAAGGTAATGTCGCTAAAAAACTGTCCGCTAAAAGGTGACTCGGCCACTGCGATAGCCCTCTCACCCGCTTATAGATCCGACTCCCTTACCCAAAATAGTTCTCCTCATAAAAACAATATTTAATGCAATCCATTATCAACCCCTTACCTATCCTAGTATTCGCCCCATAAATGTCTGCCTGCACCATAACGTCCAATTATGCTCCATAACTCATCTGTGTATCTCACATGTGTACAATGTCGACTTTCATGAATTCATACCCCTCATGCACGCGTCCATCTCCCTAACATCCCCTACATTCTGCAACAATAGCCTACTCCCATACGCCTTACGCAAAGTAGTACTCACGATTTTCTGGAGCGGATAAAAATACCAGTTCTGGGTCCCACATATCGGCCTGCAGGATCTCTCGAGCTTATGCACTTTCAACAGCCCGTACATATACGGCAGTCCGACCCGATCACATGTCTCCTTGACCAGTAAGTCACGTAGCATTCGACGATTAAATGGCTTGTCCTGCTCAGGCGACCACCGATACACTGCCCTCAGTTTTTTCATTAAGTGGCAGTATCCCTTGTACAAGACTCAATGTCTCATCCAAAATCGCCCTCAGCAACTTGTCCATGTCCCCCTTCCTTCTCCTACCTACTCCTTCCTACTCCTTTCACAGCTGCTACATATTGGGCTTGCACCCCCTTCACGCATTCACGAAGATAATCCACTGGATTCTTTGTGTGCCACATCATTGCAACATACGTCCACCATACTAGTTCGCTGTGGAACCACGAATCGAGGCCCATAACTCAATAATACCGACTGAGGAACGTTCAACTCAGTCAGATTAATAAAGCCTACTTTCACCTCCACCGGTCGACACAAAGACGTTGATGTTTTAAAAAAAACAGGGAAGGGGGTGACAGAGAGGACAGACGGGATCATAGCGAGGGATAGTGTAGGTTTAAAAAGTGCATAGTGTGGGATAAGGAGAGAGGGAGGGAGAGAGAGAGAGAAAAGTGCAGAGACAGAGATGTGGCTTTAATGAGTGCAGATTTTCAGGTGTAAAACTCAGTGAATGGAATAGAAAAATCCTGATGATTCTTTTATGGGTAGTGAGAGGGGAAGAAACCGCATCAAAAACGAGGGCCGTGGCATTGGAACGAGTTCAAAGAGACTGATAATGGACTGTGGTTCATAGGGAGGTAAGAGGGCGCGAAACTGGTGGAAAAGTACGGAGAGGGGCGTGGTTACATAAAACATATGTTGTAGTTAACGGCATAAAAGCTAGTTTAGCTAGTATTAGTAACAACCAGAAAAAATAATCCAACCCGTTTGGCATTTTGCCAAATTGACACAATAATTTCAACATGTTTCTCTTAAATTTAATATAAAAGTATTCAGGACAAATTTTATTAAACTCGTAAATGTTCTAAATAATAATATTTCATTTTCGATTTCTATGATCAAACCCAACAACATAAATAACAAACCCAAAAACAACAACAATATATTCGAAACAACATATGCACCAGCATCCAAAAACAAAATTTGGTAAAAAAAAGCCCACAACAACCATTTTTATTTTCGGTTCTACTCTTAAATCTTTTTTATGTACCGTTGAGTTTGTAACGGTTGGAGCTCAGATAAGCAGCCAGTCAGCCAGCATGTTGTTACAGTTACGAAATGTTGTTGTTGTTGTTATTATTATTACCAATTGTATCAATTATGTTGTTTTTGTTATTAGGCAAATTTGCCAAATAAAGGGACTCATTCTATCCCTCTCTCTCTGTCTCCCGTACTCTTTGTCTCTCTTTCTCTTTTCATCTCTTTTCCCGGTATTTCTTTATTTCTGTGGATTTTGTTGGAATCTCAAAATTAACGCAACATTTGACCCTTGTTTAGCATACAAAAGAATGTTCCTTATAAAAAATAAAAAAAAAACAAATAAATAACAAACAACAAAATAAGAGCATGTAATAAACAAAATGATAACAAAAGAAAAACCAAGAACAAAAATATCAACACCTAACGAAGCCAGCATTTTTTTTACATAAAAGGGACAAATTTCCCTCATATTTTATGACCGGAACTTTGTCAAAAGTCAAAACAAATTTTCCGATTTACATTCACGCAGAGCATAAAATTAATATACCTAATCTTAGTACCATTGTTCAGTTATCCATATGGTACCATTTAGTACCATGGTACCAATAGATGGAAGTTCCACAACAGAAGAACTAAAACAATATGTAAAAAAAATGCATTTACCGTAAGTGTTTAGTTGAAAGCCAGTGAGAGAGAAAGAGAGAGAGAGAGAGAGAGAGAGAGAGAGAGAGAGAGAACGAGTGAGAGTAGCAATGAAAAGGCCTTCATTCTTCATGAAGCTAAAGTAAGTAATGATGATGGAAATGAAGAACTACATTCAAGTACGTCGAATACTCTTTAAAACAGTGAATAAATGTTTTATTATATAAGAACACTGTATTAATCAATGAATGAATGATTTAAAGGTCCTTTTCCATGATTTTGTTGTTTAAATATAATAAATATATGGCTTGGCTTTCTGTGAATATATTTAAAGCAATCGAGGTCAAAAGCTGAGGAGATTCATAAAATTCGTTCCTTGTGGTTCTTTTTGACCACAAAGTGTAATAACTCAAAAACACTTCTCACTTCAAAAACATTTATAAAATATAGAAGATGAGGACCGTTTTAAGCGTTCTCTCTCTCTCTCTCTCTCTCTCTATCTCTCTCTTTTCTTTGTTTAAATCCGGTGCCGCGTGAACCAGGTAAACTTTGTCAATTTCAAGGAAAATAAATTTTATCTCATAATGGGTAAAATGGGTAAAAAATGTGCCTTTTCTTTTGGTGCCAATAATTAACAAAAATTTAAGCACAGGTTTTTGTGTTGTATGTTTTTTTTTTGTTATTCTCCACGCTTCTCTCCCCTCTTCTCTTCCTCCTTCCCTGCTCTTCGCTGTTTGGTGCCTATGATTCTTTGTCATAAATCGTGCTTTATTTGGCGCTGTCCCTATCATTTGTCTGGCAGGAGGAAAATAAAAAAGGGAGCAAAAGACGAGGTAAACTCAATTTTATTAGCAAATTGAGCGCTTGAGTTGAGTGCCAAAAAAAGTGGCTTTACTTTTTTTGTTTGGTTTGTTTTAACGCATTTTTTGCCATTGGCATATTTTTGAATATGCAATTTTAAAGTACAGTCTTCACTGCTCAGTTCGTCCTTTGTGCCAGCCGAAGATGAGACTCTTAAGGAAAACTGGTTTACAAAAGAAGCAACATTTTCGGGAGACAAACATTTTTTCGTGAGAGTGGAGTTTTTAATTTAAGTTTCAGCATCATAATTTAAGAACTTGACTTAAGTTGTAGTTTTATTCTTCTTTTTTAACACGTTGCTGAATGTGAAAGTTCAAAATTTATTATATTGTCACACGTGACAACGAAACATTTCATCATCCTCCTTCAGATTCGTGAGTCTCTCTCGAAATGTCATGAAAATCAAAACAGGAAAACCAAAAAAGAGGAAGAAGAAGTGGAGGAGTAGTGAGAATAAGAAGAACAAGCAAGAGAAGGTTATATTTTATATTCTTAGTTGGAACTCTACAAGCTTATTATGGCAACAATAAAAAGCTATTTTACTATTATTAAGAAAATCACACTCTCTCCTTCTATCTCTCTCTCTCTCTGTCGTTCTCTCTCTGTCGTTCTCTCTCTGTCTCTCTCGACCATGCATTCATACACCTTTACGCAGAAGAGACCAACGAAGTCAAAAACACTTTACAGCATGTGTCACCCATTTTGCCCCGACCATTTTGTGATATGAAAAACTTTTGCAATAAAATTTCTAAAAATTTCGCTAAGCTTAAAGAGAGAGAGAGAGACGGATGGTGAGGGGCGACTGGGGGCAAAGAGGCCGCAATAAGAATGGAGGTGGTAGTTTTGGGCGAAGGAGAGAGCCACAAAAACGGGCGCTCTGTTGGGACGTCGAGGTTAAGCTGAGATACGATATGACTGCATACATACTCATATGTATGTATATTGACATATATACAAGGTTGTACATGTGTGTGTATTTGTTTGTGTCTGTGTGTCACGTAAGTGTGCCTCTAGTTAACGCAGATCACATGGCGAGGACCTCCTGTGGAGTGACTGGCAGTTGGAGAGCTCAAATGCTATTCAGATCACACACACATATGTACATACATAGACACACATACACACACACACACACATGCAATTTGTTTCATTTGCTTGAACTCTCGCCGGTTCGCTTGCTGTGTGTTTGAATGAGTTTTCGTTTTTATTTTTGTTTTTTGTTTTTTTTGGAGATTTTATTGAAATTCAAATCAAATCGTCATCAATAAGGTGGCAACAATTCTAAAGTGTTGCCGTCTGTGAGAGACAGTTGTGTTTTCTGCTTAGTTATTTATTTATATTTCTTTATATAATCTGTTGATTATTAATGAATCGAAATTAAATCCAGATGCGATTCGCTTTTTTGAAGTGTCATTTTTTTGAAAGCATAATAAAGGAAATAATAGGAATAATTATAAAATAAAAAAACATACTAAAAGTAGAAATATTAAATTAATAAAATAAATAATAAAACCCAAAAAGGTGTGGTTTTCAAAGAGATTCAATTTTAATTGTATTGATACTAATAAAACCATCAAAACCCAAAAAAACCCTTCGCCTGAAACGAAAAAAAAAATCAACAGTTATTATAAAAGAGTCAGTATTCAAAATTGCACCCCTGTTTTTAATCTATTCAAAGCCTTCTGCAGCATGACAAATAATACCAAATAAACTACCGAATAAACAACAACAACAAGCAATTTTACTCATGTACGTACGTGCAAAAAAAGTTTTTTATTTCCCATTACATTTTTATTACCAACGCCTTGTTAAGTACGAGTACATCATCAGAAATTCGCAATGAACAATTTGAGGGCCAAAAACAAAAGCAATAACAAGAACAACAACAAGAACAAGAACACCAACTTGCAAATAACTGAAGAAAGAGTGAAACAGAGAGAGAAAGAGAGAGAGAGAGGGAGAAAGGGATGGATGGTGATGACAATCAAGGTCGAACGTATACCGGGTGCGATACGGTATCCGCCAACGGTATTTGGAACGATGCCGCTAGCTTACTGCTACTTATTGGCCATGACCACACGCAGACTGTTTTGAAGCGGTTTCATCACTTTTTTAAGAGGAAAAGGAGAGGAAGAAAGGAAGAAGTCTACACTCTGGATTCAAGGGTAGAGAATTTGTGAATCGCAAGTCGACCCTGCTTCTCAAATACTCTATACGACTTTCTGACGATTATTTCAAGAATCCAGTAATGAGTCTCATTCAAAAAAATCTGCGTGCGGCCAAGGTCACTATGATATACAAACAAACACTATGATATGCACATAACAATAAAAGAAAATTGAAATGAGACTGACAACAAATACAGCATCAGCCAGCAACAAAAGAAAAGCAAAAACAAGAAATCAAGAACAATTGCAACATTAGATCGAAGTACGTTACATAAACAATAAATGCAATAACAATAACAAGGACAACAACAACAACAACCTCATGTTCAACCATTACGAAAATGTCTTAAAAACAAAAATAAATCTGTCTCAAAATTTAAATTCTCCCTGCAGGGAGGTCGACATGTCTGTCTACTTAAGAATGGAGACAGACGGAGACATAAAAATGTGATGAAAGTCACCCTTAAAATATGCTACAAAATTTGTAAAATGTTAGTACAATGCAACAAAAAGGGAGTTGGAAGAGGGGGGGGGGGGTCGAAGAAGGAAACGAACAACAACAATGACGACAATAACAATCATGGTGCAACAGTAGGACTTCAAATTCAACTTCACTTCAGTTCACTTCAGTTGAATTGAGTTGAATAAAGTTGGGATGAGTTGAATTGAGTCGCAAAGAGATGTCACGATGAGAACAGATGAGAGCAGATGAAAAAGAGAAACAATTTGTAGCCACTTTAGGGTGTGTGTTTATGTGAGTGTGTGTGTTTGAGCAGGGACAATCCTCTGTCTGTCCCTGTCTAAGCTGCTATTTGTTCTGTCTCCCTGTTTCACTGTCTCGCTGGCTACGAGTACTCGTTTGTTGTTGTTGTATCCTTGCATGCGTTTGAACATCTAATAAATTCATGTCAAAATATTCTTTTTTTTGAGTCCTTAGAAGACTACAATAACTCGTATGAACAAAATATGCTTAGAAAAGTGTTGTAATTCGTTTCCTGATCCCCTCACAATTTTTCAATTCTATGAACATGTCGATTATGTTGTTGTTGTTCTCAGTTGCTTTTGTCGTTTTATTTCTCAAGAGGACGACCACGTGTTTAACGCGTCAAAGAAAATGAAACGATATCGAAATGATTCAAGTGCTGACGACACGCACGCAGCCAGGCAGACACTCATCTTTAGACACACACACACATACACACTTATAAATACAAACAAGAGTCCGAGTACAAGCAAAAGCAGAGGCAAAAGTAGAAGCAGCACCGCAACAGCGACTGCGGGGCGGGGAAGCGGCACACAAGCGACTCGTGAGCGACACAGCAGCAGCAGCAGCATCTGTCGACGCTTCACCGCTTCTATTGTTTATTTTAATTGGAGGGCTCTCAAGGGAGGAAAATTCAATATCAAGTAATTTGATATTTTGTTTTTTCTTTTCCAAAAAAGTCCTTCTACAGGAAGGGATGAAAAAGAGATCCTTTTCGACAAATTAATGATTTCAAACATGTTTGAGATTGGAAATTTTTAAATAAAATTCGGTTAAAATATAAAAGATTCATGGGTACGAGAAGATAACTCCGTAAAAACAAAAGGAAGACGTTAAACAAATTTCGAAAAATGTTCATCATCTTCAAAATGACATCAATAAACTTCATATCTTGGAAAAGATCACTGATCACTAAGGAAGTTAATGGACTTTTCCAAAAATATATTGATCCATTGGTCCATCAACAAGTTCTCGAAAAAACTTCATTTGAACCTTGACAATTCATCATTCAAGGAGAAAAACCACTTGAATTAATTAATTCATTCATCGAGACAGACTACTTTATTAATCAAACATTAATTCATTCATTATTCATCGAAAAACATTACTTAAACGAGTTAATCATTCACTATTCATCAAAAGAAAGGATTCATTCATTGATTCCTTAACTTTTCATATAGAAAAGCACTTGAATCAATTCACTCATTCATCAAGAAAAAGTACTCGAATTCATTCACTGGTTCATTCATCACTGATCGAAAAAAAACAATTTGAATCGTTCATTCTTCAGTTTTTTACATGGATTCTTCATCATTACTTGGCGACAAGGTTCTCAAGGATTTTCAAGAAGCAAAAGCAAAAAGATTGCATGAATGAATGCAGTCGTTGTTGCAAACCATGAAAGAGCAACAAAGAACAATCGAAATAAAGTGAATAAAATGAAACGAGGCAAAATATTGAAATGCTAAAGTGACAAACACTCCCGCCGTCGTTGGTGAATAACGATCAAGAACACACATGAAACACGAGTGGCAACGATCTTTCGACGAGCAACGAGAGGGGAAGAGGGAGAGAAAGCGCTACAGAGAGGGAGGGAGGGTGGTTAATAAAAATGGTAAAGTTACGCACACATTTTTTTAAGTTTCTCTTCTTCCACATTTTTATTGTTGAGATTTTTGGGTCATGCAATGAAATACGATACACGACGAGTTAAAAACTCTGCTCGAGTGGTTGCGGGGGACGATGGAAAGGAGGGGGGAGAGGGGAGGGGAGATAAGAAGATAAGGAAAAATCACCGCATTCTGGCAAAAAACACAACGAAGATAACAAAAGATGCGTGACACTGATAAACAAATAAAAAATATTGGCGGAAACAAGAAAAGATTAAAAAAATAATAATGAAAAACGTATCAAAATGTCAAAAAAATTGGAACACGGAGGTGAGAGTATGGAGAACACGGATATAAATAAGAAGAAGAGCAAAAAGACAAAAAGTTCGGTGATAAGAAACTTTCACGGAAAAATAAAAGCGCTGATGGAAAAAAAGAAACCAAGGACTAAACAGAGATAACAGAATTTTAAAATACATTTTAATCACTCAAACAAAGTAAATGAAATCCACAGCAAAATCAAACTAATCCTAAGTCCAAATAATAACATTTCGATTACATTTAAACTTTTCACATTCTAAAAATGTGAAAATTTTAGATTTTTTATTTGAATACTGTTTCTATACCGTTTTTATACGTTGTCCTCTTAACGCGTTATGAAATCTAAGCTGATTAAGAGCTCAGGTTCTCAATTTTCAAGGTTTCCCTGTGCCCAAGATCATGAAGATTGCTTTCGAATACTGTTCTTCTCTATTTATAGTTCCTTCGCATTCGCAACTCTACTTTGGCATCCTTTTTTAGGATTTATTATAGATCTGGTTCCCTTCTATTCAACACTCATTTCTCAACCTTATAAATGATGATCAACGACGAAATATGGATCATAGACAACCTAATCGGCTTTTGTGTAAATACAACTTTTTTCTAAATCTTTCATTACTTTTATTCCACCCTTATCAAGGACAATGGACTAGGATTATGGTGATTAACAATACTGTCGCATTTCCAACACATCCCTGAAATGGGATACAGAAATGTATTCGATTCGAATACTGTTTCAATGAATATTTTTTGTGGGTTACACTTTGGCTGATGTCAGACGAAGCCTCTTGAGTCCGAACTCTATCGCGTTGATTGGTTGTGACATGGACCAACCAACCAGAATGAGTGAGTCCGGCTTCAAGAGGCTTAGTCTGACATCAGCCAAAGTCTAACATCGGCCTTTGAGTATCTTATCCAAAGTATGTTCAACTGTGATTCCGTTTTGTATGGTTATGTATATAAAAACGGGTTTGTTAGCAATAATTAGTATTAAGTAAAAGTATGTCTATAAAAGTAGTATTTACGAGTATGTTTACAAAAGTGGTTACTGTAATTGAATGACATTTTGGCTGTAATTCCTTTTCAAGTCTGTAGATATTCTCTTTCTCTCTCTTTCTTGGATAATGTCAACTGTCAGACGTACTGGCAGATGTCACTTGAAATAATTTGTTAAATCTTAAAGAACAAAAATTACTTGAGTCAATTCTATAAACTTTTGCTTGAATTTTCTATAACCTGGTACTTTAATTATAATTACAAATGGTATATGTATGTATGTACCTCGTGTATTTAGATAATATTATGTCATCAACTTATGTCGCTTATGAATAGAAAACTAATGAACTTACTGAATAATATGAGATCCACTTTAATGTGATTTTCTCCGCATGTGTTTTTTATCCATTTTCGGTCAAAGGTTTGTAGCAATATAGATCTAGAATAATAAAGAAAGGCAAATTAATGATTTGAATGAATTTAATGAATTAGTAAAATAATATAAAATGTTGGTTTGTAGAAGTAAAAAACAGGGGATGGGTTAGTTAATGAAAATTAAGTATTTTCATTTATAAAAATCTTAAGATTTTTTTTTTAACAAAGCAAAGTACAGGTTAGCGTGTCAAAGTGACATCAGACGTTGACACTTGAAGAGGTCAGCTGATTGAGTGAATCATAAAGAAAGTGTTATGAACCACCAAATGGGCAAGAAGAAGAGAAGGGAAGCGTTTGAGAAGAGCCGGGAAAGGAATGGAAGGAACAACGTAGGAAGAGGACAAGAAAAGCTGAGGCAAGCGATAGGGAAGGGAAGTGAATTGGAAGGAAAGGAAAACGAAAGGGAAAAGAAAGTGAGTAATTATTTGGCGTAACTTTTAAATGGTAAAAATAACGGATAAAAAAGTAGGAGTGACCGTTAATCTACCAAATAATTAATTATGACAGACGTTTAAGAGAGAAGACACACAAGAGACAATCTCTTCAAAGCGTTTATAATCTACTTAAAATAATCTTAGAATAGAAAATATTTTCGCGCAGATAAGAATATATCTCTACAACCTTATGAGGTGCTTTTATAGACCTATAGAAGAAGATAGAAGCTTTTTACGGACTTTTATCTTTCAATTAAAAATACTTTTTATGGTTCTGTATCTTTATGAATAATAATCTTTAAGTTATCTTTAGTTTAAAGGCGAACAAAAGGAGCATCTTAAAGAAAAGTTCCTCAAAGTGATGAGGTTCTGACAAAATTATTTAAAATTTAAATTTAGACAACGTTTTTCCTGCAGAAATAAAAAACTTAATTTATGAAATTATAAACTAAAAAATTTAATTCAAAAGCAACCAAATTAAATGCGGAAAATTGTACCATTTTAAAGACTTTAAACTTTACGTTTTTGTACATTCATCAGATTTTCACTACTTTACTTCAGTTTACTGTAGTTTCTTCACAAATTCAATGAAAGAGAAGAGAAAAGAAGAAAAAAGAAATGAAAACATAAAGAGATCTAGAAATCTATGTAAAGGTTATGATAACCCATTCGTGCATAAATAATTCTATAAATTGATGAGCAGCATCCATGAGATGTGTTACAAAAATTTTCCAGATGCTTTGTCTCTTTATTCCGTACACTCCGTAATTTTAACTTGTTTTTTACTCCCCCCCTCCCCGTACTTCTTCCACAGCTGATGCCTTTCATCATGTACTCTGTACTCGACATTTTTGCATACACGAGATGAAGTTTCCTTTGTCATATCTTATATCCTTTTTCACATACTTTTTTTTCTCTTATATTCACTGTGCAGAGCTTCTAACATTCCGTGCACTTTGTTTTTTTTCCTGTATTCTTTCTTCTTTTAATCTTTTTGCATTTCTCTCGCTTTCCCGCTCCGTTTTCTTCTAACTGAACCCCTCTACTTTTATCTCTAAAAGTACACAAGCTTAATTAATTATTTTTGATATTTATTAGTTTTTAATAGTACTTTTTTACCATAAAATTTTTAAAATTCAATTTATTTTTACTTAAAAATTGTTGGTCCAAATGTGACTTTGCAATTCGGTCGAAATGAATGATTAAAATCATTGTTTTTTGGTTAATCGAAAAAGTTTAAAATAAACAGAAAACCAGGCATAAAACAGTGTTAAAGAAATTTATAAAAAGTTATAAAAAGGATTAAAAAAAGCTAGCAAGTTTAACGTAAAAAAATGCATGAACTTTTATTCAATTTTAAAATCATCTGGGAACGGATTCATCAACAAAATTAATAGCATTTTCCTGGGGAAAATACATATACTGTTTGTTTATGTATGTATATACGAGTGTGTGATATATATATGTATGTATATAGGAGAATATATGTCCAATATCCAGGAAAATTAAAGCATAAATTCTTAAAATGAATCACAACCGCATTTTAGAGGTTTCGCTTTAATTATCGTAGCTCGACCCAGTTCAAGCTCAAACGAAGCTACGAAATGCTGTAATATGATTGAAATTGATGGCCCAAAAACACACACATCTATAAACAAACACACACACACAGATATCTAGATTGGTATACAGACAGATGGTTACACATGTGGATATTCTGTACATAACTAAAGTCACTTGGGTTATATCAAGTTCACCTCTTCCATAAATCAGTCTGTACAGAGGCTAGATTTGTTTGTGTTGTTGTTGTTGCTGTTGTAGGTGTTGCTGCTACCATCTGGTTTCTTGCTGTTGGTGTTTTTATGGTTGTTTTGAATGCAATATTTCGAAAAACATCCGCGAAAACGGGTGAAAGGCTTCAATTATTTTAACATCAACGCGGAAGGTATACAGACGCATATATTTTTTCTATATACTCACACACACACAAACACACACACAGATAACACACTCAAATAACACACTATCACAAATTAAGTGACAGCTATACACCAGAGGGACCAACAGGAGCAACAACAACAGCAGCAGCTTGTCATCAGCATGCTCATGTTTATTCCAGTGAAAAAATATCGTTGAAAACATGGTTTATTATAACAGTGGTAAACCCAAAAGACCCCCTCCCCATCCCCCGCTGCTACCTTACAACCACAGGACCCCGCAGTCACAGGACACCGTGTATCTCACTGTAGTTAGCCATCACTGTGGTTGCCACGCGCTGTCATTCACAATTTTTCACAAGTCAACAGCGGAATATTTGTTGTTGTTGTTGTTGTTGTTAATGGTAGTTATGATAGTGATAATGGTGTTTTTCTTGTTCTTGTTCTTCATTAGAGTTCTCTCAATAAATGTTTTATGCACTTTTTTATTTAATACCACTTCCAAGAAACTAATTCTATAGCTTCTTGCTATTGCTTTGCTTTTTTTACATACTTTTTAGGAGTCCTTAAGAATTTATTGAATTAATTAATTTAAGAGTTTTATTACAACTCCTTGTACATGTCACTGAGATGAAATCAACTGCCTATAATAGAATCACTCACTAAAAGTGTAGAGTGTGATACAGTGGTTAGGTTGAAGTTGTCAAGTTGTCTAAAAGGGGTGATCGACGAATGACGCCACCAGGATTTATGATGGAATTGAATTCAATTGATTTGAACAGCAGCATTCACTTTGTTCGTTCGACTTTACATACGCATGTAAGATTTTCTCCAATTAAAATTTCCTTACAGCAAACTCTTTGATTGACTTTTAAAAATTCTAATTGATTGATGACTGGCGTCGGTAGACTTGAAGTGGAAGGATTGAGTGGATCTGCAGCGCTTATTAAGTGGTTAATGAATGCATCTAGGAAACAATTGAATGACGGATGGATGAATGAATGATCGGATGGATGGATGGAGTGAGTGTTGTAAATAGTAATGAATAAACAACGTGTCTTGCTGCGGACAGCGTATTAAGTAAATTTTTAAAACGAAAAACATATTGAAGTACAATAACATAAAATATACAGGAAAATAAAATAAAAATTCATTTACAATAAAAATTTCATTTAATTAAAAAAAGCATTACTTCATTTACGAGATTTTTTTGAATTTTAAATAAATATTTGATTTAGTTTTAGTTTCTCTATTTTTCTCTAAGATTCTGTCTGAAGAAAAACAAAACCAACTATCAAAGTGCTACATTTTGACAGCTGTCAAACAAATAAATTTGTCATCAAGAAAAAAAAGAATCTTACCAAAGATTAAGAACAGTTTTGTACTAAAAACAATAAATGACAAAAAAAAGCAAGTAAAACGTTTTGAAGCCTACAAAAGTTCCGTTCTTCACTCTGAACAGAATCGCGCTTGAAGCTCGTGAAGTGACACCATTTCGCTTAAACGAAAATCGATCCAAGCGCCGGACAGAAGACAAGATGGTTGTTGGAAATGAACTGAATGTGGGACAAATGATAGTAGGCCTGAAGGACGGTTCACTGACTGACCGAATGACAGATTGATTGAGTACAAACTTACACACATCGTGTGTGTTCCTAATTAAACTGTTTCTAGGTGTCACTGTCTCTCTCTCCCTGCGTCCCTCTCTCTCTCTCTCTCACTCAATTCCTGTTTCAGTCCCTATCTCAGTTCCTCTCTCTATCTCTCTGCCTCTCTCACACGCTCTTTCTACCTCTCGCCTTTACCATCTCCTTCGGGTTATTTTTATGCTTGTCTATTCGCAGTTATCCACTTATCTATCTGTGTACCTATCTGTCTGTACATCTGTCTGTCTGTACATCTATTCACCTGCCTCTTCATCTGTCTCTGCCATTAGTCTCTCTGTCTGTATGTTTGTCTGTTTGTCTGTCTGTCTGTGTGTCTGTCTGTTCGTCTGTCTGTTTGTTTGTCTATCTGGCTGCTCTTTAAATGTCGTTACTAGAATGCCAGTGACACATATGCGACTTTTGTTGACATTTAAGAAACAAACAAAAAGCTGTCAACTTGACAGCACCAAGAAAAAGCGCATAAAATAAAAAGCGCGTATGAAAACCCGATTACGTCCTGTAGAGGAGCAGAAAGCGAGAAAAGTGAGCAAGAAGAAAAACAGAGGTCGCTGAAACGGTGGGCGGGGCAGGGGGAAGCGGAGAGTTGGCCTGGGTTGCAATTGCTAAAGTAGAATTCTTTGTTTTATACACGTCGCTTGCTTATAAAATGTAGGTCCTTCTTTTTGTATGTAGTTTATTTAAATATGTTGAACATGCAGCTTGATGAAGGCCATGACAAGTTAGAAGCAGGTTAGAAGGTTACTGAGATTAGAAAAATTAGCACGAAGAGGAGAAGGAGGAGGAGGGGTATGAGGGGTAAGAAGCTGTATATGCATATGTAGGTAAAATGGGAGTAATGATGATGGATGGTGATTGAGGATTGATAATGATTCATGATTGAGATGAATTGATGATTGAGAATTGGTGACTAATGATGACCATGACGATGATGATGATGATGATTATGGTGGTGATGATGACGGTGATGGGGGTGGTGATGATGATGATGATGGGGATGGTGATAATGATGATGATCGGGGTGGTGATGATGATGATGATCGGGGTGGTGATGATGATGATGATCGGGGTGGTGATAATGGGGGTGTATAAGATGGTGGGTTCATTTTGATAATCGATTGATGACTGATGATGAGTGATGACGATCCGTAATGAGTAATGATTGTGGATTGATGATAATTGAAGGCTGATGATTGATGATTGATGATAACGATGATGATGATGAGCTGATGTTTACTAGAATATAAGAAAATCTACTCTACTCTTTTTCACTCTCCTTCTCCGTCTTTGACCTTTTTCTTAATCTTCTTCTTCCTTTTCTTAATCCTTTTCCTCCCTTTCTTTAATCCTCTTCTTCACCTTCTTCTTCTTCTTATAGCTCAAGGCTCAGGTCATTAGGTGAAACGGTTTTGAAAAGCCATACAAAGCAAAGCAGCTACATAATTAGTGAAAGAGAGTGAGATAGAGAGAGAACGAGAGCGAAAAGTGCAACAATTTGTTTGCATTGTTTTTATTATTGTTGTTGTTGTTGTTCTGTTTTTCCGGTGTTTTTTCTTATCCAGGAACGGAAGAAAAACTTTCAAATAATTAGGCTGTTTAGTGGTGTTGTTGTTGTCGTTTTTTTGTTGTTGTTGTTTTAATGCAGTTAAATGAGAGAAGAGGTGGAGGGGGAGTTGGAGTTGAAGGAGGAGGCCGATGAGGAGGAAGAGGAGATGTTATAAAATAATATTTTTTTAGTTTATCGTATTTTATACTCGATTCCAGTATTCAGTGTTGAAGGTCAACAAAGCTGCGATTGAAGTGTTGTTGTACAACAAAAGCAAGTCCGGTCTTTAAAGTCATATTAAGTGTGGGTTTTGTTGGCAAAAAAAGAAAAATGGACCATTATTTATATAGTTTTTACAAGATCTTCTTTTAACTTCTCTTTAATCTTTTAAAAAAAGTCCTAAAAAAATTAAAATTTGGCATATTTAATAATAATTTTTAATTTAATACTTTATATTGTAATAAGTATTACATTTTATAATTGAGTAATTTTACAATATTGTATTTAAATTATTATAATAATAGTATATATATAAAAATAGTATTAAAAACACGCCATGAATATTTACTAAATGCATTTGCAACTTCATGCTTCAACTTAAACAATTTTAAACACAAATTTAAACTTTATTAAAGTCGACTTAAATTAAGTTTTATACACATCAAAATGTCAGCCTTTTTTTAATAAGATTATTTTTTTATTCAACTTTTGTTTATGCTAAAACTTTTGCAATTGCTTTGTAATTAAATTTTAATTGAATAAAAAAGCAGCGGATGACGTTTTAACATTGAACTCAGTAGTTAAGTAAAGCAACTTTTGAAGACGTCAAAAATCTGTCATGATTACATAACTAATAATTATTGGTTGCTTAGTTGTTGTTGTATTTATTGTTGTTCTTATTATTGTTGTTATTGTTATTACGTACTTATTTGCTTTGATTATGATTACGATGAAAAAACAAACCAGTTTTACACAAGAAATTACTGTAATATTAGTTAAACACAGGGAAGAGTTAAACACGGATGGTTAAAGGAGGGGGAGGGAGGGGGTAGAGAAAGGAGAAATAAGAAGAGGCGGGAGATATGAATGAAGAGATAAGAGAGAGTAAATAAAGAGAGTGAGAAAAAGTATAGTTTCAAAATTCTATTTAATAATCTTTGGATAGAATATACATATACACTTTCAGGTGTATAATACTATTAAAATTTATAAAAACTAAGGAAAATATTAAAAAATAGATAAAAGGTAAACTTAATAATATACTGAATCAGGTTTTGTTTTTTATTGTCAGTTTATTTTATTATTATTTCTATTTATCTTTAGTTAGTGAAGGTTCTGAGCTCTTTAGTCTTTAAGATTAACCTCTGGACTCGTATTAAAAAACATGCCCATCTACTGAATAATACGAAGATAATCGTATGTGTTTTCATTTGAGTGCGATCAAAATTTAAATCATTAACATTAACAATTATTCAATTATACTCAGAAAGCTTCTAAAGTCTCTCGGAAGTCTCGAGTTGTATTTTCCAGTATAAATAAATTATTAGAAGCTTGTAAAATAACCCGACCTCGTTCGGCTATTAATTTTTGTGATAGTTTCAAGTTTGCAAAATAATCCGATCGCATGCGGTTATTAATTTCCACAATCGTCTCTTAAAGGGCTCTAATGTACCCTATTGTCGTAACCAGTGTTTCCAACATCCAACTGGGTCCCAATCCAAATTAATTACACCCACTCAGCCCCAATTGATCCCAGTATGTTTGAGTATGTCCGAATTACCCCCATCAGTTGCCCCAATAGGTGTCAGCAAGTCCCAATTGGTCTCAATAACCTCAAATTAATCGCAATCATTAGTAGCAACAATTAGTACCAAGCAATTCGGCACAATCAGATGTCAAGTGGTCCAACCATCCCCTCATTGGTGTCCCTAAGACCCTAGTTTGTCTCCATCAACTTTAAATCGGTACTCATCAGCCCCGTGTTTGGCCTATTTTCCAATCCTTTATATTTGATTTTATTGGTGATTTTATAAAGCTAGATTTTTATATACAATATAATTTATTTTTGGTTTCAATTATAACTCATGTTATACTATATTCAACATAAATGTCATTCACTCGTCATTTGACTGCAAAAAATGATGGTGATGAAATGATTTTTATTTATGATTATTTTATGATTTATATTTATTTATTTCTGACGTATTTATTACGTTTTTTAAGATTTCTATTTTTTTAAAATTATTTTTTCTTTGAAACTTCTTTTATGGATCCGTTTATTATATTTTTTTATGTGCATGTTTTGTATAGTTGATGAGTAGGTAAATCGTCATTAATTGGAAATTACGTGATCGATCGATAGATGTCACTACTGTTGATAACCTTGACGTTTGACGGTGGCGGTATCTGTTGGGAATATTAAACAACTGGAAGTGTTGAATATTTTACACTTGAAATTAGAATAATTTTAGTAGAGGAGGTTAAATTTAGGTAAGCAGTAAGTAAGTAAGTGCAATAAATTGGCCATGCTAAAGGCCAATATTTTGGTCATAAGTAAAACGTGACTTCTTTTAATTATAGGCAAAAAATTCACTCTAATATGTTTATGATTAGCAAGATTATGGAAAATAAACACGTTTTTAACTCTCTATCGGATATAGTTTTTAATTTGAATTTTATTTTTTTTTTATATGATTTTTAAATATTTATTCAATTTTTATACTGTTGCTACTTTGAAAAATAATGAAAAATCACTAAATATCGATGGCCTCCGTACAGTCATCCTTCCATACAGTCATCCCTCCTTACAGACAGTCCTCTCTTCTTCACAATCGTCTGGCTGCGTTGCCAACAATGTCAACGCCATCAACTTTCAAGAAAAGGAAGGAAGGAAGAAAAAGAAGAAGATCAAGCAAGGGATTAGAGTTGTATTTGTACTTCATTCGGACGACTGCAACCGAATGTTTAAACACGATTTATTTTCAACTCATTCGATTGCCGTTTATAGCGTGCAAGTGGGACTTTCTGTTGTTTTTCTTAAATATTTCATTGAATTTTTTGTATTGCATTATTTTCGCGTTTTCTTTTAATTCGTTTCTGTTCAAATTAAGAAAAATCCAATATTTTTCGCCTTTTTAAGGTTTCGTTGACGATGGAAAAATGCGACATGAAATCAACCGCCTTCTAAACCAGCTTCTTTGGTTAAATTTTCTTGTTATTTCTATTGAACTCTATGTTGTAGTTGTTGTTATACTCATTGTTGTTGTATTTCTTGCTGTCCTTACTCTGGCATATGTTAGTGAACTCGTTATTGTTGTTGTTATTCTTCTTGTTCGTGTCATTGCAGTAGTTGTCTTGCATCGTTTTAGACCATTTCTCAGTCTGCAGTCAGTTGTAAGCCCCGTTTAGAGGAGGAGGGCCTCAAAGTGCCAGATATAATCACCGAGTAGCCAGACGACCAACCAACCAACCTAACAGCCAGGCAACAAACCACTCCAACTGCTTCAACATGTCTTGTCTGGCGGTGGCGCTGGCGGTGTTGTTGTTGTTGCTTTAAGCTGAATTGAGTGTATACTCATGTAGTGTAGAGTGTATTAAAGCGTGTCAGATGGAAGGGGCGCAGGGCCAAGTGGGGAAACAAAGTCATGGGGGAGCTGAGGAGCGAGAATTACATCGCTGGTTGTTGCGAGGCTGACTGACTGCCTGCCTGCACCCAAGTAAACCACTCAAAGCTCAAGCATGAAGTCAGCAAAAAGGTTCTTTTGTCGGGATTCAGTTGCTTCGACTGCTTTTTTCTTGCTGTTGTTGTTGTTTTCATTACTGCTGTCGTATTTATTGTCTTCACTCTTCACCATTTGATGCATTATGTAATTTTTACCCCAATGATTGTTAATGCTTTCGTTGTTGCTGTTTATTATTATTATTGTTGTTGTTGTTGTTATTGTATTTTGTCATTTGTCTCTGAATATGCTCTCGTTTCGTTTATTTGTTGTCATTCTTTGGTTTCTTTTTTATTATATTCTTTGGTTTGCGGTTTCATTACTTGTTTTCTTATAATTTGTGTTATGTTCTTGTTTTTTATTTTGTATATTCTCATAATTGTTGTGGTTGTTGTAATATTGATTTCATATATTAATTCATAGAAACCGAATAACTTTCGAAATGCTGCACTGTTTTGCAATAAGCTGATCTTATTTCTAATAGAGAGAGTGAGAGAGAGAGAGAGAGAGAAAGAGAGAGAGAGAGAGAGAGAGAGAAATAAAAAATGTAATATGATTTGAGGTTAATTTTTGTTGCTTACCACCCCCTCCCGCCATTCCTCTCATTATTGGGCTTTAAAGCTCACTTCTTCAACGTTCAATCGTTTCGATGAAATAAATAAATAAATCGTCATTCGATCCGATTGAATTCATTCTCGAAACGAGAATTATTTTAATTCAGTTTTCTTGTTAACTAATCACTCGATCAACGAATACGGAAGCTTAAACTTGCATCGTCTCTTTAAATACAATTAAAGTTCAATTTATTGCATAATAATTTTCAGAATCTGTAGAAAGGAATCTAAATGAAGAAATTGTACGAGATTCTGCTAGAAAACTTTGTTTTATTATTATTATATTTGTTTTATTATTATTATATTTATTATTATAATATTTATTTTTGTTATTACTATTACTATTAATATTATTACTATTCAGTAGTTTTTAATTTCGAATTCCCTTTCTTTCTGGCGTTTTTTAGATTTTTATCCGTTTCGCTTTTACTTTTGCTCTCGAATGTTTGAAAATATTTTGTGAATTGATGGCAACAATGTATTTAGTTTATATGTCAATAATATTTCCACATTCTCTCCACACAGTTGACGGTTTTTGGACAACCAAAAATGTCTCAGGTTAGCGTCCAAGGAGAGGGAATGAAGTGCAACAGAGTGCAGAGAAGTACGGACAGAAAGAATGGGTGCGGGGGGGGGGATACGAGAGAGAAACGCCACGAATTCAATTTGCGGTAACAATACGATGCTTACTTATAAATTTTGCACGTTTTCAACGCAACCGCTCAGTGTTCTGGACTTCTGTCCATCTGGCTCTCTGTCTGAGTACGTGACTATCTATCGGACTTCAATACCTGAGTGTCTGTCGGTTTCTCTGAATATCTGTCCGTCTGTCTGATCATTTCTCCGTTCTTCTGTTTATCTACCTTGCGGATGGTGTGTGTATCAGTCTGTCTGTCTGTCGAACACACGCTTCACCTTCTTTTCTATCAGTCTCAGTTTTTGCTCGTCGGTCTCATCTTACCTCCCATCATCTCTGACCCTCCCTCTCTTTCTCCATCCTCCTCCTTCTGTCCTTCTCATCCTACTGTTCATCACGTTCATCCCTGCGGCATCGATGTCTGTTCTGGTCGATTGTTAGGGTTGGCTGCCTGATTTGCTGTCGCCTGTTCGAGTTGCTGTCTATGCAATTCCGTGGATTCCTGTCTGTCTGTCTGTCTGCTTGTCTGCCTGCCTACCAGCAGTCTTTCTCCCTGGCTACGGTCTCTGTTTGCTTCGGTGTCTATTTTGGTCTGTCGGTCTTGCGTTCTTCTGCGTCTCTCGAGTTGCCTGTCTCAATGTTCCTTCGGTTAACCAATTTTAGCTGCAAGTCACGAGCTGTCAGTGACAGCTTCAAAAGCAGTTCGGCGAGCGGCATCGAAAATCGAAATTGTTACCAATTGAATGCAAAATAAGCAGCATGTTAGAGTAAAAGCAGTGAGAGAGAGAGCAGAATAGCGGGACAGAGAGGGGGAGAGAAAGGGGGAGAGAGGGGAGTTGGAGTTGGAGTTGGTGATGAACAGAGACTCGTCGTTCGGAACACACCAGAATAAGTATTGCCAAAGAATTACACAAAATCAATTTGCAAAACGATTATTGACGGATTATTTCGCTGGCAGTCCTTTTTTGCTGTCAGGTATACCTTTTGTATGGCTTTTTGTATGCTTCTGCAGTAGCAGCGATGATTACGCACTGTTTTAGATCGATAGATGCTATTTTTAAAGACTGAAGTGCAAAAGTGAACATTTATTAAAGGTTTTGAATTTTAATTTCTGTCAATCTTACAGATTTTTCTTTTTCTGTATAGATTCTGCATGTAAAAAGATTGTATAGCGTCTATTTTCCCCCAAAAAATACTATTGATGAGTCGATATGTTAATAAACTCAATAAACTCGAGTTTCCTATAGACTAAATTTATTCGAAAGAGTTCGTATCAAGGTTTCTTTACTTTAATTTGTATTTTTGAGGTAGTGTCTTCACCCCTAGAGCCCTATACCCATGTTTTCTAGAGCAATGTTGATTTCAGAATACTTTCAGGATATTTTCTGAAGAGTTACCCTGAAAGATAGAAGATATGATTCTGTCCTATAGAGTCCTTCTCTTCTAAGAATTTCTTTTCTTTCGGCGATGGATCAATTCTTGAAGAAAGCAAATCGAATTCTCTTAAAATCATAACGCTTCACGTGATTCGCATCGTATTATTTATGATACTTTATTGCAAAGTTTCATCTAAGACTCAGTAAACAAATCATTCGCTGAGAGAGAGAGAGAGCAACACTTCGTTTCTCTTTTCGAGAAAATACGATTACAAGGTTAAAATTTATGAGTTCGGGAACCTCGTTCGAAAAACACTTCTTCTTTCCATTCGCTTTCCTAGAGAAGAATCTCAAAGAAAAAATCAAGTGTCAAAAAATCTTTAAAAGTCAACTGAGTGGGGAAAACGGGTGGAAGGGTGGGGGGGGGGGGGAAGTCGATAAAGAATTTTGGAGTCTTTCACAACGCAACGTAATGCAATGTAACGTTGAATATAATTTACGACAAAGTTTTAAGTTTGTGAGAGAAACTAATAAATTTGCATGCAACATCAACAACAACAACAGCAACTGCGTCGTCAATCCGTCGAAGAAACACATCGATGTAAAGACGGTATAATGAAGAAAAAGTAAAAGAAGAGGAAGTAGAGGAAGAGGAAAAAGAAGAAGACGGAAGAAAGAAAGAGAGAAAGAAAGAAACAAGGAAGAAACAGATTGATCCAAGCTGTTTCCTGGCTGTTTTTTTAGATACTTCAGAGCTTCGTAGATGGAGTTCCAAGCACGAAACTTTTCGTGACTTTTTGTCACGCGTTTCCTTTTTACATGAAAATTGTGTAGAGTGACAATGCTGCAACATCCACCCCAAATTCAGAGAAAATAGAGCTGCATTGAGCGATAAAAACGATTCAAGGGAGCAGCGGGTGGGGGAGGAGGGTGACTGTCGAGCTGGAGATGGTAGGCCACTGAAATGTGGGAAGAAATGTCAAATTCCAGCATAAACAGCATGTTGTACACGAATCGCGTATCTTCAGTTTCCAAAAATAAACACAAACACTTTTGCTCCGTGAAGATAAACTTTACTCTCCCTCTCACTCACACACTCTCTGGCTATCTCTCTCTCTCACACACTCTCTGGCTATCTCTCTCTCTCTCTCCCTCTCTCTCTCTCTGACATAATCTTTGTTTCTTTTAATTTTTTTGGAACTGTTTTGTATTTTTCTAAACTGAAAACTTTTTCCTCTTCCTGTTGATTGCATTTTTATTAAAAAATAACATACTTTTTATACATAAAGTATTCGTACTTGAAATGAATGTGTCGAAATGTTCGCCGAATTTATTTATGATGCTTATGAAGACGTTGAAAGTGTTGCCAGATTTCTGCAAATTTCTTGCTCGATCATTTCCTGTACAAATACTCGGCTATATATTTTTTGGTCCTCTCTAATCTATTGTTTTGTGCTTTGTTTTGTGTATTTTGTTTTTTACTTTTTGCATGATTGCATTAAAGTCGTGACGAAAGGAAGTGAAACTGAGAAAAATTTAATTAAAAATATGATTTTTTTCAAAATTAAGAGGAAGCACAAAACGACGTGAATCGATGATTTCCAAATTAATATAAATATAAAATAAAAAAGAAAATACACACACACATTAATGTGTATAATGCATTTATAGACACATACATACATACATACATTCCTTATATGGACACAAATATTCTCTTTTATATACATATTTCTAAATATTTACATGGATTTTTATAAATTCATCGAACATTTTTGAGTTTGAAAAAAAGTGTAAGGAAAAATAGCAACAAAAAAAGTTTCATTTGTGTGTGCTTTTCTGCTCTGATTACTTTCAACCCACAATAAAATTTTCAACGTGAAAGAATCGTGCAAAAAAAGGGAAAAAGTAGTGAAAATTACAGTATGTACTCGAAAGACATGCATCATCATCCATCCATCATCTATAAACATTGGCTGGTGTCTCAAACTTCACCATGATGCGTGCATCACTCACGCCGATTGCTCGATCCGTGAGATTTGACATGATCCAAGCATTCGCCGTGAGTGATGCCCGCATCGTGATGATACGCCTGACACCGGTCATTTTTACTATCATCATTATTATAATTATTATTGTCATCACCTTCCTACTCATCGTCACTCATTATCACCATTATTATTATCATTTATCATAATCAACATCATCATTATTAGATCATCTATTTATTTATTGAATCATAATCTATCAACTTCAAATCAGTATATATCATTATACGCTCGTATAATTAAATATGCAACTAAAAACAATTGATAATAATGAAAAGCAACACGTGTCTTTTTATAGTGACTAATAAATCAACCGGAGTTCTTCGTAATTAAAATAAAAACTATAAATTTATTTCTATAGAAATGTGTCTTAAGTGTATCGTCTGTTCTAATATAGTATCTAATATAGTAAAGTGTATGTGTGTATTATTATCTACATCTTTATTTCTGTTATCTATAGAGTATTTACAATTGTAGCAGATACTGGTTACAAGTATAAATCAATTTCGTTGTATGTATCTCGTTACATCATCAAATCACATCAACGTCACTCCATCTAAAAGAATGATGCAAACGTCATTTCGATGGAAAATTTGTTTGATGTCTTTGAATGTGATAAGATTATTATTAGCCTAGTTATTGCGATTGCAACAAAAAGAAACAATGATAAACAATTATTAAATAAGATGAAGAAAACAACAAGTAAAGCAGAAAAAAAGAGAAAAGGAAAGATTTATTAAATTAGAAGATTTAGAATTTTTAGATCAGAATAACTTTTTCGAATCGAAGCTTTTAATATTTTTGGTACTTTTTTAAGATAAGCCAATCAATAAAGTACTGTATTGTATTTATATCATACACCGGAAGGTTTTCCTCCAACTCCCCCTCTGCTATCCTCCCTTCCTATTAAGTTTATCCTTCGGATACAGAATGCTTGCTTAGCATCAAATTCGACAGAGTCGATTCAGCTCTGTCCGTCCCTAGTGTCCGTTTTGTCCCTGGTATATCCCTAGTCTGTCCTTAGTTCCTATGGTCTGTAGCCGACTGATACCTGGTCTGTCGCTTGTGTATCTCTAATCCGTCCCTGGTTTGTTCCCGCTCTGTCCCTGATCAGTATCTGATCTGTACATGGCTGACAGCTGGTCGGTCTGGTCCGTCCCTAAACCCGGGCATTTTCCGGTGTTTTCTGGTCTTTTCAAAGATGGCGGGCGGTTCACAGGCCACATCGGGCATGTTGTTGCTCCACACCCAGTTAAAAAAAAACATTTTTTAACATTTAAGTGCAAATCAAACTGTGTTACAGTTTAGTAAATAAAGTTAATAAAATAACAAAATGTAAACAAATTGTTATTAATTAATTAATATCTTAGTAATAAATTGCAAATTTAAACTAAAAATGTAAAGCGTAAAAATTACTAAAGACCAAAAATTGATGTCACAGTTTTTATTTTTACTATTTTCGTTGTTCCTTCCTCTTTCTCCCCTTTTTCTTTAAAACCATCATAAAATTGTTTAGAAATTTTAATCTAAATTTTATTTCATGGTTATCATTTCCCCAAAATAATAATCTAACCTGATGAAGGGTAGAGTTACGTTAGGTTCAAAGGTTAGTTTGCGTTACTTTTATTTACAGTTGTTGAATTGTGTCTTGTGTGGAGTTCTTTAATAGAAAACTATTATTAAGTAGGAAAATACGAAAAATTATTCCCTATAATTAAGATACACGAATGTTTACTCACCTTTAAATAGCAAAAGTATCTACGAGTATCTGAAATAAACAAAGAAAAACAAATGAGAAAACTATTTGAAAACAGGAGGAAGGAATAAGAATAAATAAATTGAAATAAAAGCAAAATTCAAAAAATAATTAAATATTAGATATTTAATATTAAATAAATAGTAAATAAACAAAATATAAATAAGTTATTATAATTATTATTATAAGTCATTGGTTTTTATAAGACTGTTTCTTCTTCAGTTACAAGTAAAATCGGTTTCTTATCTTTTCCCCTCTGACCCTCTGCAACGGTGTGGGCGATATACAGCTACAAACATACTACATATACTCGTACATCTATAAATATGTCCATACATCAAAAATGTATCTTTACTCTTTTCTTTCTTTTCGCTTTTATAATCGTTATTTTTTAAAAATGCATACTTTTTCAGTGCCAACATTAAAAAAACCACATGACAAAAACTAGTTTGTCATGTAAGAATAAATATACTAGTAAGAATAAATTATTTGCTGGTAAGAAAATTAATAAACTTTCACTTTCAAGCGCATTTTTTCAGAGTGTCAAACTGAGAGTATGAACATAAACATAACAAAGAGTAAAAAATACAATAAAAACTGAAACGTTGACATCTCTGCACATCAATGATGACCTTTCAGAGAGCTCGTTTAAAATAGGATTTTTTATTGATGTTGCAACGCAAACATAACATAACATAAATAAAAATATAACAGAAAAACAACAACGCGAAGTTTAAAATGTGGAGGAAGAAAACAACGAAATAAACGAAACAGGAGGACCAGGCAGAGACAGAGAGAGAGAGAGAGAGAGAGAGGGAGAGAGAGAGGGAGAGAGAGAGAGAGAGTGTAAACAGGGAAATCATTGAGTGTTTAGGAGTGAATAATGAAACCATAAAGAAATGTTAAGTATCATAAAACAATGTGAGGAAGTGTAAAGAATCCAACATATGCTGTGGTATCTGGTCCACCCACTGGCCCAGTCCCGTTATATTTTGGTTTTGCGAATAAATTCATAAGTAAATTCCATAGAAATATTTAAAAATTAAGTAAAAGTATCAAAGTTTCTAAAATAAACAGAAAAAAATTTGATATCTTAGGATGGAAATGTTTTGGTATTTGTTTTTGTCTTTTCCTATCCTGCTTTCTTTATAAAGATTTGGTTTAATTTGGATGATCAAATAATTTATATGACGACATAAAAAACACAGAAACAAAACAGACTCAAATCCTATCAGCCAACTTTTACTTTCAATTGCAATTGCATGTTACTCGTGGTATCAACATCAACAGCAGACAGCAACAACAACGATAACAACAAAAACAATAACAGAAAAGCAACATTCCAAAAAACAACAACCAACTTCATTCCACTGAAATATCTTCGTCAGAAACAGACGCAGATTAAAGTACACTTTGTATAAAAAAATTAGTATTAATATATAGTTAATTAATTATATTTATTATTAATTAATTAATTAATAATAATTAATTTTTAATTTCATAAATTGTATTACTTTCACTGTAATTAATTGTAGTTTTCTTGTTATTTTTCAATTTTTGTGTATTAATTTGTCATTTTTTACAAACTTACAATCATTAAAACTACATAATGTTTTAAATTAAATAATTTATAAAAAAATCATTCAAAATTAATGGTTAAATATTCCTTTATTGATATACTGGCTGGTTTATTTATAATATAGATAAATATATTGTACATAAATTTCTTTGAGTGCAGAAACACAGCAGCATCAGCTGAAGTCGTCTGGCAACATAAATTTAAACGCAAAGAGAGTAGCAACAACACCAAAAACAACACTAATAATATTTGTAGTTTGTTGCAATTATAAACACTTTCATGTTTTGTTGTTGTTGTTGTTAATTTTGAGTTCATATCACAAAACCGAAAATGTACATACATATATTGTATTTCTTTGATCACAATGAGCTGTGTACGAGTATGAAACGTGTTGTTGTTGTTGTTTATGTTACTGTTGTTGTTGTCATTATTTCTGCTAATATTGCCACAGACAGTGCGGCCAACCGAAGCCACTCCTTTGACAAACTCATGCTGCTTCTGCTTCTGCTGCTGAAGCCCACTCTTTCGGTGGGTTTCTGAGATTTCTTGAAAATTTACTGTTATCGTGTTGAATATTTTTGAACAAATCCTTTAGAAAATGATGACGTCTGAGCGCAGGAGGTGGTCTGAGGGGAGGAGCGAATGAAGCGTGAGTAGTTTAGCACTGAAAGGATCATTGATCTTCATGCGTTTTAATGACCAAACTTGAACAAACGAAGCTGGAATATAGACACAATGAAAGTTATATTTATTCGTCTATGTGTTTGCTTTTAATAAGAAAAAAATTAAAATTTTGCAAAAATAATTGGAGCATAAAACGTTGCTCCACGAGAAGGGGTTTGAGTACGAATGAGTGGTTGATTAACAAGACTACGCAATGGAGAAAGAGACGGTTACTACTTTCCATGGAATACAACAGCAGCAGGGTTGCCGCAGCAACGCGTTTACAGTTGATAAAACATGTTCGAATGGAAATGAAAATCGAAGGGAAAATGTTGAAGCATGAGAGCGACTCTCCAACATTGTAACTGATAGTAAAACAGACTAATTACAACGGTGAATTGCAGTTACACTCTACACTGGATGTCATGTCATTTCATTGAGTCATAAAACTTTACAACGTTACCACAAAAAATAATAAAGAAGTGAACTGAATGGAAAGCATCATGAAACCACTTGAAACATAAAATGTCTTGTCTGAAGATAAGAAAACTGATAGAAAGAAACTGATACAACACAAAGTGCACAACCACACAAACGAATAAAAGCGAGAACCGAGTATAATTTGACTATAATAATAAAAGCCAATATAATTTGTTCATAGCAAAGCCGTAAAACTTCGATTTATTTGTTATCTCTATTAAACAGTCTATCGATGGAAGTCGCAAAACGCGAAACCGAAATAAAATAAAAATAAAGCTCTCTTGATTAATGTCCGGTATCAATTAGCATTGTTTTATTATCCATTTTATAACCGTACGATAGCCCGGTATAAATTATTGTACTATTAACACATCGGAATCCGTAGAAATGTGACAAATCATATCGAAATCGATGACAATAAATTCATAAAAACGAAGAAAGGGTGAGAATAACAGTAATAATAAATTATAATTTTATAATTATATATTGATAAAATAATCAATAATAATTTTTTGAATAACAGAACTTTTCAAAGTTATCGATTTTTATGTCACTTGATTTGCATTTCAAGTTGAAGATTTATTTTTAATATATTGCTTGTAAAATTAATCTGTTTTGTTTGGAGACTATGAAAATTTAAAATTGTGTGAAAAAATGTTAATGGTCCATGTCACACTTGTTATCGCGATGCGTGCATCACTCCAGCAGATCGGTTGGTCCATGTTACGTGCCACGCGTAATCCACCAAACAGCGTGAGTGATACATGCATCGTGGTGGTAAGTGTGACATCGGCCGATGGCAGCCACATTTTCAAATGTTCAAATCATAAGCTGACCAAAATATAACCTCAAAGAAGTACATATGTACCATCATTAAAGAAGATATAGAAGAATAGTATAGAAAAAAGGAACCGGTTTCTCAGAGTCCTCCTCCTGCCACTGCTGCATTTTCTTCTTTTTTCTCGCCCTCTCACGGTCAATCGACTAAATGAATGAGTGAAGAAACGCTATTGAGGTCTTTTACATCGGTTGGATACTAAATGTTAAGTAAATAATTCTAAGAAAACAACAACAACAAAAAACCCATTATTATTCACTCAATCATTGGATCAAACGAATGGACGAACGACATCCGATCGACCGAATGAGTTGTGGGCTTTTCATGCGATATCGTCTAAAATTGCCAAGCATCGTGTGTCTTCTCATCAAAATCATCATCTCCATTAGCATCATTACCATCTTCATTATCATCATCATCTTCATCGTGATCGTAGTAAATTCCAGCCGAACTCGATGCACAACCATCGTCATCGTTTTCTCTTGCATCGTTTGCAACAACAACGAAGCTCGGCTCTATTCTGAGCTCGTGCGAGTGAGCAATTGTTTTTTGCCTGGTACGCTGGTTGGTGGCGGTGGTGTTGATGTTGTTTTTGTTGTTGTTGTTGCAGAGGTTTAAATACCTGACTTGGTCTTGTGTTAGATGATGCTGATGTTGTTGTTGTTGTTCATGCTTATGTTAGCATTGCATTCTTTAAAAGTCGTTGTTGCTGTGTTTTTGGTTGAATGCAGAAAATTTGTTCTTCTCCCTCTCTTGAAGTAGCAACACAGCATGTTTTTTGCTCATGTTTTTTGTTGTTGTAGTTTTATGTAGTATTGGTTGTATGTTTTCATGTTATGTATTGTTGTTTTTTCTATTCATTCAATGGAGATCGGACTGTTTTTACTCTGGCTTTGACTGTATATCGGTCTGTCTGTCTCTCTCTTTCTCCTGCTCTGTTTTTCATGTTTTTTGTACAATTTTTTGGCTTGCTTGGCATTTTCTTTCATCACGATTATATGCGTGTGTGCATTATATTTGTTATTAATTAAAGTCGGGTACCAACAACAACAGCAACAACAAAAACGAGAACAAGTGCAAACGTGAGGAGTTCAAATGGCGAAACTTGTGAAAGGAGTTCAGTTGTAAGCGGTGATCAGTGTTGCCATGCGTTGCTAATATAATTCCCCAAGTATTTCCACCGAACAAAATATATCATATTTTTATGTTTCAGTCGTGTATTTATTTAAATTGGCATAAAATATATGAGGAATATTACTCGGTTTGCAGAAAATTACCCACAATATTAAAAGGGTTTAAATTCCCCGCAACCTGGCATCACTGGTGATGATGTACTGAAGGTTGGTTGAAAGGAAGGAAGGAAGGGAAGAAGGATGGACAGAGTAGAAACAGCAGCAGCAGCTGCGCCGACACCAAAACTCATCTGTTGCCGGAGTTCGGCGTCTGCACTTCGTTTAATTTGATTACTCGTATATGCACGAGTATTTTCAGCTTTGTTTTCGGTTTTCCAACAACAAAACATTCCCTCTAAGGAGCGAGGGAAAAAAATGTTGGCCTTTTCTTGGCGAATGAATGGAATCAGTGGAGTTGAAAAGTGAATTGCTAAAGGAATCTTGTGGAAGAGAGAAGGGAAGTGAAGAAGAAAAGAAGAAGAAGACAAAAAGAAGAAGAAGAAGAAGGCAAGAGGAAGAAGAAGAGTACATGCAGAATTTAGTGACGCGTCATCGTCGCCGCTGCTACTGAGCTGAACATGTGTGCAACACGTGTGACTAGACATCTTTTTTCTTGTTTTTTGTCATTTTTTGTACTTTTTTAGATTTAATTTCTTTAATAATTAAAAATATATTTTTTAAATTATTGAATAAATCTTGACATTTCAGAAATTTGTTTAATATTTCGAATAAAATTAATCACAACCTGGGATTTTTTTTAATATTAATAAATTGCTTTTATTTATCTTAAAAACACTTATAATTGTTTTTTAATATGTTTTTACTTAAATATGTATATTATTTTTAAAAAATATATTGTGTATATTTATATATAAAATATTGATTTTAGTTTACATTTAATTGAAATAAAAAGAAAAGGGGCAACAAAATTCGAATAAAATACTGATCAATAATTTATTCATTATAACCGTGTTTACATTAAATGAAATTAAAAAAGAATTTAAAGCAGTTTCGATCACAAAATATTATTCTGTGTTTTTATTTTTGTTCTTGCTTTTGTTTTGTTTTTTGTACTGATGCCAAAAAGCAGGTACTTTTTTTTTAATACTAATCATCGTGAATAATAATAAAAAAGGCAGTAAAAACACTTAATTATATTTTAAATTACACAATAAATTAGTTTTATGGCATAATTTAACGACAGCAAAAAAATACTCTATATTAAACGTTGAACCTGTGAGTGAGTTCATAGAACGAGTTCGTTAATTTTTTTAACCACTTTTTTAACAATAAATCGCTCACTTTAAGAAGCTTTGATTTCTTTGGATTCTCAAAAGATTCTCAGGCTGAGTCAATTATTAAAGAATCAGATTAAAAACAATGATTACACGGAGAAGGGGAAGAAATTAAAAACTAACATAAATAAATACAAAGCTCATAAATAAATACAATCCTCATTTGTTTCAGTTTTTATTATAAGGTGGATGTTATTGGAATTTATTATTATTCACAATATTAATAAAGATAATTAAATACGGCAAAGACTTAAAAAAATGATAATTATTTAATTTCTTTGCGATAATACAATTCGTTATAAATTGTTGATTATTTTGTTAAAAAAAATGTACATACATACATAGAATATTATATATGTTATTAAATATTAATAGCAAATAAATAGCCATTATATTAGTAATAAAAATAATAATAAACGTAGCAATAAATAATAATACTTAATAATGATAATAACATTAGTAACAATATTATTGTGTTCTTGTAAAAGAAACAGGCTCCATTTTACAGGAATTGACCCCAACCCTCTCTAGAGCCTGCCCAAGTTACTATTATATTCAGAGGGCTCTCGAAGATGTCCAGGATTCATCCTCCTTTCCTAGTGCACCAATGCCAGTAGGATTGGAAGACGGAACCTTGAGGAAAGAGAAGTTTGTCTTACGAATTTCCGTTTTATAGCTGCTTAATATAGGTTTGTACTCGTCCCAGAGGTCAGACTCATTCGCAGCCTCAGCGTGACATTCTTACATTAAAAAATATTATTATTAAAATATTTTTAGAAAGTTTTTCTTTATATATAAAATTTTATACAATATTTGTGAATTTTAGTATATAATATTGCAGTAAATTTTAATTAATTTTATTAATTTTATTTTTAGTTCATTTAATTTAAGTGTAAATATTGAATTTCATGATGTTTACTTACTTCAGTTTTATGATGCAAACTTTACAATAAATTTATTTTAATTTTGAACTTATTAAATTATTTATTATTTTATTCATTTATTATTTTATTTATTTATTTTCTTTTGAAGAGTTTTTTTAATTTACAAATAAAATTGATTTTATTGCAATTTGAGATTTATCTCAGAATTTTTTATATGTAAGTTTTATATTTATATTTAGTTTTTATTCTTTGTAATTAAATATTTATAATAAAACATTTTATTCGATCTCTAAATTTCACGAGTTCATATTTAAATATTGTAAATTTATATTTAAATTATAATTAAATACAATAATTATTTGTCGAAGCTTTTATTATTTATTTTATCTGTTAATGTTTTTGTAATTTTTAATAAATTTTCTACTTACAACAACATCAACTTTAATTGAAGTTTTAAGTCAATAAATTGAAAAACAAAAGAAAATACTTTAAATTTGTGTTTTTTTTTTTATTTGTTGCTTACTTTGTTTGTCGTGTGTTTTGTGCCGTTTGTTGTTGTTCTTCTATTATTTTTTTTTATTATTATTGTTTATTATTTTCATTGTTAACAATTAAACAATAATAAACTTTTTAAGACGCTTTATTTTTGGCCTTTTTTATCTTGTATTTATTAGTTTTTTTGTTTACTAATTAACAACTTTTGACTTTTGTAAAACTTTCGTGTTTATTGCATAACTTTTATACATTTTTTCCGATTTCTTTGATTTTCATTTGCATTTGTATAATATTTTTTTCTAATTTACAGCAGCAGGTGAATAACACTTTTTTGTCTACTGCCCATGCATTGCTTCTTCTTCTCCTTTTGAAACACCGCTTCTGCTCTTGTGCACTGCTCTTTATTGGGCTCGTTTTATGTTTCTTGTTGTATGTTTTGGTTGTTTTTTTATATTGTTGAAAATCCGGTTTATTTTTACGTTTTCTTTGGCTTCCTTCGATTCGATCTGTGATGAAGACGGTCAGGTAGCATTGAAAACGATGACGCGCCGCAAGTTTTTGTTACTGCTTTCGTTGCAGCCAAACGTGCGAAATTAGAAACCCGACTGGTTGACGTTTTTATCAGCAACAATATAAATTAATCCTATTAAAATTCTTCAGTTAATAATTTCGGTTTTTATCGGGTGTCTTGTATGTGTTGTGGTTCTTTTTGTTAACATTGATATCGTTCTTGAACAGAATACGAAAAATGTACGCGCAAACACAACCTAACGTGCAAAATGCCGGCGAAGCACTGAAGCACTGACGTTCGCTACTCATGGAGTTTCTTTCTCTTCGCGAGAGAAAAAAGTTGGAATGCTATTGAAATGGAGACACGAATGTAAACGAAGCATTATTTCCCCTTTAGTGACGATGGAACAAAGAATGGAATTGAAACACAAGCAGCTGTTTTAACAGCTTCTGTTGCGTGTCTTTGAGAGTTTTCACTGTTAATAAATGTTTTAATCTTTTCTCTGTTATATACTCTGTTCTACTATGTTGTGTTTCTTGTATATTTTTTAATATAATTAATTTTTTTTTAATTTTAATAAAAATCTTTTTTATTTAAATTTGTTTCAATTAATTTGATTGCTATCAATTTATTTAGTTTAATGTAATTATTTAATTGTTATTAATATGTAATTAACTAAGTATTTATTGTTATTTATTGGTTTTTTTAATTAATTAATATTTTTTCTTTTTTAAGTAATAATTAACAACACTTAAATGTATAAAAAATTTCATTCTCATATTAAATGAAATTCCAATTGAAATTTTATGCCGTTGGCAGCCCTGCGCTGTTAATTAGCGCAACAGTTAGCCGCAGAATCGAGCGACGCAACAGAGGAACAACAGTGAAATTTAATGAATGAGAGAGAGAATGAATGAGTAAATGAGCGGTGACTGTTAATGCCAAGAGAGAGAGGATTAACTAAAGAATTCTGTTAACGAGGATTTACTATGTAATTTACTCGATTTAATAACAGCTGTTAAGGATTATTTTCTTTTATTTATAACAATAATAATAAAAAAAAATAGTTTCTAAAAAAATAATAAGATAACATAATAATAATAATAATAAAAATAATAAATAATTATTAATAAAAAGAGAAATTAGTAATTAAATATTTATTTGTTATTCTTGTTAACTTAAATCGTTTGCACTTTCATTGAACGCTTGAACGTGGTCGTAACAAATCACGTAAGACTCTGGCTTCACTCCTCGGTAGAGGGTCAAGACAAGAGTGTCAAGTCAAGTCAAGTCAAGTCAAGAGTGAGTAAGAAAGAAAGAAAGAAAGAAAGAGATAGCTACTGAAGAGAACGCACCTCATCAGACAATCCAACGTGTAAACTGATTAAATAAGTTCTTGTTTTTCATTTCCCCGGCTTTGAAATTGGAGCTGCAATGAATCCAGCAGCCGTGGAGGGTGGGGAGAAAATAACCGAGCTTAGTTGGAGCTGAGCTGGTGATTAGTTGCTGTTGGTTCTCGCGGAGTTGGTGCAGAACCGTGAAAGAACCGTCGAAGCCAAACAAGCGAAAGTCATGGAAGAGCTGCCAACGTTGTTAACGCGCCAGCGAACGCATTCAGAAACTCATTCAAGAGTAACAACGACCACAACGACGACCGTGATGATGATGATGATGATGGTGATGATGGTGATGGTGATGATGATGATGGTGATGGTGTCGGCGACGATGAGGCCAAACTACTGTCTGAGTGTCTGTTTAAATGCAGGACCACGAGAGAGAAGCGTTTACGGCACATGAACTGCATTCAGTGTCGGAGAGAATAAACTAAATTATTACCTCTCAATAATACAATAAAATATATAACAAACACATACATAATTAAAACAATATAATCAAACAATTAAAACAATATAATATATGTATCTCCTTCTCCCCGCCCTCTCGCTGATTTTCTCGCACTCCGTATCATTCCCCTTCTACTTCAGGTTATCCTGATCCTTCTTCTGGTTTCTTCCCAACACTAGACTAATTATTCTCCTTGGCTGGTGATCCACATGAGCGCCTTTAAATCGCTTTTTCGATTTTTTCAGTTCTTTCTTACTTTTTGTTGGCCATTAAAAACTGCGATGGAACGAATCACTAACGAAGAAAAAGAAGTCTTCAACTTTATGGTAGTCTTGGGCTTTGTAATGAATTTTATTCATGAGATTCTTAGAAGCAAAATTGCCCGGAGGCCTCGTTCTCCCATCGTTCCACCCTCCCCGCCCGTCTTCCCAACATTTTTCTTCTTTTCACTGATTTTCTTTGGGTTGGTTTCTGCCATATGATTTTTCGTTTTCTTTCGCTTGCAAAAATAGTTTCTTGAATCTCGAAAACACTCGTGAATATACCAAAACAATTCATCATAATTAATTTTGTTTTTGGTCAGTTCAGAGTCACTCTTTAAATTGAAGTCATCAGATCTCCAGACGACTGCTCATGATCACTGAACCATTATAAAGCGGAATGAAGCTGCGCCTGAGTTCAAATCGACAATCGATCGAGAGTTCATTCAACTTTTGGGGTATCACAGCTCCGGCCAGATCTTGGCTCCTTTTTGATTGTGCTATTAATGGTAGTTGTAACGGTATTAAGTACAGTACTCATGTGAGTATAAATTATAGTATTAAAGACTCTTTTTCGCCAAACTAGTTTTACGGGAGATTAGAACTTTGATTTAACTTTAAAGTTACTTCTTTTTTATTTACTTTAATCTTTAACTTGTGGCAACACAGAAAAAGTAACCTCTGTTGTTTGTATCAGTTAATCATGTTACTCGCATGTATGACATGCATGTTTTTTACAAATTCTAATTGAGTTACAATCTACCCTACTTTTTTATAATTAATGCCTGCAGAAGGTGTTTCAAATGCAGAAGTTAAAAGAATGTCAGACATGCACGCATGCAATAAAAGTGAGTCCAGGAACGCAGCATTGACACCTATTTACGTAGCTGTGAATGAGTGAATGAATGAAGGAATGCATGAATGAGTGTGCACCGAACCGCAGAATACGAAGTCAGATACAAGGGTTGGCCAGGGTCAGGTTAGGAGAAGCGAAAAGGGGCCACATACTCAGATGTATTCACATGCACTCGTATATATTCATTTATAGTACAATTGAATCAAACCTTCTAGCTACAAGCTTAGGATAAATGCACCTCATTTAATCATCGATCTTAGATTCACCCTTCGCCATGTGCACGAGTGACTTCTTTGCCCCCTGCTATTTTTGTCGCTTGCCCATTTGGTTGTTAATGAGGAGAGGACAGAAAGGGTCTTGGTTCTAACCGAAAGACAAACCGACAGACAGACAGGGCTACGACTCCTTCCATGAGTTACAAACGTAAGGAGAAACTTAATATACCCAAACTTCATTCACATTCGGGTGTAGACTATAAGAAAGAATGGATAAAAATTAACCCTTTTATGTTTCATTTATTTGTTGCATTATTTTTAAGTTTTTAAGGTTCAACAAATGATTTCTTCTTCTTTGCGAAGATCAGTCTGTACGAAGATCAGTCTATAGGAAGATCGATCTGTAGATCAGTCTCACGTCGAATCACTAAAATACTCGATTCGAATCGATCATGTAACCTTAATGATCCTCGATCCTCGTACAACGATGATGTTCGCTCAAGAATGACCCGTTTTTAAGGCCTCGGATGTATTCGGGTCCAACGTATGTACATCAGGTGAGTAGATCATGTGGACTGTGCTTATTATTCATCAATGGTTATCTATACATCAAAAGCGCTTTAAAGATCTACTTTAAACAGTGGATTTAAAGTGTTTGATAGCAATTCAATTCAATTCGATTCTTTTGAATGATTTGTCAATATTCAATCGAATTTTGAAATATTTGCAATAATTATTTTTTAGTGTTTACATAATTAAAATTATAATTATTAATTGTATTACTGGATATTTATATACAATCTGGATATTTTATTCGTTAACCCGCGTCTAAGATTTCATTTTTTAATTAATTTTTATCTTAAGTGTAGATCTTTTATTATTAGATATTGTAAACAGAATAATAAAGAATTAAAGAAAAACATCTGCTTAATTTTCTGTTTTTTTTTCTGTTCTTTTTTCCGTTTATCTGTTTTTCTTCCTAATTTTTTAGTGGGTGGCGGCGACAATGATGACGATTTTATTTGCTGTTGACGTTGTTTATTTTTATCGTATATTTATTTGTTTTATTTTTTCCATTTTGATATACGTCAAATTCAAAATAAATTCCGGCACGTTTTAAAGCTTAAAATGGATGAAATTCATTTGGAATTCTATCCACAATACAGCCACGTTGACGGCTTCAAGTTACACGTTACACGCTTGTTACGTTACACGTTTGTGAGTAGGTCTTCGATCAAAACGTGTTTTCTTTGGTATTATTTTATTTGTTCTTTGGTATTATTTTCAATGCCAATTTAATGATTTCATTTAATGCAAGAACACCATGAAAATGGATTAAAAAGTCAACAAATTTAGAGAAAAGCGAGGGAAAACGAAACAAACTTGAAACAAATAATTTTAAATTTTACTCTATCAAAATTAAAAATCTGAAAAACATTCCTAAATAAATGTTCATTCAAAGGGAGCTTTTTTCTGTTTTTATTCTCGGTTTTTCCTTCGCTGACATTTATTCTGCCGCGTTTACGCCTGATTTTACTTCTACTGCTGAATCTTCTTCTGCTGCTGCTTCTGTTTGAGCTTCTGTCTCTTCTTCTTCTTCTTCTTCTGTCTACTGCGTCTGCATCTGCTTCTTCTTCATCGAAAGTGCTCATAATAAAAATGATAAAAAATAACTTTCATCCGAAACAATGACAAGAAAAATGTTTGCCAAATAAAATGAAGCAAAACGTGGACGGCAAGAAATAAAATAAATAAAATAAAAGTTAAAACAATTCTGTTTCTGAGTTGAGTCGAGAGTTGAGAGCAAAC
Organism: Myopa testacea; assembly: GCA_949629155.1. Classification (NCBI taxonomy): domain Eukaryota; kingdom Metazoa; phylum Arthropoda; class Insecta; order Diptera; family Conopidae; genus Myopa; species Myopa testacea. The sequence continues at coordinate 27,520,548 of OX451345.1, forward strand.
AATTTCCGAATGATAAGCAACTGCAATTCACTCCACTTTCGCTGCGGATTCACTGCGCTTTTAATGACATTTCAAAAGCGTTGTGCAGTGACAGTGATAAAGAAATGCCTTTTATTCTGCTCCTCCTAAACAACAACAACAAAGACGGGAACAACAACAACAACAACGACTATAATAATAATAATCGTCATAACGACAACAGAACCACTACACACACCGAAGATGATCATAGAACCTGCAAAAAAAGTGGACGCTGTGAGGCGCTGTCAAGCATTTCGCATTAAAAGTGAGGGTTTCTACTTTCTTTTTTACTCCTTTTTTCAAGTCCGTTTCTTCTTTTCCGCTTCTTTTTTTAACATCTTTGCTTTATCGCTTTTATACTTTTCCACTGTACTCTCGAGTACTTTTTTTCTAGCACTTTTTTCTACAACAGTTTGCTACTATTTTATTGAAAATATCCTTTTACACATTTTTCTACTACCTTTTTCATGCTCACAATGCTATCATACCTTTTATATTGAACCATTTTTCTACTTTAGAAACATAAATTTTTGAACTTTTGAAAAGAATAGTAAATTTCGTTTTTTTTCGTTTTGTAACCTTTTTTCGGTGTCTCTTTTGGTTTTTGTTCCTTTCTTACTTCAAGTACTTTTTGCTACTATCTTTTTCACTACTTTTTAAATACATTGTACTACCTTTTTAGCTCTTTTTTATTAGTTTTTGGACCGCTTTTGAGAGCGCTTTCCGAAGCGCTTTTTGCAGTATTTTTTGTACAACTTATCGCAACACCTCCTCCCCGTTTTCTACTACTTTTTATTTTACTACACTTTCGTCTCTTTTGTCTGCTGCATTTTCATTCTTTTCCTAACTTGATTCTTCTTCCGTTGTTTGTGCTTTCAACAGCAACAACAACAACACAAGTAAAATGCCAAAAAATGCACTCCTACTCTTTTATGCATGATTTAAGCACATCTTTTGTTGTCCTCTGTTGTTGTTGTCAGGGCGGCGAGTGGGTCACACTGCCACATGAAGAATTCAGTAGCTCCTGAAATGTCCTGATTGCTTTCTTGTTAGTGTAGCTTTATTTTTCTTTCTTCATTCTTTTTAGAATTTTTAAATATTTTGTATATTTTATTTTTCTATGTTTATGTATTATTATTTTTTATTATTTTTCTCCTTGAATGAATGAAAGTCATTTCGAAAACCGTTTCATTCAATTTACGATTAATTTTTAAAACTATCACCAAAAATTATCATCAGCTCAACAGTATTTCAACCGGGTTTTTATTCATTCACTAAATAGAAACAAAATACTCGTAAAAGAAAATAAAGAAAAGAAAAAAACCACACACGAAATTTCAAGTTCATCGTCTTGAATGTTTACAACATCATTAAATAAAAACTTCATTTGATAAGCGACGCCTTCGTATCTGAAATCAGAGTGAAATCCTTCAATGCAAACATTATAAAGTGTGCTACTAGTTTAATGATTTCACTTGAATCACATGTGATTCACACGATACTCGTCATTAACTGACGCTAATTGTGCCAGTTTTTAATTTTATTTTCCCCTCGATTTTTTATACCTATGATTATTATTTGTTTACTTTCGATATTCAACTCGTTTGCACGATTTATTGATGCTTTTGTATTTATGGTTGTTGTTGTTGTTATTGGTTTTGATGTTGCTATTGCTTTTGTTGTTGTTTTTTTCTTTCTGCCGCAAAGATTATTGAACTTCATTAAAGCAGTTTTAATGTTTGATAAACTTTTTAGTTTTCACTTGTAAACTAAACGATGGAAACTTGCAAAAAAGTCGCTTTTACTTTCCGAAAGCGGATCAACCGTTATTAAATCCATGTATATTTTTGTACTCCCTGTTTCTCTCTCTCTCTCTCTCTCTCCCTTTCTCTCTCTCACACACATTTCATCATCTAATTGATGAAGGTCCCTCTTTTTAATCATAACCCATCGTCACAAATGTTGTAGTCATCAAAGCTCATCAAGACAAGAGTAGATTACATAGCAATTAGTTGGCAACGCTGGTAATAAAACTGCTCCATTCAACTTCTGCAAGTCACTCGGTGCCACTCGTTGCCACTCGTTTCATTGTAGATTTTTTTATTTTATCGTCAATTAGTCTCGGGTCAGATGCTAGAGTAAGAAGCCGAGAAGAGTGATTACAAGAAAAGAGTCGCTTAAGAGTGATTACAAGAAAAAACAAAGATGAGAAGAGGAAGAATGTGAAAATTATTATTATTATGAGAATTATTGAGAGCCGTATTTAAGTTGGCTGCACTTTAAATGAACTGAAAATTGAAAGTGCAACATAACAAGCATAAATATTGTAGAATAGATGACCCATGTTGGTCTACTACAAGAGTAGAATCCGAGAGAGAGAAATAGAGACAGAGAGAGAGAGAGAGAGAGAAAAGTGAAGACAGACTGATACAAAATTGCAGTTATTATTTTTTTATTGAACATCAAAACGAATCATGAAAACCTGTTTGTTGTTTTAACCTGAATCGGGAATTATACTGTCCGGGAAATATATAATCAGGAAAATATACTATCTGGGAAATATATATTAATCAAAAAGTTTTAGTCTCTTTCGAAATCTTTCAAGTATTCTTTAAGCATCTTTAAGTAAATAATATTTTCTAAATTTACTCAGATGTTCTTTAAAGTCCCTGAAGTAGTATTGAAAGTCTTTCAAGTATTCTCTAAACTCTTTCAAGTGTTCCTTAAAGTACTCTCATGTGTTTCATTCCTGTAAAAGTTCCGTAAGTATTTCTTAAAGTTACTGAAATGTTCTTAACGGATTTTTAAGTATGCTTCAGGAGGATAACCAAGAATGAAGAAGTAAAACACGAACGCAATAACATTTAAAGCGGCTCATTTTAAAAAGTACATGTATTTGAACATTTTGGGAAAATTATTGTCCTGACCTTTTCAGATGGATCCTTTTTAATGCTTTCCCGAATAAAGTAAGGAAAGTGAGACCCTCTTCAAACCCCTTTAGGTACAGAGAACCAGATCAGGAAGAAAGACCTGCTTTTTTCTGCTACAAACGATGCTACAAACGATTTGTCATAATTTTACTTCCATGTGATACCAAAGTTTCAACTTTCTTCCTCTCTCTATCTTTCTTTATCTGTCACTCTCTCTCTCTCTCTCTGCTTGTCTCTCTCTCTAATGTTCTTTGAAACTTGCTGCCATAATTTAAACAATGCTAATGCACTCCCTAAAACGAACATCAGCAACGGAAGTGACAAGTGATGATATTATGAAGGGAACCAGAGAAAGAGACGGATAGAGACACGTTAAAAAAACAATCGCATCATATGCGATAAAGTCAAAGAGCCGTTTGTCATCACGCTGTGGCAACCACGTTTTCAAGTTTCTATACAGACATAAGCAAAAACAGGATGCAACGCAAATTGATTGTTTCTTGTTGAGGGTCCTGGGGTTAAAAAATAATATAAATAAAAAAATAAATAAAAATAATTCACAATGTCACTGTAATATGATGAAATGTTGTTTCATTGCTGTTTGGGGAAAAAGTATTTTATGACAAACGATTTTTGTTATTCTTTGAAGTGAATTCTTTCGTTTCTAATATCAAAGGACTTTTCTTTGATAGCAAGAACATTTTATAATAAAGGACTTGTTTTTGAAGGCATCAAAACAGTTTTTTACCATCAAAGGGTTTATTATATATTAATATGCATTTTTTTATTATTATTTTAAATACTTTTATTATTCATTTTAAAGAGTTTTAAGCGTAATTTTAAAGATTTTCATTTAATTTTAGAAGTTTAAGTTTTAATTCAATAGTTTATCGAAAGTTTTATGGAATGTTTGTATATAAAAACTAAAAATTGCCCTTTAAGTTTGGTGCCAAAAAACATCCTCTACCCAACGTTCTTTGAAAAGGTCGCATGCATGGAATAAAATAACAACAGCATAAAAAACCTGGCATTACTTCGGGGACTTCTTTTTATTGCATTACCATCAACGCACAAACGCATAAAACCGGGAATGATGCCGGGTTGTGAGACCGGTTGTGCGACAGAAGCTCAGAAGTGATGGACGAAGTGACGTTTACGAAAGTATGGAGGCAGTTCGGAACAGACGAGAGAGAGAGAGATAGAGAGACAGAAGACGGACGAAGAGATTGAAAGGATACGCTGTAGAATGAAATAACAGATGAGCAGATAAACCGAGTGATAGAAAGATAAACGAAGAGACTGAAAAACAGAAAGACAGATGGACACACGGACAGATGAACAAACGTTTTGACAGATGACGGAGAGAGACGTGAGATGCAGGGACGTGTTTGAGATCTGGGGCGAGACCTGGTTGGGAAACACGCCGGAATGTTGGAGTGACGTAGAAAAAAGTTGGCAACTCATGACATTGTAATAAGCCACGGCACAGATGTTAAAAGAAAAGACCTCATGCGCGCCCTCTGGCGGGACTCATTATAATATCATTAAAAGAAACTTTGTTAGGTTGAAAAACATCCGGTGAGTGTCCGGTGTGGTGTCCGGGCAGGAGGCGTGGATTTCAGTGGGAGTTTCTGGAGCTGTTAATAAAGCGGCTTGTAATCCGGTCAGTGGTTATGCTTCACAACAACATCAGTCAGAATGACAGCTTCCACTTTGACAGTTATTCTTATCATATGTTAATTTGTTCATTTGTGGAAGAAGAAATAAAAATTAATTTCTTTCTGTGTTGCACCTGCTTTTATTCACTTTTTTAAAAATTGTAAACATCCTCTTTGATTGATCAGTTGATCGATGTACATTTTTTTGTTTTTGTGATTATATAACACGAGCATAACAAATTAAGTGGCATCTCTTCGGTTGAATGATGGTGAAATCATTGACGAAGCTCACTTCTTATATAATCATTATAACGGAATTTTGTGCTGGGTGAATACAACAACAACAACACCACAAAATTGCAACCATAAAAAGGAACAGCAACAACAACAACTGCAACACTAATGATACAGCAGCTGCATTAAATTGCATTCTCTAAAAAAATCTCCACCAGGAAAGTCCACTGATACATCATCTCAATCCTCATCCTTCGTTTGTTTTACACAAAAAACCAAAAGATTACGAATAAAAAATAAAAATGAAAGCCAAAAATAAAACTAAATCGGCCTGGCCGAAGCTGAAATACCCTACAGTGTAGGGCCTACACCATGGTGACTTCTGGTGAAGAACCATTCGAAGAACAAAAGGCTGCACCGAGCTTGTGTGGAACTTTAAATAGGTTAAAGTGGGCGCCCATAAATGGTAGGATACCCAACACTGATATTAAAAGTATTAACAATTTTATCCAGATATCTTTATTCGTTATCTCTCAATCGTGATTTCCACAGACAGGGAAACAAGCAGAGAGGAGTGACACTGAAGAATATAGTATATATTTTGCTACAACTGCTTCGTTTCCAGAAGTACGTAACAAACGGAAGGACAAACTTAATACACCTTCGAGTGTAGGGTATAAAAAACCAGACTCGTGTTGATATTAAATCAAAAGCGCATCGGAGAAAATTATTTTGAGCTTTCGTCGTTAGAAGTTAAGACTTCGTATAGAGTTTCTGCTTGTTTACAGACGTCGAAGAAGATTTGCAAGTATTGGTTTTTCTTCTTCTTCTTCTCCTTATTTTATGCTACCTTTCTTCTTCTTCTTCTTCTTCTGGGGTTTTATGAAGCTCACGATTTACGCCGGAGTTTGATTGGAGTTGTGATGGTTTTTATGTTCATTGTTATTGCAGATGCACTTTTTATTGGTGTTGTTGTTGTTGTGATTGTTTCCATAATATTATGTTGATCGTTGATGGTGCTGAACGATGTTGTTGTTATTTTAGTTGTCGTTACTGTTCACTTTTTACCATATTCGTACCTCGACTCATAGTCGCAAAATATCCATGAGCACAGGGTTTCGTAGGTTGCCCCGATGAAGCGGAGAAGGGGTCGGTGCAGGGGGTTCAGTGGAGAAAAGTCCAAAAATAGCTACACGTAATGCAGCAGATGGCTGGCACACGATTCATCGTGTCCGTTTCTAGTTAATTATGAGAGTTCCTTTGGCTGGTTGTCTGGCTGAGTCTCGTCTTTAATCGTTGGCTATTTTTATTTAACCATACAATAGTATCAGCATCTTCAACGCTTCATCATATTTTGTACCCAATCATCATTTTAAGATCCCCTTCTGTTGCCCCTCCCCTCGCTCTTCTACTTACTCTTCTTCCTTTATTTTTTCTTCGTCTACTTTTTCTTCTTCTTCTTATTTAATGGGTACATACTCAGGGTAGTTTAACTATTAAATGCGGCTTGAAATTATTTCGCTGTTCACTCTTCCGCATTAAAAACTGTCGACAAGCCGCAGCACGAAAACATGAACCGAAAGGACAAAACAAACAAAAACAAAACAAGCTGAGTAATCAAAAATAATACGAAAAAAGACGAAAAGCACAATAAAAAAAGGAAACAACAAGGATGAAGTAGAACCAGAAAGAGTGTTAACTTCAGCCTGGCCGAAGTTCATATACCCTACACACGTTTACTTAAAAATTAGGCGTGGCAATGGTCTAATTTTTTTCCTTTTCAATCTCAAATAGCCAGAGATGACAGAGAATATTCGTGCCAAATTTGGTGAAAATATCTCTATTCGTACTCCTGTAATCGAGTTTTATTTAATTAGTGGGCGGACCACACCCATTTGTGGTAGTTTTTTTTTGGTCAGAGACAGTGGACTTCTGGACAAAATTTCAAACGCAAATTCGTTCTACAAGCTGAGAAATTGAGCTATAAGCATGGATTAATTTATATTTACTGTAAAAAGTAGGCGTGGAAATGGTCCTATTTTGCCCATTTTCAATTCGAATGAGTTTCTGATGATAGAGAATAATCTTGGCAAATTTGATGAAAATATCTCTATTCGTTCTCCTGTAATCGAGTTTTATTTAATTGGTGGGCGGACCACGCCCATTTTTGGTAGTACGTTTTGGTCAAAGACAATTTTAGTTTCAGACAGATTTATGAATAAAATTTCAATCGCAAATTCGTTCTACAAGCTGAGAAATTGTGCTATAAGCATGGATGAATTTATATTCACTATAAAAAGTAGGCGTGGTAATGGTCCGATTTTGCCCATTTTCAATACCAATGAATTTCTAATGTTAGGCAATATTCGTGCCAAATTTGATTAAGATATCTCTATTTGTGCTCCTGTAATCGACTTTTATTTAAATAGTGGGCGGACCACGCCCATTTTTTGTGATCTGATTTGGTCATGGACAGTGGACTTCTGGACAAAATTTCAACCGCAAATTCGTTCTACAAGCTGAGAAATTGAGCAATAAGTATGGATGAATTTATATTCACCATAAAAAGTAGGCGTGGTAAGGGTCCGATTTTGCCCATTTTCAATAGCGATGAGTTTCTAATGATATACAATATTTGTGCCAAGTTTGAAGAAGATATCTCTATTCGTTCTCTTGTAATCGTGATTTCCACAGACGGACAGACAGACAGACAGACAGACAGACAGACAGACAGACAGACAGACAGACAGACGGACGGACATGGCTAAATCGACTCAGGAGGTCACGCTGATCAAGAATATATATACTTTTCTATACCTGTCACGCCTCCTTTAATGCGTTACAAACGGAAGGAGTAAGTGAATATACCCTATTCACTTCGTGTGTAGGGTATAAAAAAGACCAACGAAAAAATAGAAAAATTGCAAAATATGGCCATATTGTTTATTGTTCTTGTTGTTGTTTACTATTCTTGTTAACCGTTGTGGTTAACTGTTGTTTCTAACCTGTTCTCCTTCTGTTGTTAATGCTGCTGCTGTTGTTGTTGTTGATTTGAAAAATCCCTTTAAAATGTTTTTGCAAAATTCATCCCATGAAACTGAACCGAAAATTGGCTTTTTTTTTTGGTTTTTGTTGTTATTCCAACACACAAAATGGCGGAGGTGGAAAATGAATTTGGGAAAAAAATGTGAAGCCTGCGACTAAGATTACGATTGAGAATGAATATGAGACGGATTGAAAATGAAACCAGGGTTCGGAAATGCTCGCTCTTGCTCGCTCGCACTCGCGAGCAGGAGCGGCAAAAAAAAATTTTCAGCGCTCCTGCTCGCTCGAAAGAGCGTTTGTTTTCAGGAGCACGAGCGAGCAGGAGCGACAAAAAAAATTTTCATGCGCTCCTGCTCGCTCGAAAGAGCGTTTGTTTTCAGGAGCACGAGCGAGCAGGAGCAGGAGCTGCAAAAAAGGAGCGCTGAAGCTGAGCTGTTTCTGAGCAGATGGTTGGTAGCAAGTACATAATTTGTTCAATATTTATAATTGAAACAAGTCAAAGGCAATAAAAAAAAATTTGTCAAATATTTCGTATTTTTTAACACTGAACATTTTTTATAAGCTCTGATGAAGAATTAGGGCTAAATAGGCATTGGCAAATTCTATGTAGATGACGGTATTTTCGGTACATTTTTCATAAGTTTGGTGAATAATAACAGATTTGAAGAGGTTATTTTTATCGTTATTTATTTATTAATAACTTTATAAAATTTATTAACTTTATAAAAGTATAAACATTTTTACTATGATACATACATATGTTAATATTATGTGGCATTTAAATATTAAACTATCATTGTTTTCTGATCCAAGCATGTAATGCAGGAATACCGTCATCTACATAGAATTTGCCAAAGGGTTATTACATATGTAAATATGTACGAAAAATACTTACAATTTCAGCCTGCGATGGAATTCTCCAAGCAAAGGATGCATGTGCATGCGTTTCAAAACTGCATTTTTTAGATGGGTTTTTTGGGAAAACAACGCGTTAGGTAAAAAAATCATGATTAGGTTGACCTTCCAATTGTAAATGGCACTTCGCCGATAAAAAGTACCTTGTGTATGAAGAGTATATGCGTAAAGTATACATACATACATACTTATGTACATATATTGTATTATTAAGTACCTGTCTATTCGTGGAAACGGTAGCTACATCCGCATGAAAAACGAAGGCAATAAAACCATTACCTCTTTTTAGCGATTCTTTGAAATTTGGCTATTTAGCCCTAAATCTTCACCAGAGCTTATAAAAAATGTTCAGTGTTAAAAAATACGAAATATTTGACAAATTTTTTTTTATTGCCTTTGACTTGTTTCAATTATAAATATTGAACAAATTATGTACTTGCTACCAACCATCTGCTCAGAAACAGCTCAGCTTCAGCGCTCCTTTTTTGCAGCTCGCTCGTGCTCCTGAAAACAAACGCTCTTTCGAGCGAGCAGGAGCGCATGAAAATTTTTTTTGTCGCTCCTGCTCGCTCGTGCTCCTGAAAACAAACGCTCTTTCGAGCGAGCAGGAGCGCCTGAAAATTTTTTTTGCCGCTCCTGCTCGCTCGTGCTCCTGAAAACAAACGCTCTTTCGAGCTTGAAAGAGCGAGCTAGAGCGGAAAAGAGCGAGCAAGAGCGAGCCTTTTCCGAACCCTGAATGAAACTGAAACAAAAGAGGCTCCTTTCATTCTTTCATTGTTTTTTACTCTTCTTCAGGTATTAATTTTAAAGCAAAAAGGAGACAACAACAAAAAAACAAGGAAAAGAGGACACGATTTCATGCAGGATGAAGTAGAAATGGAAATTAAAACATCAACAACAACAACAAAGAGGATACAAAGTAATCAACAAATGGATACGCGCAGCAGATGCCAGAAAAGTTGTTGCTGTTGTTTTTGCTTTTATCATGTTGTTGTTGTAAAGTGTTTGCCTAAAGTTGTTGCAGGAAAAAAAACAACAACAACAACAACAATCATCGGCTGAATGAAAAACAATAATGAGAATTGTAATTAACAGAGGCACTTGAATTGTTGAAGAAGGGGAGGGGAGTAGAGAGAGAGGGAGAGACATAGAGAGAGAGAGAGGGAGATAGAGTAGAGAGAGAGACAGAAAGAGAGAGAGACCAACAACAATAATTCAAAAGGTTGTTGGTTGTTGTTGTTGAACAACAAATTTTTGGTTGGCGCTGATCAAAAATAAGCATTTTTTATTTAAAACCTTCAACTTTATTTTAATTTAGAAGTTCTCATTAAAGATTTCACTTTAGGAATTCCTTCTAAAAACACACTCATTACATTTCAAGCTTTAGAAACAGTTTTTAATTGTTTTTTATAGCTTTTTTATTGTTTTAAATACTTTTAATATATCATTTGTTGAAGAATAAACCACATCGGGCCATGGCTCTTAGCCCTGTACTTTTACCAGTATTCCGCTTGAAGGTGAAACAACGTTGAAACCACTCACCACGTGTCACTGACCACTTGAGAGTCTCTTTTGGCCAACAGCAAGTTATTTGGCCCGTACATTGGCTCAAGCAACAAGGCTAAAAGTCTTTGAAATTCCAATTTCAATTACTTAAGTGATCAATGTCAAGTTTAAGCAGCTCGAGCGGGGCGTGGCAGGGCGGAGGAGAGGGCGACGCAACGAATCGAAACTCGGCTGCATACCAAACGACGGAGCGACGTAGCGACGCTTTTCATATAAAAAACAAGGCTTCAATCAAAACGTATTCAAGTACTTAAGAAATACCGACGAACGAGCGAAAAACAGCACACATTTTTACAAAAAAACAACTTATCAATTATTTTAGAAACATATGTTTTTAAAAAATAAAAAAAAAACTTCGCTTTGACGTCATTGACTTCAGTCAATAAACAGCGTTGACCTGAATATTCCAATCACGTTTCTTCACACATTTAAATTGTTGTTGTTTTTCTGTCGATTTGAAAAGATTTCAATTTCAGAAACGACAAAAGAAAGGAGAGTTGAACAACAGCCGATGAAGGAGCAAAAGAGGTGGGGGACAAAACAGGATTAACACAATCATCAAATAAAAATAATGCAAAGTGAAAGCTGAAAAACTGGACAAGGAAAGCGGAGGGGAAGGAGGAAGAAGGAAAAAGAAGAGGGAGGAGGAAGAAGGAATGAGGAGTGGATGGAGGAATGGATGAAGAAATGTCAGAATCAGGAGATGGCGGGGACCAAGTGTGTTAATGAGTGAGTGAGTGAAAAAAATCACACTTCAATAGTTGAGGACAACGACGACGATGATCACGATGGCGATGGCGATGATAACAACACACACTCGAGATGTGAAGATTTTTAAATGACACTCAAGACGATAACATGCAGGAGATGCAAAGCTGCCAGTTGGTGGCTTCCGTATTCGACAGTTGCACAGATTGTATGGTCAACAAGCTCAACTATACACAAAATGAACCGTGCATCACCTCGCCTAGCTTCGGCCAAAACGGTTAAAAGAGATGCTATCGTTGTTGTTGTTACTTTCGCTATTTTTATTGTTGTTGGTTTTGTAGTTCTTCTTGTTCTAGTAGCTCTCCTCGCTCTCCTTGCTCAAGGGCCCTCTTTCCGCCACAGGGCTTCCACTACTCATTCCACTCTCTCTCCCCCCTCCCCCCGCCATCATAAGCCCCTTAACACTTTCGTAGACGCTTCAGGTAGTGAAAAATGAGGTCGCAGCGTCAGCATCACGTTCCATTTAAATGTTCTGCGATACTCATAAAGATAAATAAATTATTAACAGAGAGAAGATATGAATATCAGAGAGACACACGAACACTCAGTGGCACAGAAGCACACACACACACACACACGCATATAAACACTCGGAGGCACGTAATCATCACTCACACTTTAAAGCTTAAAGGCGATTCCATGTTCTCACCTTACAATGGTTCGTGTTCGTCATCTGTTGTTGTTGTTGTTGCTGTTGTTGATTTTATTTATTATTGTTATTATTATTATTATTATTGTTGTTCTTGTCACTGTTGTGGTTGCTATTGTTGTTGTTGTTCGTTCGCAGTCCTTCCATTTCTCATCCATGCTTGTCAGCTCCATTAACGTCTATTAAAATAACGTTAAGTAGATGAAATCTTTTACAACAACAACAACACCAGCACCATCGCCAACAACAACAATATGGAGTGTTTTTTTTCTCGTTTCTATAAATTTTTATAACTGTTTTATAGCATCTCGTAGTACAAGAAGAAGAGTTTCAGTAGCTCGGGATGATGTCCGTAATCGGCGCTTAATTTTAATTGGGAAGGTGATGGATTTTTTTCTCAATTCTTCAAATTTATTAATCATCTTTCAAAAAAAGAGAAATACAAACATACAATAGAATTTAATTGTTGTTGTGGATCATCAAAGATATTTCAATAAATTGTTTATTCACTCAATTTTTCCGATTTTTATTTCCTTCAACTGTCTAAAATATTAGTAAAGATCTTAATCATGTTATATTATCATGCTAAGTTATATCTAAGGTTCCATTAAGTTTTTTATGACTGAATACTCCTCTATATACGATCAATATTTATTATAATGAATGAAAAACGCGACAAAGCAACAATTTGAAGTATAAAAATAAAGTTTAATGAATAAATTTTTGTAGGAAAATAGAAACCTTGGCTTGGACAGACATACAGAAGGACGAACATGCAGACGAACAGGAGAGAATGATGGTTAATTTCTTGAACAGGAGAGCTTTTATACAGGATTCCCAGAAGGGCAAAAAATAAGCGCTGCTTAAAACGTTCTTCTCACAAACACACGAAGAACACACACACAAGTCGCAAGTCGCTAGTCACAAGTCGCAATCGCAAGTCGCTAGTCGCAGTCGCAGTCGCAAGTCGTGTCACACGATTTAACTACAATTACAAGCCGAAAAAAGAAGCAAGAAAAAAAAATCTATTTTTTAATTTTTCTCGAAATGTATTTCTTTCTTTAAATCGGTTTTTAATCTAGTTTGTAGCAAGAATTTTAAGCATTTCATGGAATCTACAAGATAGAAAATAAAAAAAAATAATTTAAAAATATAAGAAGGTGTTTAAACAAAAAATTCATTATGAAAACAAAAAACAATAACAGAAACAGTAACAACAACAACAGTGACTAGTGACTATCTTTAGTTTAGTATTTAGCTTTATTATTTGAGGTCGTAATTTTTAGGTGTTTATCAGCTGATTTTAATGCGTTACGCAAGAAGAAGTTAAGAAGGGGCGATAAAAGTACGATAAACAAAAAACAAGAACAACAAGCAAAGAATTAAAATGATAAATGTACGTATTTGAATAGCTTTTTTAATTGCTGACGATACTTTAAGTGAAGTCACATGGTGCGAAACCTTCTAACCTCTCCCCCCTCTCCTTCACCCTCTTTCTCACTCTCTCCTTCTCACTCTCAACGTCCCTGAAGAAGGTCGAACGCAGGTTTTTTTTTTGCTGTTACTAAAAGAATAATTTTTGTTGTTAAAAGAATGATTTTTATATGTTTAATTCTTGTAAAATGTTCGCAAATTTTACGAATATTTTTAGAATAATTAAACTAAATTCTTTTTATTTAAAAAAAGAAAAAAATACTTTTTTTATCAATGTTTAATCGATCAGTTGATCGTATATAATTTATAATACAAACACTTTTCTAAGAATTTTTGTGTTTATTCGATTTCACATCCGCAAAAACAGTTGTTGTTGCTGCTTTTCGCAGAATTCTTTCAGTTGCTGTTGTTGATGATTTTATTTATTTTCAAACAGCAACAACGACTTAAAAAAAATCGTTGCTCGAAAAGTGCATTGAACTTTTACAGGAACAACAACAACCACAACCACAACAACAACAACGGCAACAGGAAAGAAAAATCGCAATTTTACTTGTAATAAAAACACCCTACAAACAGCATCCTCGGAATAGTTTGCTTATTTGAACAAACTTTATTATTATTTCTTGTGCATTTCCGCAAGACGCAAACAACGAGCAACAGTAACAAAAACAACAACAGCACAAAATCTACCGATGCATGTCTTTCTCTGGTTCATAAAAATTCATTCTGAGAATGTTTTTTGTTTTTTTTTTGTTTTTATTTGAAGAATTTTTCGCCTCATCGCGATGCCAGGGATCGCAAAATAATTCAAATGCGAGTCACTTTCGGAGGTGACTCAGTTCAGTGCGTTCGAAGCAGCGGCAGAAACTTTTGCTTCTTCTTCTTCTTCGTTTTCTTTAGTTTCTTCTTCTTCTTGGTCTTCTTTTTCTTTGTTTTTTTCCTTTTTTTTTCTTAAAACCAAAGAAATGGTTTTTATATTGCATAAAAAGAATTTATTTTTTTCTATTTTTTTCTTACTTTGGGGTCTTTTATTTGTTTTTTTCATTTTTATACTTTTTTGAATTGATTTTTTATAGTTTTTCTGTTTCTCCGATTCGTTCTTTTATGTTATTTTTTTTATACCCTACACCTTAAGGTTAAGGGTATATTCACTTTGTCACGAAATGTGTAACGCATAGAAATAGAGACGATAGGTATAGAAAAGTATATGTATTCTTGATCAGCGTGAGCTCCTGAGTCGATTTAGCCATGTCCGTCCGTCTGTCTGTCTGTCTGTCTGTCTGTCTGTCTGTCTGTCTGTCTGTCTGTCTGTTGAAATCACGATCACAGGAGAACCGGTGAAGATATCGTGATGAAATTTTACAGAAATATTGTTTCTTAGGGTGTGCAGGTTGGTATTGAAAATGGGCAAAATCGGTCGACGACCACGCCTATTTTTTAGTAAAAATGTGATATCAGCCGTTATTTTTTAGTTATGATAACAAAATTTCATTTCTGGGTATAGAGTAACTTCATCCGTTGATATGCCAAATATGGGCGTGATCCGCCCACTTTTAGGTTATAGAGGTAAAAGAGGTTCTCAAATGGTTATATTGTTAAATATATAAGCATCCTGAATCAAAGTTTACATAACAACTTACTTTCTAATAAAACATTATTACAGCAAAAGTGGGCGCGGTCCGCCCACTTTTACACTGCTTATACAGTATAGCTCATGAAAGCAAATTTATTACCACGGAAATAAAGCTTAAATTTGAACACAATAATAAAAATACTAAGCCAATTATTTTGTTTTGAAAACGGATAACGACCACGCCTACTATTTGTTCCCGTCTGTGATTAAATGTGATTATAAGATAGCTTTCCTTATAACCACATATTTCTTCTAGTTTTTAAGATATTACAATAAAATTTCAATATCAAGCGACATTATTATATTTTACGTTGCAGAGAATGGGCGTGGCGCGCATACTTTTAGGTTACATGGACGAAAGGGTAATATGGCACAATCGTCCTACATAAATCCTTATATAAATCTGTAATTTTATAATATGTAATCAATTAATATGAAATTTTGTATAAATATTCTTTGTTCGAATTTGTAAACGAGCAAATAAAACGAATATAAGACATATAAATATAGAATCAATTTATAAAAAAATGCATTGGAATAAAACCTTAATTCCTAAAATTCCTAAAAATTCCTAAAAACTTTTAAGGTGTAGGGTATCTAAGATTCGGCCAGGCCGAATATAGCTGTCTTACTAGTTTCTTATTTTGGAACTTTTTCCTTAGTTTGATTTTAGTTTTAACTTATTTTTAATTTTTTTAATCTTCTTCGTTGGTTTTTTCCATTGTTTTCGTTTTTCTTTTATTTGATTTTTATGCATTTTCCCTTCAATGAAGTGAAAAAGAAGTTCAGCCAAGAACTATTGTAGTAGTTGAATGGTTGAAGTAGAAATGGTAGGAAAAATAACAAAAATAGTAGTAGTAGTGGAATGAAATAGTAGTTATACAGCCGTAACTAAAGTGGTGAAAAGTTTATCCGTGTGCAATTATTTATGTTTTTAGAAAACCATTCAGAAAGAAGAAAATGAAGAAGAAGGATAAGTGAAATAAGGCGAAAATGAAAGGGAAGAAACCCGTCAAAAGACGTTTTGGCTATTGGGTCCATTTGCCTATAGATTGCTCCAGTTATTGTGAATGGTTCATAGTAACAGCTGATTTTGACGGTTTCTAATCAACAACATGAATACCACGCCCAAGTATTCATGGGTCGAAGATCATCTCCCACTCTGTATCTGGTGGGACCAAAACGGCTCCTCCATTACGGGGGCTCGGTATCGCCTACAATTGATTCCTTTGAGCCGGAATACGAGCAAAGTCATGATAAGGTTATTCTTCTTCATGACAACGCTCGGCCTCATGTCACTAAAGTCGTAAAACGATCTTTGGAGATGCTCAAATGGGATGTTTTAGCGCACCAGCGGTATTCTAGGGACACTGCTCCTTCCGATTACTGTTTGTTCCGAAGGAGGCAGCGTGATTTGCGCAGTCACCGGCTCACTTCTTTCGCAGAAACCGAAAATTGGCACCAAGATTGTATCGCATCCAAAGACGAGTAACTTTTCTGAGATGGAGTTTTGAAAATCGCCTGAGAGATGGGGAAAAAGTAGTAGACAGCTATGGAGAATATTTTAATTGATCTGTTCAGTCATTTTGTTTTGAAATACATACATTTTTTAATACGAAAAGAAGAACCGAACCAATTTCTGGTCCCAATATTTTCTTAATCTTGGTTTTTGGTTTTGGTCTTTGCTCTTGGTTTGCGTCTTTGTTCTTGGTTTGGGTCTTAGCCTTGGGGTTGGTCTTCGTCTTTTTCTTGTTCTTGGTCTTATTTTTGGTCCTAGGTCTTGATAATCATCAATGTTGAAGTCATAAGAATCACTTTAAAATAGCTAATAAAATGTAAAACCTCATAATAGTAAGTAAGCCGAATAATTTGGAACTAAGCATGAATATTAGTATTGGTAATAGTAGTAATAATAGTAGTGACAATAGTAGGAATCACAATGATGGTAATAAGAAACTTAAAGATATTCCTTAAACCATGAAAAGTGGTCAAAAATTTATCAATTTAAGGGTTAGTTAGTTAAATCGAAGTGCTTTCGTAGTGGTTGTGTTTGACTTTTGGCTGCTGTATTATTGTTGTTTAAATTGTTGTTGTTGTTTTTGTTGTTGTAAGTCTTTGTTAACTATAAACGATGACTTGTGCAAGAGGAAAACCATTTTGAAAGCTCAAATTGGCGCAAGCGTAACAACGTCCCTGACCTATGGGGTCTCAACTACAAATACAACAACAAAAACAATAATGATAATAACAACCAAACACCAATCACACACCAACAATACACCAACAACAACAATAACTACAAAAGACAACAACAACAACAGCAACATTTATTACAGTGACTAAAACGATCATGAGACAAGTACTCATGATGTTAATTTATTGTTGTTGTTCTATTTTGTTGTGGTAGCTACTGTTACAGTCGCTCTCCTTGATATATTGCAATCATTCCATCATTCATTCCATCATTCATTCATTAGTTCATTCATTCATTCATTCATTTATCCAACCACAACATCAACAACACTTAAAAAATTACACGATCGTTTGTCGCTACCGTCCGTCATGTCACGTGGGTGTCTCTCTCTCTCTCTGTCTCTATATCTCTCTGTCTCTCTCTCTCTTTCAGATGTTGTCGACAAAACGACGGCGAACTTTTGTTACACTGTGGCAACATTTCGGCTGTCACTCTGCTTGTCATCATCTCGATGGCTGGAAAAAAAGTGTTGCTGCCGGTCGTTAATCAACACTTTAAGCGGCTGGCATTCTGGTTACTAACGGAACTTTGAAGCCCCATCGTGTAGTTTTCGTGCCTCTCTGGAGGCCGCTTAAAAAACCAACAGTACACCCACTCAGCCATTATTTTTTCTCTTTTATTCCCCCCTCCGTTTTTTCATGTGATTTTTTATTTAGATTTAAATCGCTTTAAACTTTAGCCGCCGCTCGTGATTCGTATGAAGCTATGATTTCGTCTCCATCGTTTTTGCAGACATCGTTATAATCATTATAATTATGATCATCATTATGATGATGACGCTGTTTATTTTCTGGCTTCGTGACAAACCTTCGTAAACTTCTGATTTCTGAAACATAGATTTCAACGTGAGATCAGCAACTCAGCTCAGTTTTTGGTTTCAGTCTTTAGATTGTATTTCTAGTTGTTGTTGTTGTTGTTGCAATTTGCACCCGTTATTTGTAATCACTTTAAGTGGCGAACACTTTGTACCAGGTTTAAAATAATTTCCCGAAGTCGGTTAATCTTTTGCAATTCGTCTGCCGCCGCAGTTCAAAGATCAGCAGCGAATTCAGAGATTCACAACGCGATTCTTTCCATGAAGCTTGGATAATTTAGTTTTTTAAATAAATATTTCATATTTTAAATACTTTATACTTAAGGATTCGAAAGCCGAAAGAAAGGATTCCGTACGACTGGAGTCAAGTAAACTGGCGCCAATCCTTCGTCGATCACCGCAATCAATTTTTCTGTTGTAGATTTTGTACAAACATTTTGGTTTTTTTATTATATATTATATTTACTATAGTAGAACTCGAGTCAGTTTAAGAACTCTGTAAAGTTTTGAATGATAGGGAAACCGTTTTGATACTTTATATACTCACTTTTAGAAATGAGTTTAATCACTTCTCAGTAAATATTGATCAATCATGTGATGTTTGTATTTATATTTAAAAAAATCATATTGTACGCCAAATATTGTGTGTATGTGTGCGTGTGTGTGTATATTCGTAAGTATTCAATGTGTTTATGTAAATTAGTTGGCATAACTTCTAAATTCCCAACACGATTTCAATTAAATGCAAGTCAATTTCAATGGTGATCCATTAAAGGACTAGTTAATGCCACACAAACACGCACACAGAGAGGCAGTCGTAGTGACACACACCGATACACGCTGATATATGGAGATATAAAGTATACTATATACTATATACTATGTACAACCCGACTTACATACATCCATTCAAACAAACGCACGCATCCCAACAGACAGACCGAAAGGGAGACGGACGGAGAGACGGACAGAGAGTATCCGTAACACTGCGGAACAAACAATTTAATTTATTTGCCAATCTGGCATCAGAGTGCAACAACAACAACAACAGCAAACTGCAATAATAACGGCTCGGCCGCGGATCCAATGAATTACGGTGACGGTGCTAATTTGTGGCACTCAGACACATTAAATAATTTTGGTTCAACAGACGATTGGCGATATTTGCAGAGAGGGGACAAGAGAGAGAGAGGAAGGAAGAGAACGAGAGAGAGACAGACAGATAGAGAGGGCCGGCAGTTAAAGGGAGTGAGCATGAGTTCTCTGCTGATTGACTGTCCTGAGTAGATGGCTGACAGGGGCTGGTTATTTGGGAGACTTACTGAATGACTGACTGATTGATTCGCTGACTGACTGATTCACTGACTGACTGATTTACTGACTAAGTAACTGGTTAACTAACTGAACTACTAACTGGTTAACTAACTGAACTACTAACTGAATGAATGACAGTGTTGTCCCTTCTCAGTTTCCTGCCCTGACAACACGATGAACACCACCCGCTGATGGTGTTCAATTTCGCCGACTGGGAATTAATTTAAATGCACCGACCAGCTACTCACTTGTAAATGTCAAATGAATATCATCGCTGGACTTTTGATGTTGCGGATGATGGTTGCGTGGTTGTGGTTGTGGTTGTGGTTGTCGTTGTGGTTGAAAACAGACAGAGAGAGAGAGAGAGAGAGAGAGAGAACGAGAGAGAAGGAGATAGCAGCACATTTTTACAGGTCCGTTATACAAATGAATTTAAATTAATATCCAACAAACCAAACAGAAAACATGACGAAAAACAACAACTACGAGTTCATTCGCCGAATTCGCGTTGAGATGAGAATTGATAAAATAACTAAGTAATGAGTAATAAAATTGTTGGGTTGTTTCTTGTTGTTGTTGGTTGAGCCTCATCAAAGATTCTGCAACATTAAATTTATAATTAGCTGGTTTCGGTTAACGAAGTCGTCTGTGTGGCGGGTTCAAAAAGGGCCACAACGCCCATTTAGGACCTTTTTTGCCCTTTTGAGTGCCTTCCTTGAAATGAGAAGGAATTTTTAAGAGCTTTTTTATTTGCTTGTTCTCTTATTTTTTGTCACATCAACTGATTTCTCCATCAGCTGTCATTAATTCGATCTCTCGTTCGTTCTCTCGTTCGTTCTTTCGTTCGTTTATTAAACTTAACGAAACGTTGCGTTACGTAAACTTTTGAATACGAATTTTTCTTTTAATGTGTATACATTTCAACGCATTTCCACATTTCAGTCATGCATTATATTAGAATTTCTATACTTTAGCTTTTGATGTATGTTCATCGACCTCACTGCTGTCTTTGGAGCTGTCCGTCCGTCCATCCGTCAGCCTCTCATCGCTCATGAAAGCCCTCCTTCACATCAGCTTTCATATCATCTTCAAGCTTCTCAACAAAACGTCAATCGATTTAAGTTTACCGTTATACGTCTTTCTATCTTCCCACAATATTCTCTGGATTTAATCCGTTCCTCCTTCATCATTCTTGCTGACACCACGTGCCCACCCGACTTCTCACCCGGCTTTGAACTACTTCAAAAATATTACCGCGGTATTTGCATCTATAATAAACTAAGGGAACTCCTCAAGAAACATGTCGATTTCCTGGATTCTTCTTCTTCTTCCTCCTCGCTTCTCCATTCGGTCGTTACTTCGAAATACTACTTGAACTGCTGCATCGAACTACTTGAACTGCAATAATTCAACTTCGAAGCCAACAACACCAACAACAACAATCATCATTGATGCCAGACACTTCGACACAAAGTCGAATCTTTTCGCAGTCGGAAGCGAGTGAATGCGGATTGCCAGCAACTCTTCTCAAGCGGGACTCCTTGAAGAGGAGCCCCCACCATCCCCTCCCTTTCTCACTCTCTCTCTCTCTGTCGCCAACCTCTTTTCGTTTACCGATTCTGCGAATAGAGAAAAGTTTTCCTTTTTAGATTTTTCCAATTTTATAAATTGTTCTGACGTATTACTGTTGTTGTTGTTGTTGTCGTCGTTGTTTTTGGTCTTTTGCTTTTTCTTCTTCTTCTTCTTGTTTTCATCTAAGACAGGCTCTGGACTGGGGGCCACCTTAAAGTCGTTGCTGTTACCTGAATGCATTTAAATGGAGTGCCTTCAACCTGAAACCCGTGACTCTCTCCTCTCTTCGCCGCCCCTTCCTACTCTTCACACTTCCCTGCCCACTCACTCTCTCTCTCTCTCTCGCACTCATTCAGTCACTCACCGATTTTAGAAATTGCAACTTTTCAAATGTTTGAGCCACGAGTCAGCTACGCAAATCGCATGCATTTTTCTGGGCTCTTTTTTGATGCTTCTGAAAGTTGCTTCGGATACCGTGTAGTAGGATAACATGTAGAATACAGGGTGTTTCTTATCCTACAAACACTAGAAAAAAGCATAAACAAAATTATGAAAGTCAAAATTAAAAATCATCGCTTTGAAAAGTGTTTCGAATAATTTATTTCAATCTAAAAATTAGATTCACTTTAATTTTCTTTCTAACAACCCAAAAAATAATATAAATTAAAAGATAAAGGGCAAATAACAAAGAATGAAACAAAAACCTTTAAAAAACCTTTATTCATTCTTCATTCTTTTAAAAATAAATTTCTTTTTTAAACACAAAATAAATAACTGGAAAAAATAACTGTTGCTCATAACTCATGGCAATGTTTTTGTCTTTGAATCTTCTTCAACATAATTTTTCCAAATACTCGTGAACAATAATAATTATTTATTGGGCGACTTTATGTTTATGGCACTTTATGATTTTTCAGAAAAGCAAATCATTCACTGTGAAGCAACCGTGACATCGCAAGCATCGAGCCATGCAAGCAACGCAATCGTAACCCAGAAATCGTCGTTTTTCTGGTACTAATTTATGGCTACGTCTATTATTAGGCATTCTTCCTGTGATAGAGTGAAAAGGAGAGAGTGTGAAAGGAGAGCTGAAGCCCTGATGAGTGTTGGAGGGAGATCGATGATGGTCGTCTATGGTCGAGGTTGGCCGAAATGGTATTTCACCAAATTAACTCAAGGAGTGCATTTTTTCAAAGTATGCTTAAAATGCAGAATGACCAAAATACACCTTAAAATGGTTATTTAATTATACGAATAAAACACAAATAAAAATACCCGTAAATGATTAAAATTATCTGCAAAAAATTACCGATTTCGGTCTCTTCTTCTTTGAAGCAAGTGGGAGAAAAAATAACAAATTCACACAATGACTTTGAAGACATCCACTGAAAATGTCACTAAAAATGCAACGGAAAGAGAGAGGGAGAGTAGAAGAGTTGGTGGACGCGATGGCATTGTATAAAGTTAGAGCGGTGCAGTGGTGGAGGGGTGCAGGGGTGGAGGGGTGCGGGTGCGAGCCAAGTAATGCAAAAAAATTGCACAAAACAATAAATGAACAAAGTTTGTTGTTTGTTGAAAAGTTCAGCGGCACGCAAACAAAACGTCAAAATGTGTCAAAGTGTCAAGCGAAGCGAGGACTGTTTTTTTCCTACGTTGTTTTTGTATTGGATTTGGTTTTAAATTAAATTTTTCATTACTGGACGGACGAGATGACGACATGAGTGACGAGACTGTCGAATGACACGAGATCATGACAGCGGATGATGTTGATGCTATCATTGCTATCATTGCTATTGTTGTTGTTGTTGTTGTTGTTCGTATACTATATTAGTTAATAGAGTTTCTTATAGTTTCTTTTTCTGTTGGCATTTCAAATTCAAAGTGAAAAAAGTGTTGCCATATAAAATTTAAGAGTAATTCTTTTAAACTACCTACACTTTAATTTAACGCTGTCTAAAAATCTTTGTTATTGCGTCATTAAAACGTAACAAACACAATGTAGTTGTTTTAGTTGGTGTATTTGTATTCTTTTGTTTTAATTTCAACATCTTTTTGGCATTGTTGCATGTTCGCCTCGAGTGATTTGCATTCGCTTCGTTTATTCTTCAAAAAGCTATAAAATGCAGATCATGGTTTTAGCGAGGGTGAAAAAGTAACCCCAAAAAAAGTGCAAGTTTTTTAAATGAAAGTTTAAGGACGAGTCTAAATATTAAATGAAGAGCTTTAAATAAAAACCAAAAGAGTATCCTTTGAGACCCTACAAGTTTTTAGTTGTGTTAAGAAGACAGATCGAAAGTAATATCGAAAGAGAGATTAAAAGACGGCCAAAGAGTAAACCAGAATTCTTTGCATTCTCTTGATTACATGATTGAAAGTGTTTCCGTGTTATATTCCACGATTAGATTTAATTTCATTTTCTCGAAGTTTAACTTTTCCCGGACTACTTTTTTTTGCTCCACAAGGTAACTGAACTGTGTTGAACATTGTTGTTGTTGTTGTTGGTTTCGTTCACTGCAGCTAAGTTACGACAGACATTTGGATGTATTCACCACATCTCATTGATTTACATTTTTAGTGAATTCTACGGCGATGAAACGAATTCTGCGAGCGCTAAAAAACCACGAGTGCGTGACTCGGTTAGCAAGTGTTAATTGTTGAAGGGGCTTCACCAAGGATAGAAACTTCGGAGAAGCCCCTTCAACACGTAGTCCAGTTATAAGGAAAAAATTCAAGAAAAACAATGGAAATGCGGAAATGTGTTTACCCCAAGCAGAATGTTTATGTATTTATTTTGGCGAGAAAATGAAATCAACAATGAATTGCGGAAACGTAAAATGTGTGCAAATAGGATCTAGGAATTCACTAGAAAGGGCAACAATTGCAGTGAATACTAAATGTTGGATGCTATAAGAGTAGACTATATCGTCTAAGTGTATATACCAACTTCAAAATACTCACTGATGAAATCGCGATGACTTTCTCAATTTTCATAAATTACTGTGAATGATGACAACAACAACAACACAGACAAAATCATAGACTATTTGCATGTAATACTAAATAACAATGAAAATTCACACAAGTCACGTTATGTTAGTATAGAATGTTCCGTTAGAATGTTTTCTCAACGCAAAAAGAGTATTTTTATTGATTGCTCTCTTTAGTAAGTTTTACTTTTGCATCGTGTTGCTCTCTAAATTATCAACGGCAACAGCAACAGATTCGAACAGCAGCCATCAGTATCGAAATCAGTAACAACAACAAATACAACTACAAAAACGACAACAACAAAAAGCAAGAATAGAATCACAAAATTAATGAGTATTCTTTGCTTCTGAATACTGAAAAAGTTTAAATTGATTTTCATGTGAGAGGAATACGCAAGAAAAGCATTCAGGATGGTTCTTTACTATTATTATTATTCTTCTTTTTATACCCTACACTCGAAGGTGATCAAAGTGTGGGTGTATTAAGTTTCTCCATCCGTTTGGAACGCACAAGAGGAGCCGTTTTGGGTATCGAAACTTTATTATATTCTTCATCGCCGTCACCTCCTGGCACATGGAGCTTGAATCATGAGTAAAACACGGGGCGTGGTACACCCACTATTCCACTCTATAAGCAATCAGTATCAATCAGTAAAGATTCTCATTTAAGGGATTCTCCATCAGAGGTCGCAAAGACGTACTGTACCTCAGCTTCGACCAAGACGAAGATAGCAGCACACACTGTTGTTTTTATTCCTAGTCTTCTTCATTTCCACAACCAATATCACTCAACTGAACTCAACTCAACTGATTTCTTTTTAGGACTTTTTTATATGGATGGTCTTTAGTACGAGTATCAGTTTTCAACACGTACGCCTCCGGGAGCAGCTGGAATTCTTTCTCACTCTCACTCACCCCTCTCTCTCTCCCCCTCTATCACGCCCTTTTTCACTCTTTCTTTCTCCCCTCTATAGCTTTCTTCTGGAAAGGATTGAATCGAATCCTCGTGGTTTCTCTGTTTGACGATGGTGGTCGTTGGAGGGTGATGATGGTTTTGAGGTTGTTCTAAAAGTTGTAAAAGAGCTCTTTCAATATTTGCGGAGGCGTTTGGATTTTTCTCTTTCCGTAAATCAAATTGAATAAATTTTACATTTCTTTCCACCTGGAAATCTTTCTTCAAGTTGTTTTTTTATTGGTTTTGCTATGAAATTCATTTATATGGAAAACAATATATAGCTTAGGCTTTATTGTCTTATATAATATATAATAAAAAAAGCAATATTTTACCAGGGGGTTTAAGAAAAACAAAGAAGAAAGAAGACAAAGAAAAAGAGAGACTGAAGATTGGTCGATGGAGAGGGTCAGAGTGAGGAAAAGGGAAAGTTTAAAGAAACACTTCGTTCTATTCAATGATTGACGTCTGAAAGCATTCTGGAAAGAGTTGAGTCGATTTATTCTTCTCTTTTAAGAATAAATAGACAGACGTTCGGAGAGTAGAGAGATATTAGATGAATATATCTCTCTCTCACACAGAATACTAGATGGGAAATTACCGTGAGATGAGATCCGATAAATTGATTAAAGTTTAAAGGAATCCATACAAAAACTAGACTCTTCAAATAAGTTCTCAATCCTCCATCACTGATATCCTTAAGAGAATGTTAAGTTCTCACTTCTCTCACTAACTGAATTCCAAACAATGCGAAACAGTGTTGCTAACTTTGTCACAGAAAAAGTATTGCGTGTTGTTGCCAAGAAGCAAGGCTGCTCGGGCCCAGTGACCCAGTAAGGAAGTAAAGCGAAATCAAGAAACTTGCATCATCATCATTGCAAACTAATCCAACAGAGAAGCAGCAGAACGAAAAGTAACAACAACAACAAGCACTCAACTACTGAACCCTAGAAAACTGTGCGTGTAATTTCGAGTGGTAAAGCAACTAGTAAAATAAAGTGCAGTCCTCTGAAAGGGAGGGTTGATAAGGGTGAGGGTGAGGGTGAGGGAGGGCGGTGTGAAGGTCGAAGGGACTGAGCTGGTGAGATATTTAGTGCTCCCAGAAAGTAAGTAGAAGTAACGAATGATGTAGCGAGGTTCCTTCTCTTAGAGGGTGTGTAATAAATCGCAATTAATACTCTCTGACATGCTGCACTGCATGGTGAGCACTGTGCACCATGAGCCTCCCTCTCCCCATAAGCCTCCCCCTCCCCCTTAATCCTCCCTTCGCCAACAAGTCTCACTCTATCGCTATCAACGCAACTTCACGCTTCACGCATAAATTTAAATTCCTACCAGACAGAAATGCGTCATGTTGGCCCAGTGGTGGAGCTGTCAACATGTCGTGTGAACCGCACCGGAAAAAGTCCTACGAACTCTCGTCGGCGACCGAACAGAGTTGCAAGCAAAAAATTAACTCGGTCAACAACAATTGAAATTTCATTTTCACGAAGGAATTCGGAATTTCATTGGTAGCACCAGCGGCGTTGCCACAGATGCAACCCGACCGTCCTTCATTGAAAAGGACGTGCAGTGCTGCCACTGAATCGTGACAACACGAGGTGGCAACGCGTTCCATTCGATGACAACGAAAGACGGGGATTTAATTGAACTGCCACGCATTGCTTTAATGTAGTCACTGGTGGACACACTTAATTAGTTCCCGATCTGAATACTTACTTCTGTTCCTCGATGAAGTCATCATTGCATCACGACGTCATGTTCCATTGTAAAATTTAAATCCTGTTTAAATATGATTCCATGGTCTTTTGGGCTCTATTAATGTCTCCAAATATTCATCAACCAATTTCAGGTTTTATCGATCTCAATTGATCACCATGTCCGTCGATATCCACTGATGTGCCCCTAACTTTTTCATCCTCGTTAGGGGTTACGTTCGTAGATCCCAATAGATCCCCATAGATCACCATATAAGATAAATAATACACAATGCAACGAGTAGACTGAAGTGTAAAGTTATTCAGCTCAGCAACAGGTGGCTGGTTGATATTAATTCTTACTGTGAATATAGGGGTTTCATTCTGCTCCCCATTCCCCAACCCCGCCGATCGCTCTTTATTATGAACTTCCATCCTTACCTCACATAAACTCATCACAACTCAGTGACATTCAGAGGAAACAATTTCCAATTTCTAAAAAAGCTTTGTGGTTGCAACTAAAAAAGGAAAAATAGCCCCACATAAATTCTTCATTCACCCCCCCCCACCCACCCTTCAAACTCTATTCCACTCTCGCTCTCTCTCCGTTTCTCTCACTTCCTCTACATTTTTGCTAGCTTAACCCTTGACTGCCTAACAGTTCACTATTTCAACAAATAGTTTTAGTGTTGTTTACTCGCTTCAAGTGTTGGTGTTGCTATTGATATAACAAAACCAACAGCAGCAACAACATTAAGCACTCTTGTTGTCGAGTATTCTTTTTGGTGTATTTTTGGGTTTGTTTTTATACCCTACACCTTAAGGTAAGGGTATATTCACTTTGTAACGAAATGTGTAACGCATAGAAATATAGACGATAGGTATAGAAAAGTATATATATTCTTGATCAGCGTGACCTCCTGCGTCGATTTAGGCATGTCCGTCCGTCTGTCTGTCTGTCTGTTGAAATCACGATCACAGGAGAACCGGTGAATATATCGTGATGAAATTTTACAGAAATATTCTTTTTTAGGGTGTACAGGTTGGTATTGAAAATGGGCAAAATCGGTCCACGACCACGACTATTTTTTAGTAAAAATGTGATATCAGCCGTTGTTTTTTAGTTATGACAACAAAATTTCATTTCTGGGTATAGAGTAACTTCATCCCTTAATGTGCCAAATATGGGCGTGATCCGCCCACTTTTAGGTTATACAGGCAAAAGAGGGTCTCAAATGGTTATATTGTTAAATATATAAACTTCCTGAATAAAACTTTACATAACAACTTCTTTTCTAATAAAACATTATTACAGCAAAACTGGGCGCGGTCCGCCCACTTTTACACTACTTATACAGTAAAACTCATGAAAACAAATTTGTTACCACGGAAATAAAGCTTATATTTGAACACAATAATAAACCTACTCCGCCAATTATTTTGTTTTGAAAACGGCTAACGACCACGCCTACTATTTGTACCCGTTTGTGATTAAATGTGATTATAAGATAGCTTTCCTTATAACCACATATTTCTTCTAGTTTTTAAGATATGACAATAAAATTTCAATATCGAGTTTTAATGGGCGTGGCGCGCATACTTTTAGGTTACATGGACGAAAGGGTAATATGGCACAATCGTTCTACATAAATCCTTATATAAGTCTGTAATTTTATGATTTGTTATTAATTAATATGAAATTTTGTATAAATATTCTTTGTTCGAATTTGTAAACGAGGAAATAAAACGAATATAAGACATATAAATATAGAATCAATTCATAAAGAAATTCATTGGTATAAAACCTTAATTCCTAAAATTCCTAAAACTTTTAAGGTGTAGGGTATCTAAGATTCGGCCAGGCCGAATATAGCTTTCTTACTGGTTTTTTTTTTTGCTCCTTTTACATCGAGTGCAATTCTAGCATTGCACTTGAAATACAGTTGCTTTGTAAAATGTTTCGAGAAAAGTCAAAAAGTGTACCTTTTCCTCTTACTTCACCTTTCTCTTGCTTGTGTCCACCCTTCAGTTTGGTTCTGCTGGGATTTCGTAGTTGCTTAGTTAAGTTTACGAAATAGTTTTAAACCGAAACAACTTTTAGTTGTAGTTAAAGAGAAAAGTTATTTTTAAGTGCATTCAAGTAATATTATTTATTTTACTTTTCGATAGTTTCTGAGACAGACACACAAACATATACATATAAGTATATACGATATATATAAACTTTTAAATGAGTAAGGAGAGGTTATCCTTTGGTTCCTGAGAGTTTTACAAAATTAATCGTCTTCAGTTACGTGAGTAATTGTAATTTCATTGAAATTACATATGAAACTGTCATATATGCCCACTTTCGAGGCATGGATATTTAATTCACATCATTTAAAGAAGAAATTCACTTGAAATTTCGGAAATTTATTTCATATGCGAACAAAAGAACTGTCATATTGACAGTTGTCACAGTTGACAGTGTCATCTTGACAGTTATGGAAAACAAGATACAAACTTTGTTGTGTTGTGCTCTATGGAACTCTGTCAACATCTGAAGAAATTTGGCAGAAATTTCGTCCAAATTTATTTTGTTTTTTTTGTTTTCCTTTTTTTAAATCAAGTTTTGTTTGACAACCATCCTTGCATTTCCGTTGTTTTCATATGTTTAAGTTGGCTAAATTGTGTTTACACAATATTCAGAATGTTGGTCACGATTTTTCATATCTTTCCTGCTGTCGTCGTTGTTGGCGTCGCTGTTGGCGTGATGATGTGCCTCTGTTGGTTTATTTCTTTGTTATTGTTTCCTGCTCTAGAAACCTCAAATCACATCTTCAACCCCTCGATTGTATTCCATGATTACGGTTCCTCGACTTTGTGCTTTTATATCACTACTTCGATTTCATCAACTTCAACTCTACGAATTTTGTTACATGATTTTGATTCCATGAGTGACTGATTCTTGATTCGGTGAAATCGATGTACTCTATACTGACTGGACGACTTTAATTTTTCTACTTTCATTCCTCAACTTTGACTCCTCGGTTTCAACACCTAAATTTTGACTCCACGTCGACGTTTCCTTGACGTTGACCATTCGATGCCACTCCTAGATCTTTACTCCATGATTTCGATTCCACAGCTTGTGTTCCTTGACTTCTGCTCAATGGACTCGTTTCCTCGACTTCGTTTCCTTGACTTCGACCATTCGATTTCAACTCTACGACTTTGATTTTTGTTTTTGACACCTGAATTTTGACAACACCTGAATTACAAGCTGAAATCATTGTCGACAGCTGCTGCTGCTGCCCCCCCCCCCCCCTACTTAACTAGTTCCTTGCTCCCAACTCCTTTCTTGGGATATTTAAAGCACTTGACAAATGACGTCACTAATTCAAAATCATGCTGTATAACTGCACGATACTAGTTTAGTTTTAGTTCCTCCTTCTCCTCCTCCTCAATCCCATCTTCCCCTTTCAGTTTTACCTCCATGGCATGCCTTAAAGTCCCCCTTTTAAATCCGTTCAGTCGCCATCGTCATCGTCGTAGTCGTCCGTCTGAAACCAAAACGATTGCTCAGAAATGACAAAACGACGTCTCGTTGCTCGACTCGTGCAAGGATTTTCTTCGAAGCAATTTTTTCCAACAACAAAACAAATGTTTCAGTTGGTAAGCTGGGTAAAGGAAAAAGTAAGAAGAAGAAGAAAGACGTAAAAGAGAAGACGTAATGCTGATGATGAGTGGGGGGGGGGGGGGGGGAGCGGAAGGTGGGAATCAGCAGAAGCACACGTTACTGTAAACGGCGTTGAAAGACGGTGTTGCATTTTATACAAAATACGAAGAAGAAGGAAACGAAGAAGAACCAGTAAAATAAGAAGACGAAAAGGAACAAAAAAATAAAGTGTGAAAAACGTCAGAAACTAGAATGGATTTAAATTTATTTGTGCGAATAAATTGCGTAAAATGAGAAGAAAGGGATTTACAAAAAACAGAAAAAACGACGAGCAGAACTAAAAACGGACTCTTAAACGAAAAAATTTTGAAAACGTTTTACGCTAAATTATAGCATGCATTCAGGAGCCCAGCATAAATGCGAACATTTGTTGCTGTTGTTGTTGTTGTTTCTGTACTTAGTTTTTCCAGACAAACATTTGGCATGAATTCAAAGAATTGAATATTCTGAAAGATTCCAACATTTTTAACTTCTAAGAGGTTTTTATGAGCAGGGAGGGGGCTGAGGGTAAGAGGGTGTTTGCTAATGTTCAAGAGGTTTATTTAATTTAATGATGCATAAACCAATGTTAATGGTTCAACACTGTATCACATTTTGAGGGATATTATTATTTTAGGTAAATACTATTTTATTTTGATTTCTTATTTCTTTTATAAATCACATTCTTACTCTTATCTTTATTTTAATTATTTATTATAACTACTTGATTTATTATACATACACACGATTATAGTTAATAATAATCTTAATCATAGTAATAATAGTCATAAAACCAATGATTTTAAATCTCAATCGATTGTTAAGTCGCAATCATCGAACTCAAAATCGGAAACATTAATTGGACAGTCACGACTTCGAACAGCGTGTTCTTTGAATTGGCTGTCAACGAAAATGAACTGCCACCAAACACTGACCTACCACAACCAGCAACCTCAACCTACCCCTCCCCCGACCTACCCACCGACCTACCCGCCAACCTGCATCGATCCGCAGACCGTTCAGACCATCACGAAACGGTTCGCTTTCGGGTGCTACTTACGAGAATATCGATAAATTCAACGAGGAGTGCCTGATTTTGGGAAAGATTTGATAGGAAGTGATGGAGGGGGTGGAGGAAGAGGGCGAAGGCGAGAGAGGTGTTCTTTTGTGTGGCTTGCGTGTTTTCGGGTGAGTGTTCAATATTGTCGCGCTCGTTAAAGCAGACAAAAGAGACTTTCACACGTACACAGAGGCGTATTGACTTACTTATATACCCCCAGACACACTTATACCCACACAGCCACACTTACACACACACAGACACTCTAATACACTTGTTAGTACACCTCTCACACACCTAAAACACTACCGCAGTTATTTTGTAACCTGATTGCGGGGTGTTGGGTTTGGCAACATGTTGACACGATGTGTTTGGCTTGGTGAGCGAAAGAGAGAGAAAGTAGTTGAAGGACCCGGTCGTCGTTAGCGCTTTGTTGCTACCTTTGACCCAGTCAATGCACTCATACCGTAATTTAAACGTTCGCTTCTAGCGCTCGATAGCGTTGACATTCGTATTGAATTTGAAGCCATATAAATTTCACCAAAAGAATTGTAAGCATTGCTGTGGTGTTGTTGCTGTTGATATTTTCTTGTTCTTTCTGCTTTTATTGTTGAATCTTGTATTGATTTATAGCATTGCACCAGCTCTCGGCAACCAACCGAACTAGTAAAGGGCTTGCCACCTACTTGTGCCTTCTCTCCTTTCCCCTTCACCCCTCCACCCCGATGACTTTCTGCTGTCGTCTACCTTTCATTCCCTTCGCTTGCCTCTTTTCAACTCTTACCTTGTCACTTTTTCGTTTTGATTTCACTTCTCTGCTTCATTATTGGTTTAAAAAAGAAAACCAAAAAACGAAAGAAACGAAATAAAATCACTTTTCTTTTTTCGTTGTGCTTTTTATTTGCTGCTCTTAATTTTGACTGCTTCATGTACATGTTTATATATGTTTATATGCATGTTAGCATGTTTATATACATGTTAGCATTTTTATATACTCGTACATGTTTATATAAATGTCTGTATTTAAGTATATTCAGATGTGTGTGTGTGCCTGTGTGAGTTTCTAGGACCATGTAAGTGATTCTGTGTTCTTGTGTATTTTTTTTGAGTTCATGGTTCATGTGTTTAGTTCATGTTCTTTCTTTTTTCCTTCCTTTTCTCATTTTTGCAATTTTGATTTTTTCCTCTGGCGTTGAATGACATCGACATGTTGTTGCTTTGATTTATCGTATTTAATTTCAGTTTTCCTCATCTTCTTCAACTCTACGTTCTTTTCGTGTCCTCTGGCATTTTTATGGTCGCTTTTCTTTTGTGTTTACTTTATTTATTTATTATATTTTTTATATTTTTGCATCATTTGTGTCATTTGCAAAAATTATTATAGTTTAGAGTCAATAAATCAGCGCTCGAAAGATTTACGCTTGTTGTATACAACGTTTATATACAATGTTGATATGCAAAAAATGTTGATATACAAAAAAAGAATGTTTATATACAAAAATTAGACGGAATATTTTAAAGAAGACGCTTCTTCATCCTCTTCTTTTTTATCTCTCCTTCCATCATCATTATTCACATCATCTCATTTGTGTTCTCTCTAATTATTTTGTTTCAGAAAAAGCATTTATGTATTTTTCACATTTTCCACTCATTTAATCCCCGGAACTTAATTTCGCTCATTCATGGCATCGTTGGCACGTCGCTGCTGGTCCAAAGCCCCAAGATTACAGCGGATTCCTGTGCCCTGAATATGTTGATTATCACGACCGGCAGCAGCAGCATCGTCTGCATCGTCCGCATGATCCGCATGACATCCTGCATCCTGTCCTGCAGCCGGGGCATGCGTTGTAACCACGTCCGACATGTTAACTCAACTCAACGTAACACAACACAACACAACACATCACTTGGACAGCGTTTTTAGTGGAACGTATGAAGAACAAACATCAACACCCGATGTGGCCAACTTTTGCTGCTGCAAACGTGTTCAAAGCTGACGCGTAACAATGGATGTGTTTCGCATGCAAGGGATTAGATTAGGTAGGGAGGGAGGGGGAAGGGGGATGGGAAGCGGGAGGAAAGAACAAGAAGAAGGGGACGACTGATGTGCTGCAGTAACAACACAGTTGAATAACCGAATTTGTTTGCAGATCTTGAATCCAGGAATTAAATTGGGAATTAGTTGCCTTTTTTTAAATTTCTTTATCTTAATCTTGCTTTCTTTTTCTGTTCAATGCTTGTCTTCCACAATTGAGTTTTTTCACCACGTTGATTGATGGTGCTCTTTTAAATAGTCTCTCAAATTGGGGAAAATGTTCCCTTCGGAATTTTGTGGTCATTCCGTAGCGTGGCAACTCGGGAGTATGCAAGGAATGTCAACAAACGTTTGTCATGTTGACCGAAAGTGTAAACGTCACTAAAACGATGACATCTGAAGCGATACTCGTGCAGTCAACGCAACACTTGAAGGTTATAAAATTAAATCGATTGTTTGCACCGAACGAGCAGATGCTGCTGTTGTTGTTGTTGTTGTTGTCTCTGCTCCTTCCACTGCTGCTGATGGGCTGCTACCAGGGTTGCCGAAGCACAATCAACAAACTGTAACGGTGATGTGTGGATATAAATAGGATAAAACAACGTATGTGTGTGAAGGGGAGGGTTATTGAGGAAGGTGATAGTGGATGCAGAGGGAGAGAGAGTGAGAGTGAGAGTGGGAGAGGGGGATAAAAGCTCACTAGATACGGCATCAGCTGGTAGCTGGTAGAGTGCAATTGCAAATGTTGACACAAGTTTATTTTCTTAATGTAAACGAACGGGAGGAAATGCAGCATGAGGAGGAGGAGAGAACGATGAAAAATCGGGAAAAGAAGAGAGACCGACAGCAACTCCACCAACAACAACTGTGAAGTTGGAGTAAAAAGAACAACGAAAGCAGCATAACAACGAAAATGCGGCAACAACCGCGCCAGGATATGGCAACAAATGCGTATTTTCGGCAAAAACGTATGGCATCCGGATGGATGAGCATTTACAGCAACAAGAACAACACTACCATGAGACAACAACACCACGAGACAACAACAACAACCACCACCATCATCATCATCAACATCACACTCCGCCAGCCAGAGACAAACACTTGAATATATTGCGGTGTTAAGCAGAAAAAGAGATAAATTTTCCGTTATGGGGTTTTTTTGTTCCGTTATAAGCGAAGGTAAGAAGAGAGAAGACTAAAGTTGGAGTAGACGCTAGTAGAAGAAAACGTAGTCAAAAACCAAACGTGTTAAAGAACAAAACGTAGTAAGAAACAAAAGGTAGTCGAATAAATCGTAGCGGAAAACCAGTAGCCACATAAAACCTATCAAACGTTGACAGCTTAAGTGCGAAATCATTTGAAATTCCATTTCTAAGAGCTTCACTAAAAGTTGTATTGGAAGGAAGAAAGTCACAGAGATCAACTAGTAGTAAAGAACGTAAAAAAGTAGTAAAATAATAGTAGTTATAAAATGTTACCATAATATTAATCGTTAAATAGTGGAAGTAAAAACGTGAACGTAAAATAGGAGTGTATAAAGAAAATACAGGGTCCGCCAAATAACTTTGAAAATGCTATAAAAAAAACTACCGAATATTATCTCAAATTTCTTATTTTATTTGAAAGCACAATCCTTCCGGTTAATAATGGAAAATAATTTCATTCAAATGGCTGCCTCGGCTGGCCATGCAGTAGCCTACACGATCGGTCCAATTTTTAAGCACATTATCGATTGTGTGCAGCTGTATTTCACCAATGGCTTCACGAATATTGTCCTTTAAAGCGTCAATTGTCTCTGGCTTGTCGGCGTAACACTTATCTTTGACAGCACCCCACAAATAATAGTCCAACGGTGTCAAATCGCAGCTCCGAGGTGGCCAAACGACATCAGCTCTGCGGCTGATAATGCGGTCTTCAAAAACAGGGCGCAAAACATCGAGTGTAGCTTCGGCTGTGTGGCACGTAGCGCCGTCCTGTTGAAACCAAATGTTGCCAATATCCTCCTCTTCAATTTTTGTGAACAAAAACTCGTTCAACATGGCCCGATAACGATCGCCATTGACTGTAACGGCCACTCTGCAACATTACCATGATTTTCAAAGTAATGTCGCAATATTTCCCAGCGTTGTTCAAGCGTATACACAACCATATTCGTTCAGCGGAAGGATAAAACTAATTATCTGTCAAATCAGACATGAGCTAAGTGTTACCATTCACGAAATAAGCAGTAGTTGAAAAAAAAACGTTAGATGGCGGACCCTTTAGTAGTAGTAGTAGTAGAAAAATTTCTTCATTGAAACACTGGTTTAACGATTACATTTCGGTTTGACGAATATTTACGAGTGTGCTTCATGCAGACTGGCCGACCACCGAAGACCACCGCAATCCACGAGCAGACGAGTTTAAGGACATGCTTGATGGGGATCAAGCTAGAGTTCGTCGTTGGAGGGAGGGCGGGGGGGGGGGGGGGCATTTAACGGAGTTGGAGCTCATCGTCCAAACTGAGGTCGATGATGAGTTCACGACGCTGTTGAGCTTCAACGATCGTTTGTCGACAGCTTTAAAGAGTTCGTTGTTGAACTCGTGGGAACTCTGATGAGTGAACATGAAATGGATTGAACCATGTGAAAGATACCTCAAGGAAGACGTATCGTTTTCTTATTGCTTCCTTTTCGCTCTTTATCGCTGTTTTATTGAATCTATTTTGAATCTAATATTTTCTTATCGCGCAATTATGGCCATGTTATCGCCTTCTTATCTATTTTTGCGTTCTTATCGTCTTCATGTCATTTTCTTTTAAGTTTATTTGCTGCTTCTTATAGCATTTTCTTGCCTTCTTAAAGCCTTATTTTCTTATGTATATACCCCATATAAGTCTTTTTAGGGGTTCCATATCGCTTCTTCTTTTCGTTGCCTTATTGTCTATATTCATTGCCTTTTCACTTTTTATCCTCTTCCTTTTCAGATTCTTTGTGTACATTTATCATCTTTTTAGGGCTTTCTTATCACCTTTGTATCGCTTTATTTTTATTTTATTATAATTTTATTATCAATCTCTTCTCTTCTTCTTGTCGCTTTCTATTTTGTTGAATATAAATTGAGTGAAATTGAAAGTGAGTCAGTTTTAAAGCTCTTTAAATTGCTTGTCGTATCGTCAAAAACAGCAACAATTTTCATCCGATGTCCTTCGAACAGTAAATCGATGCAATGGAGTGACAGTGTTTTAGTGCTTCACCGTTATTTTTGGTACTCGGCACCCGAACTCGATACTCGTACTCGTTGCACCCACGTACATCATGCTGTGAGCGTCATCTATTCACTTCTTCTTGATTGCAACAAGCATCGAATTGCAGCGGCGACCACATCGCCGCAAATTCATCAAATCAAATGGTGAAAAATTGCACCCGAGTGATTTCAAGTTACGAGTAGTGATGAGAGTGAATCTAGCTGACTGTGTTTCAGTGTGGTTGTGGGTGTCAGTGTGGTGGTGTTGCTCTGTGTGTCTGTGTTTTTGTGTTTCCTTCTGTTTGTGGAAACTACAGCAATAGAAGCTACCCTTTCGTTCGTTAGACTGCTGAAATTATAGCGATTTCGATAAACAACCTCATTCCACAATCGCCAGTAGTTATTAAGTGCTGACGTTGATCCTTAATTAAATCGTCGTCCTTAAATAAACCTGCCTTAAATAAATCTTCCTCAAATAAATCTTCCTTAAATAAATCGTGATACGTAAATAAATCTTCATACGTAAATAAATCTTCTTTCTTAAACAAGTCCATGTCCTTCAATAAATCAATATCCTTAAATAAACTTCTTATAAAGTTGAAGTCGTCGAAAACTCATCTCAAAAAATTGATTGAAATCCACAAAAAATCTCTTCTGTTTCGTCTGACAATCTTTCACGAAAAATGTAAGCCATTTTTATTAAAAAATAATTAAAAACAAATTGCAAACAACATAAAAGAGTTGTCAATAATAAATTTCCAACCAATTATAATTATTAAAGCAATTAAAACAGAAATGATAAAGAACAACAAAATAACAAAAAAAACCAAATAAATAAAAAATGAAAAAAAATAAAATAAATAAATTAAATTAATGGATACTATAAACAAAAAATAAACTCGATTAGTGTTGAATTCTTTTTGATTCACAAATTGCAATTAATTCGATTTAATTTCATGGCAAAATATAATCGTTTCATTTAATATTTATCAAAAAAAGACAACCCTAAACGTATGCAACACTTTTTTCATAGCTCATGGAAAATTAGTCCATCAGTCGAAATTTTTGTTGAGGCGTGAATAAAAGGATTTGTAAAATATGTAATAACTAATAAACGGAATTCTCTCCATGGACATAAAAATTAAAGGCATCAAAAGAAAGCTTTTATTAAAAAAGAATTAAAGAAAAAAATATAAACGAGTATTTTTCCGGGGCTAACAATATGAGAATTTTTCATTAATCACCACGACAATGAATCGTTCTTTATACTGTATACTCGTATTTTACCAACTGAGTCACAATGACCGATCCTTAAATTTAAACCCACACAACAGAGAGGGCGAGAGAAAGAGAGAGGAAGAGTGAGAGAGAGATAGAGTAATGTTGCATAAATTTAGTGACATTAAAATGTCAAAAAGGCGTTCAAACTTTATTTTCTCTTTGCTTCAATAAAACAGAAATTAAATTTTTTTCTCTCTCTCTCACAATCTCTCTTTTTCGCATCATCCTCTTCTTTTCCGATCATTTTGTCGTTGCTTTTATAATTGACCGAATTTAATGCGAATGCGAAATGTTCAATTTTTTTGGTCGATTGTAAATTGTTTAAATGCAAGAAAAAATATCAATAAATCATTCTTTTTTCTGGACAGTTAAGCAGCAGCAGCAGAAGTGGTGGGCGGGATGGCAGGAGGAAAAGCGACTGTACAGCACATCTTCCTCTCTTTCTCATTCAGTACAGCCAACTGCTACATATATAAATTTTCCAGCCATTTCATTGAAATTTTCATTTTCATTTCTATGGATTTGCGATCATACGCTATACAGCGACTATATATGAACGTATGTGAGAGTGTGTGGATATCTGCCATGCACACACACATACAAACACACACACACACAATAAAAGCTTCCATTTTGTGCATAAATTTAATCATCGATCTGCCTTCAATGAAGCTTTAATGTACTCCATACTCGGTATTTGGTATTCGGTTTTTTCGTGCTTAATTCAATGGATCTGTTACTATATGGTCTTTATTCTATCCTGTAGAAGTTGTGGTTTTATCCCAGTTTTGTTTGGTTTTGTTTTAGTTTAATTTTCAGTTTCTATTTTATAAAAACTGTGATAGCTTTTAACGGATTTTAAGTTAAACCCTTTAAAACTAAAATTTGTCTGAATTTCAACTGATAGTAGATGGTTTCAAAAAATTTAACTTTATTTAAAAATTTGTATTAAAGTTTTGGTTTATTTTAAAGTCTCTTTTTATCCCAGTTTTTACTACATATTCACATCGTTAGTGAAACATTGAATGGTGTATTATCTGAATGTTTCTCTTCTCTCTTTTTCTCTCTCTCTCTCATTCTCTCTCTTTCTCCCTCTTAGTATTTAATTTTCAATTGCAATCGTGTGGCACACGCCGCAATTTCGAGTTATTAGCGTGGTTCAATGATTCGATTAAAAACCTGGTCGATTATTTTACGGCTCCTGGTCTCGGTTCGTTGCAATTACAGCGGCTTACTTTGAGCTCACTTAAGCGCACATTTTGTGGCCACAACCGTGTTTTTCCTACTGCTTAATTATTTGTGCAGTGTTGCCACATAATCCAGTCACTGCCAGTGAATAGCTAAATATACATATATTATTTACTTTTTGCCTTTGGCAGCACCAAACGATAACCAGTACTATTTTAAAACGTGATACGTTACGATTGCCACATTCAAACTTAGTTTACATGTAATGAATCAAGAGTACAGAGTTTATTATTAACAGCTGTTTATTGTTAAATGAGTGGAGGGGTGAGCATCGAGGAGGGAGGAGTACGACCCTAGACTGAGAACCAGACTTAAGTCCATAAAAGAAAATAAGTCCATAAAAGGAACTCTTCTGTCCGAAATTAGAAATGTTAACGGGATAAACAACTTGAAAATAATTTGTAACTTGGCGATAGTAATAAAATTCTTATTTTGTTTTCTTATAATTTCTTTAAAACTTTTAATTTCCATAATCACAGTGTCTCTCTGCTCCCTCCCTCTCTTTCCCGGTAGCATTCTCAAATGTCGTCTTTGCCTACCATAATCCATCACAACTCTTTTCATCATATTAAAAAACGACTCGAATTTATGACCATCTTAAGTTAAGTCATCGACAGTCACTCGTCATTTTCCACGGTGACTGACTTTTATAATGAGTACAAAGTCATCGGTGTTGACAGCTCATCATGATTTCAGGTCGCAAAAACCTTCAGATTATACAAGCATTCATATGTGCATACCACTAAAACCACTACCACTAAAAAGAAGACCACACAAAAGTTAACCACTTTAGATTATGAATGTCTCTTTAATCGATAGGTTTTCAGGTCAAGTAATAATTTTAGTCTTGACATGAAGATGAACATGAAGATGACTTAAGAAGGAACCTTCACAATGTAGTTGAGTCTCATCTTTATAACAATGAGATAAGCTTCACGATATACATACATATATGTACATATACTCGTATGTATATGGAGTTTCCATCCCAGTTGAAAAAAAAGATCCAAGAGTTCAAAGCAATTCTGGACAACATACTTTAAAACGAAGATAGATAACGATAATTTCGAGGGTATAAATCGTTCCATAATATTAAGTTCCATTAAAGTTTTTGGCATGAAATTTAGCTCAAATTCTTCTAATAATAGTGTGCTTTCTGAGTTCGAAAATTAGCAAAATTTATCAAGAGCCGCATCCATTTTTTAGACAATACCTAAAGGCACGAATTTTTTGAAACTAACAACCACAATATAATAAAGGATCTATGAGGACTACTCTGTATCTAAATTCCCGAAGATGTTGTATTAATTTTACTACAATATATCACTATCATACCAAAACCATATATCATGGTCGTGGTCCATCCACTTTTTCACATTATCATTATATATCGTATTAAGAATTTGAGATCGAAAAGGTCTCAGTCTTTTAATATCAGATATCATTGATAAAAACTGAAGACAATATTTAATGTGTGATCTGATTAATCTGGTATTACAAACGTTGCTATTCAATGTATTAAAAAAACATTATATATTTTAAAATAATATAACTTAAACCCTAATGATATATCTTAGGGTTTGGAATGATAAGAGTGATACTAATCATGGTAGTTCACTACTTAAATGAGTACTTTAATGAATTCTTTGCTTCTTGTATGGTTTTTAAGTGGAGTAGCAAAGCACTTCTTTGATTGTTTATTAGTAAATTGCCATAAAAGTGGGCATGGTCCGCCCCTTCTCGCTCAATACACTGTTCAGTTTCTTGAATCACGAGGTTTTTGGTCACAATGAGTCACAATTGAGTTAATAAGACGATTACTATCCACTGTATATATATAAAATTGGCATGTATAATATATCTATACATGTACTGTACCATATGTGCATACATACATATATATTATTTCTTATTAATATTATCCAATGTCTTTTATCTGTGGTTTACAACGAAGTGCACCTTGTTTACCTTGCTGCTAACCGCAAATGTTTTAAAAATGAGTTTTCATTGAATTGTTTGTGGTTATGGCACAGGGACAAAAGTAACAATAACAACAACAGCAACAAATACCAATGCACAACAATGCAAATAACAACAAATATTTTATATAAACAAATAAATATTATATATTCTTACGTAACACTGTGGTGAAGTGCAAATCTGTCACTTAACTGTTGACAGTTGTTGTCTGTAGCGATTGTATCCAGTCACATATGCTTCCCCCGACCCCCACCCGCCCCCAACAACACCCTTCCTACGTGGCGAAGTTCAGTTTGCGGTTACAATGTGAATATTTGCGGTTAACATGATTGTCAACGTTTGGTTACCAGGTTGGTAGCTTTTTAGGTCGGTTGGTTAGTCTGTCGGGTGGACTTTTTTGTGGTTTGTTTGTTGATGGGTGTGCCTGTTGGTTTGTCAGCCTATTTTTGTGCCTATTTTACTGCCTGTTTATCTGTCTGTTGATCCATCTATTCATCTGTTAGTTGGTCTGTCTTTTGATCTCTATGCTCTATAGAAATGCTTTGCCAATATTCGTAATATCTTCATTGATCTGACAGACAAACAGGCAAAAATACTAAATTAAATCGATTCAGGATCTCGATACACTCGAGAAGGACACACTTAAACTATCACCATCAGGCTGTAGGGTGTAGAAAAAAAGGTAAGAAAAAAGAAGACTAGAAGAACGAAATTTCAATGTATAAATAAAATTTAAATAATTACATACAGAATTTAATATATTTTGGTTAACAGATTTTCGACAAAACTTCTCTCCTTAGAGAGAGAGAGAGAGAGAGAGAGAGAGAGATGGAGTGAATGAGATAGAGTGAATGGGTGAAGTAAATTAAATAATCAACTGCTCAACTGGAGCGTCAACTTTATGCATTTTAATTACAATTTCATTTTTAATTGCGGGCTATTTTTGGTGTATTAAAAATGCATTTTCATTTTACTGCTCTGGCTAAGAAGCATAAAATGGGGAGGGGTGCGGGTTCATGAGGGAAGAACGCAACAGAAGTAAAGAAGTTGAGGGAGCGGAGGTTCTGAGTGCGGCTTGTAACCGGATTTCGGATTTATTAAGAGTGGAACAGAGGATGGAAACCAGTCGTAAATCCAGCAATTTTGATGCTAAGAGGATTTCAGATGCAACAGCAACATGAACAACAACAACATTAACAACAACAACGAGAAACAACAGCAAGCAAATCAACGCCGCTGGCAACAACAACACTCTACACTATCCAGTGTTCAAAGGACAAAAGATATGAACTGTGATAATAATAATAATAAGAAAAACAACAACAATAGCAACAGCAACACTTGTGCTTAAATGCTTGTGGGTGTGATTCTGTGAATGATTCTGTGACCGACAAATAAAACAAAAAACGGAACAATCATCATTTTAACTGCGAATGGCGTGGCGATAAATGTGCTCCATTTCCGCTTCCGCTTCCTCTTCCTTTGCCACCATTGCACTGGACCGAAACAAAAGCAAATACAAAGTTTTTATTTTCATATTCATTTATGAAGTCTGCAATAAAAATTAATGTTGTTGTTTCTGTTGTTGTTGTTGGTTTCCAGTGAGCGTTGCTAATGTTGTTCTTGTTGTTGGTATTATTGTTGTCATTATTATTGTTATTATTATTAACGTTATTATTATTATTTTTTGCCATTGTTGTCCTTTTATTTCCTTTAATACGCTTTTATTATTCACTTGTGTTGCACAAAATAAACTAATTCAATTAAATGTTTTCTTTGACTGTGACTGTATCCGGGATGCAAACCGTACTCCCCCTCCGCCGATCCTCTTCAACCATCCTCCCTCACTACCGCACTGGGTGTGGCGGCTGGCTTCGCTGGTCGCTCTGCGTGCGAAAATC
This sequence comes from Myopa testacea, assembly GCA_949629155.1. Classification (NCBI taxonomy): domain Eukaryota; kingdom Metazoa; phylum Arthropoda; class Insecta; order Diptera; family Conopidae; genus Myopa; species Myopa testacea. Next base: position 27,563,424 of record OX451345.1, read on the forward strand.
TGACCGCGTTGTATTCGTTCTTTATTTAAAATAACAACGAAATCCTTGCTGATTGCAATGGAACCGCAAAACCACAAAACCGCCGAAACACACATCCACTGTACCAAAAAGGAATGGACGATAAGAAGGTGCGGAAGGGAGGAGGAAGGAACGGAGGGAGAAAGAAAACGAGGTATCTGTTCATACACAATTTTCATTATTATAGAATCGTAGGTATTCTGATAGTGTTACTAATCGTTGTTGTTATTGTTGTTGATGCTATTAGTTAATTAAATAATTACGAACATATTACAATTTGATTAATATTTCTATATAATGATTTATTTTAAATATCAGAAAAGCAGTATATCAGTGAAGAATAACATAGAGCGAGAGGGAGTGAGAGAGAGGGAATGAGAAAGAGAGAGTGCCAGGCAGAGCCATGAAATAAACCGCTCATTAAAATATAAGTGATGATATCCTAATAATTATATGATGAATATAATGAATAAATTATTGGCATAATGATGTTGGTCATTTGATGCATATCCGCCATTTTGAACTCCGTTTAAGCAATAATTTTTTTTTTGAAAGCAAGCATTTTTCATTTATGCAGAATAAAGCGATACAAAAGATACAACAAAGTAACAAATAATGAATTTGTTTTGATTTGAAATTCCCAAAAATGCAAGTCTTTTAATTCAAAATAATTTAATGTAATTAGCATATCCCTACGTACGTTTCGCTTCCCCCCCCCCCTCCCCCCCCCCGCCCCCCCCCTCCTTCCCTACACCTTCTCATGTTCTTTGAAAATTTTCGTTTAGTTTTGCATTTTACAAAATTGCTAACAGCGATTTTCTTTTTCGGAACCAGTGTAAAGAAAAATAATAATAATAATTCTGGGACTGTGGAAAAATACAAAAATAAAGAACTAAAGACAAACGATTGCTACAAAAATCTGAAGTTATTTAAAAAGAAGAAAAACAATAAAAAAGGAAAAATAAGGAAAGGAAAAATTTAAAAAGAAAAGAATTAAATTGAAAAAATATGAAAGAAAAAACTGGAAAAGAATAAATGAAGGAAAATACAATATAAAATGAAATAATAAAGGAAATAATAATATAATAATAAAGGAAAGAATGTAAAACCAGAAAGAGTGTTCACTTCGGTCTGGCCGTCTCAACCTCAAATTCGTTCTACAAGCTGAGAAATTGAGCTATAAACATGGATTTATTCACTATAAAAAGTAGGCGTGGTAATTGTCCGATTTTGCCCATTTTCAATACCAATGACTTTCTGATGATAGACAATATTCGTGCCAAGTTTGAAGCAGATATCTCTATTCGTTCTCTTGTAATCGTGATTTCCACAGACGGACAGACGGACAGACGGACAGACAGACAGACAGACAGACGGACAGACAGACAGACGGACGGACAGGGCTCAGGATGCGATCGACTCAGGAAGTGATGCTGATCAAGAATATATATACCTTTGTGTACCTGTCACGCCTTCTTTATAATCGGAAGCACAAAGTGAATATACCCTCATCACTTCATGTGTAGGGTATCAAAAGAGACGGTAAAAAATCTTTCTTAAATAAAAGAAAATTAAAAAATAATAAGATAAAACAGTAGAAATTAGAAAAGCTTTTTAATTGTTTTTCTTTTGAAATAAAAATTATAGAATCAACTGAGCCAAAAAAAAAGAAATGTGCAAATAATGGATAAAAAATTCAGAAAAAGTTGTCGCCAGTTTTTAAAGAAAAGTTGCAGAGGAGGGAAGGAGAGACGGTGGGAGGATGAACAAAGCCAGCAACACTGTTTAACATTACAATAGAATTTTGGAGTAATTTTCTTAATTTATTCGCTTCAGTCTTTTGTAATCTCTTTTTTTTTTACATGTTTTCTCCACGATTCCATATCTTTTATTTATTTCTTTTGTTTTTGCATTTTTTGCATTATTTCTGTTTTACCACGTTTTCTCATTTTTTCTTCGTTTTCTTTTGTGTTTTCAATGATTTTATTTTACACGTTTTCATTGATTTTTTCAATGGCTTTTTTACATGATTTTTCTTATTTTTTTTTATTTTCTCCCTTATTTCCGTGTTTTTCTGTTTTCTTTTGAGTTTTTCCTGTTTTCTGTTCCTTCTTCTTTTCATTCTGTTTTCTATTTTAGATTTTTTGTTTCTCTCAAATTTTTTGCGGTATTTTTTTCAGTCGTTTCATTTGAATTGCAAATTTTTGAGATTTCCTTTATTATTATGTTTTTAAGAGTACAATGTATGTATGTTAGTACAAATTTCTTTATAAGTATGTGTATATATCCTTAATATCTTCATTCTCCTATCTTCGCAGCTCTTTCTAACCTTTTTATTGCATTTCATTGCATATTTTTTTGTTTTCCTCTCCACTCATCGTGTCCCGTTTTCGCGTTTGTTTGTTGCATTTGCAGTTGTTGTTGTTGTTGCGGAGTGTTCGCCGTTTTTTATTCCACTGACACTTCTCGTAATTAAACCGAAAATCAACAATTTAACGAAACTTTGTGTTTTAATTAACAAACATTGTGAGTGTTTCTCTTGTCTGATTCTATGCTGCTGCTTCTTTGCTCTGCTCTGCTTTATTCTATGCTGCTCTGCTCCCCACTCCTTCCTTCGTTCGTTTTCGTGTTTCACCGAATTTCGAGCGCTGTTTTTTCTTGCGCCGGCGGCTGTCGCGTGTTGCTTTTGTTATCCATTCATTTTGATGTTGTTTTCGGTGGTGTTCACGATTGTGACGGTTGCACCAACAACCACCCATCGTTGTTGTTGTTATTGTTCTGATTGGTCATTATGTTTATGTTGTTGTTATGATGATTGTTCACAATATTCTTGTTGTTGTTGTTGTTCTAATTGTTCATGATGTTGGTGTTGATGCTGTTGTTGGTTGTGGTCTGGCTGTGGTCATAAAAATGGACATCCAACGTATTGTTGTTGCTATTGTCATCCATCCCATGATCCAAGATAAATTCAAAATGGCCAACAATTGCAGCCATTTTTAGATTTTTATAATTTCCTTATAAATGTAACTCTTTTTTTGTGTTAATTAGTTCGGCAAGAGTTCCAAGAACGCCGGCGGCAAAAGATTAACAACAACAACAACAACAACAAAAACCGGAAAACTGAAAAACACCAGACAAACAAAACACAAAAACAACTTCAGAAAAAACCCAAAAGGAAGAGACAAACATACAACAATACAGCAAATGCTGTTAATCCCTAAGGATTAATTTAAAATTTCCTTTTATACTTTTTTTTCTAACCACCGTTAATGTTGTTTGTAGACCCCAACGAATTTGAAGGAGGTCCTCTTAAGGTCCTTAAGAGCCTTTCTTATGGCACCCTTGCAGCGGGCTAAAATTGGTTTATTAAATTTGGTTACTTTGGTAATTTGGCTTTTGGTGTGGTTCTTTAAATTTTTATGATTTTATGTGCTTTGAGTTTATATTCTAAAACTTTAATGTTTAAAGCACGATACATTATTATTAAAATACTTTTTAATTAAGTATAAATAAGCAAGTTATAATTAAGTTATAAGCAAGTATAAATATTTATTTCTCATTGTCACAAACGAAAACTTCAAAGTGTCAAAATTAGGGAAAAAGGCAGAAAAAAGGAATGAAAGAATGTAAAAAGAAGGATAAGAAAAGAACCAAGAAAATATTTCTCATAGAGAAAACATGAGGAACATTTTAAATGCGAGGAAAAATAGAAAAAATCCTTGTAAAACAATTCATATCACTGTTTTCCCAGACTAACACTCATGTACTTAAAACAAACACACATACAAACATACTATAACAAAGTAGGATAAAGAAAGAGAGAGAGAGAGAGAGAGAGAAAGAGAGAGTGTAAGAAAGAGAAGCAGAGAGGAAGAGAGAAAAACACACGGAATCGCTCATAGCGACGTCGTTGAGTTAAACGGATTTTCCGCACAAGCTGCGAATGGACACGCGGAAAACGTGACAGCAACAAATGTCAAATAAAAAAATATTGAAATAAAAGGGGAAAAATGTAGAAGGAAATATAATAAAAATAAGAAATAAGAATTTAATAAGAATTTTATAAGAAGTAACACGGTACTTTAACCCGGACAAAGAAAAAAAAAAAAAAACAGCGTCGGTTTGTGAACAACATTGTAAATAATAAAATTTAAAGGATAAAACTTAAAGAAAAAATAAACTAATATAAATAAAATTTATTAAAATAAAATAAAAAAACATTTGTTAAAAATACATGAAAAGAAATAAATATAAAATATTAGGCAATTAAAATAAAAATAACCAAAGCAAAAAGAACAAATTAGACAGAAAAATATAAATAAATAAAAATTAAATAAAATAAAAAAGAAAAATTAAAAAAATAAAAATAAAGGAAAATAACTAAATATAAAGCAACTAAAGCAACTAAAAAAATACACATCTTTAAAAAACACATGCAAAAATATTTCAAAACTAAATATAAAATTAAAATTTATGCATACACACATGTTATTTATATTTAACAATATTCATCTCTTAAAAATACCCGATTATTTATATTTATTTTTAAGCATTTATATTATAATTTCGTTATTTATTATATTTCATATATTTTTTAAATTCATTTATGTAAGTCCGTCAACATAACTGTATGTGTTGTATAATCAAGTGTGTGGAGTTGATATCCCTGGTGCCTGTTTAGGAAGTCTGATAAACGCAAGGTCACCAAAGCAAATTGTCGGCGCTGTCGCAAGCATACGTATGGAATCCATACTATGGATATATCTCTGTGTGTGTGTGTGTGTGTACATGTGTGCCTGTGTATGTGTCATTTTTAGGTGACAAAATAAGTTTTCTGATGGTCGTACTGCTTCTTCTTCACGTATTCGTTTGAGTTCGTATTCGTGTTGAACGGAAGCCTTAATTTTAGTCCAAGAAAAAAAATAACATTCAAGGTGTGTGGGTATGAGTGAAAAGATGAATTCACAATGCTTGTTGTTGCTTTTTACTGCACTTCTTCTTCTCGTTGAAAGTACAGCGGCGTCATTTGCATGGATTTTTGCTTATTTCGGGTGGTTTTCTTTTTGCTTTTGATGTTCTTCTTCTTGTTGTTGTTGTTAATGCCATTGTTATTCTTGTTATTGTTAGTGTTCTTGTTATAACTGTTGGTGTTGTTGTTGCTGTTGTTGTTGTTGTTACCGTTGCTATTATAGTAAATCGCTGCTACATCACGTGCAAAATTTTGTTAGTCATGCGATTTAAACGGAATGCGAAAACGGATTCCATTCTGTCAGTGACAGTGACAGGAAAGACACCCAAATATACACATAAACACATGCTCTCCCACTCACACACACACACTCTGTTTCACACTCGCCCTCACCTCTGGCTGGCTTCTTCTCTTAGTTTTCACATTCCTCACCTGCTTCTTATGGAAGTCTCACTCTCTATCTCACTCTCTCTCGGTTCTTCCATTAGTGAGCGATATTTACGTGAGTTGCTTGAGAAGAGCTTCTGACGGAAAATTGAAATATTTTGGAAGATTTCCTTAATTAGCAAGAAAAGTAGATGAGCACTGAGCACATTCAAAAACTGAAACGAAAACAAAAATATCAAGAATAAATGACGGAACGTGTAAACTAACTGAAGAAGAAGACGTAGCATTAAACTAACGAGACAAGTTAATTGCTTTGGGAAATTAAACTGTTTTAAGTTGAATTATTTGCACTTTGATTCAGAGACGGTGAAGTTTTCAAAGGAGAAATGATCCTAAAAACGGAATGGAAGGGAGCGAAATGGAAGGGAGCGAAATGGAAGAGTTTCTTTACAAGGCATAATTTAATAATAAAATAATGACAAATATCATGATCTTTATAATGACATTGAAAGTGTAAATAAAACTCAAATAAAGATGTGCAAAAAATGTGTGTATTTATCGGTTTAAATTAGAAACACCTGCAAAAAATGTGGTAAAAGTGTTGCGAAAGCAGCTTTAAAAGTGTTCGTCTAGCTACGAATTTTAATGAATAAGTTTCATCAAATTCTTTACGCTTTCAAATTTGGAGAATTTCGAGTAGCGAATGAAACTTGTTTCTAATTTCGGGTACCACGAATGTGTTGAAAACTTTTCCAATCAGCCGGCGACGGAGGCAGCAGCAGCAGCAGCAACTTCTAAAAATTTAGACATTAAATTCTACACTAAAGCTAAATATTTCGCACACAGGGTTGCATGAACACACTTAATTTTTTTCCTCTTTTGATAGCGATTGCATATTTAAGAAACAAATGAGCTGGAAAAAAAAACAGGAGCTGCTGCTGCACTTTTAAAAAATGATTTATTTTGCAATTTAAAACAGGATTCCTTCATCCCCGAACTTCAGCTGTGTGCAGCAGGATAAAGCATCTAACGGTATCCAGAGATCCACCTTCGTGTTTCTTTCTCTCCCCCTCTAACACTGTCTCTCTCTCTTTCTGTTCTTCTCTCCTCCTCTTTGATAGACTTAGTGAGGTGAGACAGCTTAGTGAGGTAAATTTTAAAAAATTCTCTGATCTTTTTTACTTTTCAGTTGGTTCTTCTTGATGCTGCTGTTGTTGTTTCTTTGGCATATTTTACGCATAAATTCCACACTTCAAATATTTGAATTTCAAAATCGTGCAACAAATAATGTTAATGTGGCAACACCACCACGAATATGGTGGCACTTTTATGAGATAGAAATATAAAGGAAGGGGTCGGTCGGGAGGGGGAAACGGGTTGTGGAGAGGTGGGTGGGTGAAGTGGAGGATGAAAACTAGAAGGAAACGAGGTCTGTCTCGTTGTCGCTGACAGTTGCGTTGGTTTTCACGGTTTTTACGGTTCGTTCAGAAGCATTTGCAGAGGTTCGCCGGTTGTTTATAGCGCATGCAAATCACAACGCTACTAGAAACGCTTATTTATGCATGTAAAACAGCTCGTTATTTTACAGGAGGGTTGCATAAATACTCTTCACTTCCCCTCCCCGCTTCCTCGCTTCCTCGCTTCCTGTACTCTCACTTAACATTCCTCCCTCTCAATTTAACCCAAAAAATAGCGCGTGTTTTAAGCGAATGTCCCTGTATTTCCACAATAAGTGGAGTAGTTGTGGGCGGCGGGGGAGGAGGAGAGAAGAACGGAGATGAGAAGGAGAAGAATGGGTTTTGAAAGGGTTTTAGAATCATCTGGCAAACACAAAAAGAATGCCATCTGCAAATCAGCCGCTTTTCACTACTCTTTTCGCATGTAATTTTAACAAAGTAGTTTTTGGGTTTTCATATTATTTGATTGAAGGTGTGATTGTTGCAGTGGTTGTTGTTGTTTTTGTTGTTGTTACTGTTTATTCTTCTTCTCGTTGTGTTGTTTTAGGAGTAGCAGCTACTTTATTATTATTATTATCGCACAAATAAATCTATTCTCGTAGTTTTTGTTTCTTTCAGAGTTGTTTTTCATTAATTGATTCACGCGATGCGATGCGATTCGATGGGATGTGATGTGGTCCGATGCGATGTGGTGCGACCTCTTGACACACTTAAAACAATTCGATTAAAAATCATGTGGCCGATTTTAACGTACAAAAGCTGCAATTTTAATTAATGGACTTTTTATTGGGTCGAAACACGCAACGTGCATCGCATGAAATGCAATCAAACAACAGCAGCAACAACAAAAGCCTCAACAACAGCAGCAGCAGCATCAACAAAAACAGAAACAACAAATAAAACCGCCGGAAGCAGAGTTGCCAACAACAACAACAACTAAAAGGCGCCCAGCAAAGCGCTAGTAACGCGCCGTCATCATTTAATTGTTAATTAAATCGCAGTGTAACGAACTCTTTAATCACTCTGAGCTGCTTACTGAAAATTCGACATTAAATTTGAACAGCATTTCAGTGTATTCAGCGATGCACTTCAAAGAGCGGTTGAGGGTGTTGTAAAGCAGAAAACACTACAGAGTGCTGTGTGTTTAGTGTGTAGGGTGTAGTGTATACTGTGTAGTGTGTAGGGTGTAGTGTATACTGTGTAGGATGTGGTATTTGGTATCATTAGGAATTCTGCTAGAGCCGTGAAAATATAGCAAAGTTATTCAAAGGACTATGAAACCTTGACCAATAAACCACCAGCAACAATTATCACCGCGCAATATGCAACCTTTTCTTTAGAATTCGATCTGAAACCCTGAAACCAATCCTTGTCTTTGAACTTTGGGGACTCTAAAAAGTATATCCTGATGAGAGCTCGGAGAGGACCTTCCTATGGAGCTGTTCAACCCGTAATAAAGTTAAAGCGCTGGTTAAAGTTGTGTGTATTCGAATTATTCATGGAACGTGTCCTGGAGATGCTCTTTGTTTACCAGTTACGTACATCCTTTGATCGAATCGATCGTTGTCTCAAAATCCAGCCTGTTTCAGTCAGGATAAACGATTTATTTATTATGGCTTAATGACGGTATCAGCTCTTTGCTGCAGTGTGGTTTTCTTTCAGTGTAATCGTATTGAAAGGCTGTCATCCGCCATGCTTTTGTACGTCAATCAGCCACCAACACCACCGCCACCGCCACCGTTTTTTGCTGTTCGTTTAGCTTCCACGCCGTTGGCAACATTTTAATGATGTTTGAACTGCAGTTGATTCTACAGCATCGTTAATTCCAGCGGATGCAACGGCGCATTAACGGTACACGGTGCCTGAAGGAATGAACGCAAACATACATAATTTGATTAATTTTGTCTACAACAACATGTCTGACATGCTTGTATTCATTATGAAATGAAGCTACTTTCAATTAAATAATTAAATATTCTGTGTCTAAATAAAATACTCATAAGCATCAGATTGAGAAAAAACTTCATTAAACAGGCATTTCTAATTATAAAATAACAAAACTTCTCATTAGTTATCAATGATTAACTATTAATTAATTATCAATTATAACATACAATATGAATATTTAAAAAATAGATCGTAATAAAAACTTGCAGTTGAGGAAACCTGATCTTGAAATTGAGTTGCTTGCACTCGCCAAGTTAAGTCACAGTTTCTGAGTCACACAAACGGATCTGTTGACGCAGCTTCACGACAGAGACGGCATTTAATATAATGTTGTTGGTAGAATTCTATTATGGGTAGTTGTTATTCTTGTTGTTTCTTTTATTCTAAATGTATTTTGTTGCTGTTATAATACATTTAAAATTAATTAAAAATTTCTTCTGCGTGTCATAAATTTTCATCAGGAGTTCACAAATAACGGCATTGGCCAATTGCGTTGTTGTTATTGTTGTAGAACTATGTTGTGGTGTAATTGTGTTGTTGTACATAAACAAATCAACAGAGTATATAAAATCGCTTTCTTTATTGTTGCAAAAGTCATTGGAAATTATATTAAATACACACGATTGCTGGACTCCGCAACACTTCGACCACTTCGATGCAATCTTTGTGCAGTCGATGTGCAGTCGGTATGCAGTCGTTGATTTGTATTTATTTAGTGTTTGTTGTGTTATTTTGTTTCTTGGTGAATATTTTTTCTAAAACAAAATAAAACAAACTTTCTATATAGTATAAAATAATACATAATACATTAACCGAACAGGTAACGTAGGTGTTTAAAAATTATTGTAGTTTTCCATACTTTGAGGGGGTTCAAATCTGTTTAGAAAGAGGGTTATTATTGAGGTTCCGAGTCTAAAGTTAATATACATAATAATAAACATAATATATGAGAAGTTTCTCATAAGAATAAAAAATATTTTAATTATGATTTGCATTATAGAAGTACATATTATAATTATATTAATTTTAGACTTTTAATTGGCGCTGAAGAATTGCTATTCAATGATTTTTAATCCTCAAAATTGAAATGTGAAAAAAATGCAAAACATAAATGAATAAGTACCATAAAAATAAATGTTATTTTTTCCACCCAATTTTTCTTTTTTATTTAAAACGTTAAAACTTGATTTCAGTTTTTATTATGTTCTCTGGACAAATTTATTGAGTTGTGCTGTGTTGCGTTGTGCAGCCTGGACAGCACTTTGACCTTGTTGACATGGTGACCTCTTCTGCCGGCGGTTGTCACTCTGAACTGTCAACAGCAATTTTTAGCAGAAAAACAAATACATTTTCTGTATTTTATTTATTTGCTGTGGTAATTCTTTTTAATTGTATTTTATTTTATTGTTGTTTTCATTCACATTTAAATTTTAATATTAAGCTTCTCTCTCTCCGTTTATAAGCAAATAAATGGAAAATTAACACCATTAAAAGGAGAATATTTTTGCAGTCACTTTTGATGATGATGTCATCATGGAAGCAGAAACAACAACAACAATTCTTGTGTTTCCATGCTGTTGTGGAAGCTCGTTAATTTGTTGATTTTACGCCCCGTTGAATTTGGTAACTTATTCAGCTTGGCTAGACGAAGTATCATTTGATATATGCTACAAGTAAGGATAATACATAAGAACAACAAGCAAAGTGTCGGCCATCATGAATTCGAACGGTTGCAAATAAAGTTGAAAAAATTCTCTTTTTCGGAGAAATTTCGTTTATTTGTCCCATTTGCCTTATTTTAATATGAAGTCACGAAAAATTCAGAAACAATTAAAAACCAGAAAGAGTGTTAACTTCGGCCTGGCTGAAGTTCGTATACCCTACACGTTTACTTAAAAATTAGGCGTGGCAATGGTCTGTTTTTTTTCCTTTTCAATCTCAAATAGCCAGTGATGACAGAGAATATTCGTGCCAAACTTGATGAAAATATCTTTATTCGTTCTCTTGTAATCGAGTTTTATTTAATTTGTGGGCGGACCACGCCCATTTTTGGTGATCTATTTTCGTCGGAGACAGTGGACTTCTGGACAAAATTTCAACCGCAACTTCGTTCTACAAGCTGAGAAATTGAGCTATAAGCATGGATGAATTTATATTCACTATAAAAAGTAGGCGTGGTAATGGTCCGATTTTGCCCATTTTCAATATCGATGAGTTTCTAATGATAGACAATATTCGTGCCAAGTTTGAAGAAGATATCTCTATTCGTTCTCTTGTAATCGTGATTTCCACAGACGGACAGACGGACAGACAGACAGACAGACAGACAGACAGACAGACAGACGGACGGACATGGCTAAATCGACTCAGGAGGTCACGCTGATCAAGAATAGATACTTTTCTATACCTGTCACGCCTCCTTTAATGCGTTACAAACGGAAGCAGTAAGTGAATATACCCTATTCACTTCGTGTGTAGGGTATAAAAAGGAGAAAACATTAGGCGCTTCTCAAGGTAACCAATGTGGTTGTTGTTTCTGGCGTACATTACAATAAGGAAAACATTAATTAATGGAAAAAAAGTACTAAAAATCTAAAATTTTATTTTTCATATCATAGTGGTATCTCGTAAAGTTTAACAGATATAGGCCTGGAATTTAGAAAAATTAAAGGCCTATAACTCCGGAACTAGACGAGAGCAATACAAATTATTGTTGTTAGGGTCAGCGCCAGAAACAACAACTGTGGTTAGGTCGAGAAGCGCCTGATTTAAGCCAAAAATGCAAACGATTTAAGTAAAACCAGAAAGTGTGTTAACTTCGGCCTGGCCGAAGTTCATATATGCTACACACGTTTACTTAAAAATTAGGCGTGGCAATGGTCTAATTTTTTTCCTTTTCAATCTCAAATATCCTGTGATGACAGAGAATATTCGTACCAAATTTGATTAAAATATCTCTATTCGTGTAATCCTGTAATCGAGTTTTATTTAATTAGTGGGCAGACCACGCCCATTTTTGGTAGTCTTTTTGGTCAGAGACAGTTGATTTGTGAATAAAATTTCAACCTCAAATTCATTCTACAACCTGATAAATTGAGCTATATGCATGGATTAATTTATATGTATTCACTATAAAAAGTAGGCGTGGTAATCGTCCGATTTTGCCCATTTTCAATACCTATGAGTTTCTAATGATAGACAATATTCGTGCCAAGTTTGATGAAGATATCTCTATTCGTTCTCTTGTAATCGTGATTTCCACAGACAGACAGATAGACGGACGGACATGGCTAAATCGGCTCAGGAGGTCACGCTGATCACGAATATATATAGTTTTCTATCCCTGTCACGCCTCCGTTAATGCGTTACAAACGGAAGCAGTAAGTGAATATACCCTATTCACTTCGTGTGTAGGGTATAAAAATAGTGCGGATGACACCATGGAATGTGGCCCTATTTTGCTAATATGCAATTAGTTTCAATGTAAAAGAAATATAATTATGGAAATACTTTTCTCACTTCTAGTGGAAATGATCTGGAATAGAGAACAAACCAGGCAGTTGATTACTCTATACATAGAGTGTCCTTGCTTATACGATCCCAGGAACACACAGTACACTAATAAAATAAAAAGAAGCGCTTGTCTGGCACACATTCAGTCAGAAATGGCAATTTCTAAACCGAATGTTAGTGTAAAAGACATAAAGGACAAATGGAAAACGCTGCAAGTCCAGCTTTACAGGGAAAAGAAACGGATAGAATCTTCGAAGCGCAGTGGTTGTGGAACAGACGAAACAATACGAGTCCCATCTTTGTGGTGCATTCCTCAACCACTGCAACGACACAGTTCCGAGCTACAGCAATATAAAAGTTCCATAGGTATTTCTTATTTATTAATTCAAATATTAGAGAAGTATTAAACATTATGTTTTTTAGGATGGCGACAAAGACAACCGCCCACTAGAAGTTCTGTCGGAATTGGTTTGTTGTGAAGAACCGGTCCCAGAAAATTCAACTTCCTCAAGAAAACAGGTTATTTAAAGTTTTTTTTTTGTTTTTCATTTATTTTAACTTGAAAATTTTATTAAATAAGGCATCTATCCAAGTTTCTTTTTATTATAATTTAATAGCCAATATGCCCTTCATTATTGAAATATTCGGCCCAACTTTTTTGAATATTTTCATTGGAAGTGGAAGATTGATATCTTTCTTGTCGTGAAGTTGCAATTGCTTGGTTCGTTAAATTTTCTTCGTCGTAAATTTCGTCTTAATGTTGGCTATTAAAAAATTATGGAGTACACAGCAACATTTAACTATTTCCTTTACTTTATCCTCTCGTAAGTGGATCGTTGTTTGGAGTATTCTGAATTTGTTGCTCAGAATTCCAAATGCACGCTCTACGCATTGCCTTGCGCGGCTTAGGCGTTGGTTGTAAACAACTTTCCACCCCTCGACAGATGTAAACGGGTGTGAGTAAATTTGGCATTAATGGGAATCGCATTGTCCCCAACGGTAGCATGGGGAAGTAACCTTTCATTTCCGACGTTTTTGTTTTCCGGGAAGTATCGTTCAGGTTGTTCCAAAATATGTATTAATGCAGAATTTTGAGGAACACCACCGTCGCTTATTCTGCCGTTACATCCCACATCGATGAATAAAAATTTTGCGTTGGCATCTGCTATTGCCAATAACACTATGCTGCAAAATCCCTTGTAATTGAAATATAGTGGGGTATCTTTTCTGCGTGCCCGAAAAGTATTATGCTTTCCATCCAGTGCACCTATGCAAAGGGAAAATTGCCATCTATCGTCGAACTCACTTGCAATTGCCTCCCATTCATGTTTTTCCGTTGGAAACTGAAAGAAAAAAATATAAATTTATATATAATAATAATATAAGTGGAAGTCTTTTAAAATTATTTTCCTTTATAGACTACTACAAGAAACACCATTCAAAGCATTGAACGTGTTGCAAAAAGCATCTACAATTTTATCGGATCGCACCCATTGCCCAAACGGCAAAGAAGAAGAGTTTTCCCGTTATATGTGCTCTGAGTTCAAAAGACTAAAGAGTCTTTAGTTAAAAATACAAATTATGGAATTAATGCAAGCTGCCATTGCCGAAGAGGACAAGAGGACAAGTGATCTAATTTTAATGAAGGATTCCCAATGAATGTTTTTAATTTCCGTGATATTTTAGTTTTAATTTTGAGCTGCAATTATGAAATGAAGTTATGTGATTTCAATAATGTGATTCTGTTATTAATGATTTAATTTAATAAATTAATTATTAAAATAATAATATTAATAAAATGTGATATAAATATGTAAATGCTTACTTACTTTTAAATAATCGGCTTCCATACTCTCTGCCTCACACACGACCATTATTTCTTCGGCCAAGAACTGCCGAGAGAGTTTAGTGCTGTACTCTAAACTTCTGAACGATTCTCCTGTTGCCAGAAATCTGAGATTAACAGCTAATCTCTCTTCCGGTGGCACTGCAGGTCGCATAACCGTGTCGCGTTTTGCAATTGTGGGTCCAATTTTTTGGAGAATTTGTTTAAAGCATACTTCGTCCATCCTTAAGTAGCTGCTAAAATCGTATGTGCCGGGCCCTAAGCTTCACAACTCTTGAGTGTTACCACGAACACTACGATCCTTCCTCCACTTCTTCACCCAACAAGAGCGATTCCTTTGCGAATCTTCATCGGCTACAACATAGCATGCAGCAGCTGTTGCCATCGCCGCAACACAAGCCATTTGAGATTCCTCCATTATTAATATTTTTAAATAAATTAAGTATTTTAAAAAAAATTCACAACACAACGATTTCCACTGAACAAGAAAACCAAAGTGAAGCAGGTAATTACCATTGAATTAAAATTTAAAAATGGGATTTTATAAATCCTATTTTTTCTTTACGCATTAATGTGATACATTTAAATTTTGAATTTTATTGCTTTTGGAAGAAATTTTGCTTTTCGTATCTCTGTTCTGCTTCTTGTTCGATGACCAAGCTTTGTAAAGCGATGGCACGATCTACGTTGCGAGCATAGCGTGCTGTTGAAGAATTTGTATAGGCAGAAGATCTACTTTAGTCGGCATATCAACACATTGAATACGTTATACCAGTAACACTAAAAAGTTAATAAAAGCAAAAATAAAAAATGAAAGAAGGGAAATATTTCATAGAAAATATTTATATTATGTAGCAATCCGATTTTTATGAGTATGAAGGACTCGGAAGATCAACTTTGTGTTTGTTATTTTGTACTAACAACTGAAGTGCTACTGTCTAACCGTCTATGAATTTACCTTGTTATTTTGTTATTGTAGAGTCCAAAACCAAAACAAAAAGCGGCCTTAAGAAATTTTGCATTGCAAGAGCATGGTTTCATTAACGATTTGACAATCGAGCGATATGGATGTGTATAAAACGAAATTAAGTGTTGGATCCAAATGCATTGTTTGCAAAAAATCAAAGCGGCAGGATGTCAATTTAAAAATGTTTAAATTCCGATCTGCCGATTCGATTATGGGGGCAAATTTGGGTGAGAAATGTGGGGTTACTAAGGACAAATTTAATGATAAATTATTTATTTGTCATTACCAATTCCATGAAAGTGATATTGGCAAAAAGTATTTAAAGAAAGGCGCAATTCCAATGAACTTATTTAATGAATCATTCAGTGATGAGATTGATACACTAGAAAATATCATTGAGGAAAGACCATCCGATGATTTTTTGGAAGTATCCTGTAATAATTGCGAAAAATATGTAAAATAAATTCAACTTTACAGAAAAAAATATAATCGTATTTTAGATAAGTACCCAAAAGAGTAAGAATTCTATTAACGTATCTATAAAGTATCAAAGCGGGACATCTAAAGAATCGAAAACATTTTGTAAGCTTTTGCTATGTTCTCGTCCAAGGGAATATTCTGCAGAAGTTCATTTTCAACAAAAATGATATATAACAAATATTTCAACAAAAAATCGTTGGGCGCCAATAAAATTTCTGCAGCCAGGGGAGTTTCAGCTGAATGAGAGTTAAAGTAAAAGTTATTACTTGCGACCAAGGACATTCAAATAGGAACTGCTTCTTGGAGCATGTGTAAAAAGACCATTTTTCGAAAGATCGAGTTCGAAAATGCGAAAATATACTACATGTATGATTTTCCACATTTAATTAAGTCCATGAGGAATGGATTGTTAAAGTGTAACATGGAAACATCTGACGGCGTGGTAAGTTTTTTTTTTACAAATTCGTGACAACGCCATACAAGGCTTGGACATCGAACAAGAAGCCGACAAAGTTATGAAAAGCAAAATTTCTTTCAAAAGCCATAAAATGCAAAATTTAAAGCAAATCCAGACGGACGGACGGCCGCAAATGATTTGTTATTGTAAGAGAAGCAAAAGATGATTGAGAAGAGAAAATCATCTTCCTTCTCATCGGAAGATTCACTTTCACTTTAAAGTGTAAAATAAAAAATATAATAAAAATTAAAACAATAAAAACAAAATTAATCAATTAAAATTACAAAAGCAAAAACTTATGCGTATTTTTATATTATGTGTAAGTTCATTGAAATAATATTAAAAACTTATTGACTATAATAAGGTTGTGCCACTATAGAGACGATTTTTGTTTTTGTTTGTTGTTATTTGTTGTGTAAGTACTTTTCCCAACTTTGAACATTCTAAACAATTTCGTGTGCTTATTTTTTTTTTCATTTTTTTGCTACGTTTTCATTGCTAAAAACTTTCTAGATTCTTCCGGTGCACAACGGAAATTCATGCATTAAAAAAAAAACGAAAGGAAGCTAAACAAAAATTAACTTCAAACAGAGACACGTTAGAGGGTTGGGTAAATTGCTAAAAGGGGGAAAGGGGAAGAATTTCAAAGTGAATTTCTTCTTCGAAAGCACAGAGCAAATAGTAAAAGTTCAACATCAGCAGCGGAACTTCCTGTTATATACCGGAAATGAGTGCATTAAATGGAGACAACTTTTTAATAAAAACAATAATAGCAAGAACGACAACAGCAGCATGATCAACAGCATTAATGGAAAGTTAAACAACAAGAAACAACAGATGTTTTCTATGCAATCGAATTCATAGAGCTTTAATGAAAAAACACAGACATTTTTTAAAAATACCCGCAAAAAACGGAATAATAAAGTTTTTTCCTTTAGATATGATAGTTTCTGATAGTTTGAGTTTAATAAGTTAGTTTAAGCGTATTAGTTCATATTTTTTTCGTCTTTCTCCCTTTATTCTCTTCTTTTGTTTTTCCATTTTGCATCCCCCCACCCCCCTATCAATTTCTGATTTGGCATCGCTCCATCCTCCTACATTGCATCACTCTTGTTAGATAGAGATTAGAATATGTTCAACTTCCATAGTGTGTTGCCGCTGGTGTTTCGGAGATGGTAAGTACTTTTTTATTTTTCCTGTTTTCAATTTCATTCGTTTATACAATATTTAAGTATTAATATATTTATTATTTTAGTTGATTTACTTTCATTGACTTATGTGCTTATGAAGCACACCATAAGTGATTTAGCACATTTGTGCTACATGTAGCACAGGTATATTTCTGTGTGCAATTAGTACTTTTTGTTTTCTGTGGGTACATATTTGCATGTTTACATACATATGTTAGAATATGTATGTATGTATGTATATATGCACTTATATACAAGTACTAAAAGACCCACTGATGAGTCCCTTTCAGGCAAGGAACGAGAAACGTTTCTGGGTGTTGCCTGTAAAGAAGTTTAGGGAAAAATGCCATTTATAATTGTTATGGGAGTGTCTTTTGGAAACTTTTATAATAATTTTGAATTTGCTTTTCGTTTTTTGTTGTTTGCTTTTCGTTTTTTGTTGTTTTCTTTTTATCGTTTTCTCATTTTTGTTTTGTTTGTTTGTCTTGTTTTTGTTTTTTAATAATTCTTTTGTTTATATTTAATATTCTAATAATTTTAGTTTAGTACCCTATTATTGCGGAGGAGTTATTTGATGTCAGGTAATTTCTAGTTAGGTTACGCATATAAATTTTGATTATGGGGTAACTTTAGCTAATGTGTTTTTTAAACCCTTCTACTTTTCTTGTGAATAAATATACGTTATTTAAGTAACGCTAAATATACGTTACCTTTAAATCTACGTTATTTAAATTTCTCCACAAAGCGATGCAAACACGCGGTATACATTCACATATGTATGCATGCGAAATTCTAGTTTGGTATTCTAAAATTTTATAAGATTCACTGGACGCTAAATACTTCAAAGTATTCCACTTGCTCTTTCGAAGTCACTGCCGCATATTTCAATTTTTTAAATGAGCTCAGATTCTATCATTTTCAAGATATGATTTAATTGTCCGTCGCTCATTCTAAAAAAAATTTCCAGAGAAGTTTGGTCCGCCGCTCCTTTGTGAGTTGAGCAGTCGATCCTCTGATGGTCGTACAGCATGCTTTCACTCACAAGTTCCTCTTTGGCAAAGTTAGCTATTGCAACAAAGAGTATTAACAACGAGCATATATTCGTAAAGAGATTGCATGAAACATTTGTTGCCGGCAACATCGTGATTTCATGTGCGAAGATTAGGGCAGCTGTTAATTAGCAGGACTTAGCACTGTAAAGAAGAAAATATCTCTGTAAAGCAGAAAACCGAAGATAAAAACGAACTACTTTACAGAGTCCAAAACTTCGATTGTATTCTGCGCTGGTAGCAAAGCAAAATTGAATGCTCTACTAATGAGTGAGGGGTTCGGAAGATCTTTTCTAATGAGTATGAAGGGATCGGAGGATCGACTTTGTTTCTGTTATTTTGCACTAACTATGTGCTGTTGAAGAATTTGTATAGGCAGAAGATCTACTTTAGTCGGCATATCAACAAATTGAATACCTTATACGAGTAAGACTAAAAAGTTAATGGAAGCAAAATTATGGAAATATTTATATTATGTCTGTGATAATACAAAATATAATTTTAAACAAATCTACTTTAGTCCATTAGCCCCGTTTTCATCATACTACTACAATAATTATATTAATTATACATTATATTATTATACATATACATATATTATATTAATTACTATAATAACAATAGTAACACAATTGAAGCGAACGAAGCAATGTGTTTTGTTGTGGGCTCTGAATACGAATTACGTTTCTGCATTTCTATGACGAGTGCACTTTTTTCGGGAATCACTTTTGATTCCGGGAAGCGATTCATGTTCTAATATGCCTTTATTGCAATTGCAATATATTGCACGTTATTCGTGTTTGTATTTTAGAACACGGTGAAACTATATGAAATACTAGAACACTGTATGAAACTATTTATGTCTCCAAAATTCTTCGCATTTTTACATCTGCCATTGATCCAGTTTTTGTCCGGTTTTTTTTTTTTGGAAATTATCTCGTTAAGTAATTTCTGTTTTAGCGAGAGTTTCTGTCATCTTGAGTTTTTTCGAATTAGAATGGAAATTAAATATTCCAAAATTTGTTTCCTGTGGTAAAAACAATTCTCATTTGGATTAAACCATCCCGGGAAAGAAATGTCTGTCTATTTAGGGCACTCTTGCATCATTTTTTCTTTCAAATTAGGCTCATGGCATCTTTTTTCAAAAAGAGCTTTACAAATGGCAAACTGCTGTAAGCATACATATACATATTACAAAATTTATCGGAGGGGTTTTGCAAATATAGTTGCGTTTCACTGTAGTTTTTTGCAAATAGAAATGCTTCTGTATCAGGATCTACGGCATACGTTTCCAACTTGAGCAACTCCTGCTCACAAGTCTGGCATTGAATTTTCTGGCTAAATTTTGAGTGTAGACCATAACCAACGAAATATCGACCAGCAGAACATTCAATAGGATTTAAGGAACCTTAATCCGTACAAGGCACTTCTTCTTCAATCGAACTTTCTTTAAATGTTTCACTTTCGTTGCTTGATTTGCTCGTCGGCTGAAAATTCCATTCTAACATTAGATCGCCGTCATTATCGCAATTTGTGTTTTTAATATGATAACGATGTGTTATTAGTTTCATCGAAAGAATTCTCGCAGAGAGATATTGCACCTCTTGTACAGAAGGGCTAGAGTTATTTCCTAATTTTGATCTCAATACAGAAAAGAAATTTTCAAGAGCGTCTTAGTTAAATCGTCCAATCATTACGAATTCTATTTTAGGATCCTCGAAGAGTTCATCAAGTAGATAAAGCATTGAAGTCATAGTAAAGCTCAAGCCATTAATGCACAAATTTTTGTTAAGCATTAACCACAACCAAGGCTACAAGCTACAAGATACTAACTGCAAAAGTAGCTAACTTCCAGTGATAGCGGCGTGAAGCCAGCAGCAAATGTCAAAACGCAAATCTTTTTATATGTAAAACGTAAACAAACACAAAAGCAGAAGAAGCATACCTACGCCGCCAGAGAAAAATAGAACTCGATCGACTGCAAGCGGCGTGAAGCCTAGCGGGTCTTTGCCTAGCGGCTAACTGCAAGATGCGTAGCGGCTAACCACAGATACGTAGCGCCACTGGAAATCAATATTTTTTTTCTTGTTCCCCATAAGGGACAATGTAATTTTGACAGATGCTGCTTGTATCTTGTAGCCTGTAGCCTTGGTTGTGATTAATGCTTTATTGGCTGGAAGTTTTAACGTATTTAAAAATCTGATGAAATCTTTGAATTTTTGGCTGTTGCGTTTTACTGGCTGCTTATTAATATTTTTTGCAGAAAAATTTTTTGCAATAATGGGTTAAGAAAATACTTTTAAAAAGGAAATTTTTCTGAATAATAAATCAACGGATCATTGAGAACATGAAAACTACTCATAGAGTTTTCTGAAGCCAAAACTAACATTTCATATTCTACATACGAGTATTTACAACTTACCGAAATTCATTGTAGGGACCGAACCCTTTTTTAACCTTCTCACGCCTATACAAGATGGTTCAAAATGTCGACTATTAATTCTGGAGCGAGAATTCAAAGCAGAATCATTTAATTGCAGATTTTCACACCATATCTTTATTAAACTCATATTATTCGGAAGTCGAAATAAGTGAATATCACTAAATATTTTGCCTTCACAGTGTTCTAAAATACAATCAAATTGTTCACTCATTTTAAATAAAATTATTAAAAGCCACAAAAATTACAAAACTCAAGAACTTTATAGGACGACAAACACGAATAAAGTGCAATATATTGCAATTGTAATAAAGGCATATTAGAACATGAATCGCTTCCCGGAAAAAGTGCACTCGTCGTAGAAGTGCAGAAACGTAATGCGTATTCAGAGCCCACAACAAAACACATTGTTTCGTTCGTTTCAATTGTGTTACTATAGTTCTTACAGTAATTAATATAATATACATATATGTATATATGTATAATAATATAATGTATAATTAATATAATTATTGTAGTAGTATGGTGAAAACGGGGCTAATGGACTAAAGTAGATTTGTTTAAAATTATATTTTGTATTATATTCAGACATAATATACATATTTCCATAATTTTGCTTCCATTAACTTTTTAGTCTTACTCGTATAAGGTATTCAATTTGTTGATATGCCGACTAAAGTAGATCTTATGCTTATACAAATTCTTCAACAGCACGCTATGCTCGGAACGTAGATCGTGCCAGCGCTTTACAAAGCTTGGGCATCGAACAAGAAGCAGAACAAAGTTGCGAAAAGCAAAATTTCTTTCAAAATCATAAAATGCAAAATTTAAAACGATTTCAGACGGACGGACGGCTGCACTTGGTTTGTTATTGTAAGAGAAGCAAAAGAAGATGAATCGTACCGTGCTTCTCATCGCTCGCTCTACTCCATAAATTGATCGATTCTTTCTTTCACACTTTACTTGGCATACGAGTGCTGGATCGATCTCTTCTTATGCATATTCGCTTGCATAGCTAGTGCAAAATAACAGAAGCACAGTCGATCTTCCGATCCCTTCATACTCATTAAAAAAGATTTTCCGAACCACTTACTCCTTAGTAGATCATTCAATTTTGCTTTGCTACGAGCTTCAATTCGCAGCCAAAGTGGTCGAGCGCGATATCGACCAGTTTTTCGACCTGAGCTTAACTCCATCATTCAATCTAAATTGGTTTAAGAATATGTATTAATACTCTTCGCTTGCAAGACCATATTGCATACTAATTGTACATTCGTACACAAAGAATTCAACGATTCCGATGTCTACAAGTGACATTATTGCTGAGTCTATAAAATCCACTGCTACGCCTCCGTCTACACATTGTAAAACTAAATTAAGTGTAGACGGGTTAAAATGGAATCAAACCTGCACTGCTTTCTTATCAAGTCGAATTCATTTCGAACAGAAATAATCAATCGTTCGACTAATTTTTTTGTTATTGTGATTGTTTTTCTGCACTGTTGTTGTTGTCCGTTTCTTTGCATTTCGTTCCCGTCGTACGATAAGACTTATAAGTTAATTTTCTTGTACGATACGATACTATATGGCTTATCATCTGTGGCGATAAAAAGTATTTGATTTCATGGAAAAGTATTCAAATTCATTGAACGTTGAACAACAAATTTTTCTGTTTTATTTCAAATCATTACTAATGCGTTGGCCTCAGCAAAGACTGGTCTGTGAACCGGAGTAATTAATCGATATTTTTTTTTATCAGTTGTTATATTAAAGTTCTTTAATTATATGTATATTATAATATATTGTAATAATTTTTTGTACATATCTTAAGAAAAAGAAAATCATCAAGTCATGGATAAAATGACATTTCTTACGATTGTCACTGTAACCGTTGTCCTGCTTAGCTGCTGTCACTCAATCAGCAATGCAGCTGATGTCGGTCAATCAATCGATCAATTGACGGATACATTTTTGCCAGTCGAATATCGAAATAGCAACGTGACCCTGGGTACGTTCCATATCTCACTACGTTGCGGCATATTTTCAAAGTAAACTCTCTGAAAGCAAAGTCCACAAAAACTTCATCAAAACACATAACAACAAAAACAAAGGCCGATTATCTCGATGTTTGAAATTGAAAAAATTAAAAATATATTACTATTAAAAAGTGAATCATCATAATTATCATCATAATTCACTAATCAATTTGTCCTCCCCTTTCAGATGACGTCCAACGTTTTGTTCGCGCAAAGTGTAGAAAAGCCGCCGGCGGCATCGACAATTCAACGCTTTACGAAGAAGTCGAGCGGGGCGCCACCACACTCATGGAATGCGTCTCGAGCATCGGCAACTTCAGCGCCCTGCAGGAGGAGATCGAGGAGGCGCGTCCAATCGGCGAACTGGACACCGTCTTCAATCGATACTGCACGAAGGTTCCTGAAGCTCAGAGCTGTCTGCGCGACTTCAACACCAAACTGCAGCCCTGCCTCAGTGCCGAGGAGAGGAAGCAGACCGTCGTTGTGATGCGCATCATCAACGGCCTCATTGGTTTCATGTGCCACAGGGACGGCGATCAGCTCGCGCTCTTCGTAGCCGAAAAGGGTCCGGAGTGTCTGGAGGCCAATCGGGAAGCTCTCAACGGTTGCTTGAACTCCTCCTTTGCGGAATATATGCCGAAGGATGGCTCCGTGCTGGATCTCTTCGATCTGCCCGAGTTGGTGCTGACGACGCAACACTGCATCGATTTGGAGAACTTCGAGCACTGCGCGGTGCATCAGCTCGAGCGGTGTCGCGATACCACGCCGGCCAACATCGCCGAGTCCATCTTTCGATTCATCAAAACCGAGAGCAATTGCAAGGCGATGATCGAGGCGGAGAAAAACAAAGTGGGCGTGCTGCGAGTTCTCAAGGATGATGATTCGGGATCTGCTACTATGACGGGGGCAGGTATTACAACGTTTGCTGTGTTCGGGGGAATAGCGCTGTTGTTATGGTTGTAGAAATCCTATTCTAGTTGTGTGTCTTTTGAATTTATTCTAAATTAAATTTAGTTGAAAAAAGTTTGTTTTGTCTCAGTTTCTTTCACTATTCAGAGCCAGCAGCTTAACTACTGATTACCTCGAGATCCGTCGGTAATGCTTTCGGCCTTAAATTTGTAACTACATCGAGAAACAGCTCACTTTGCAAATAATTAAAAACTAACTTAAACTAAAGTTAATAAAAACGATTACGGACGATGACGATGAGAAGCAGGATTGCAAAAGTATCTAGAAGGAAAAAAGACTATCTGAGGTAGTTTTTCCAGCACTTATTTGTTGTTGTGTTGACGTCGATGATGGTCGTGATGCCAGCTTGAAACAACACCACAAAAGCAAAAACAACAAAAGTTTTTCCCATTAAAAGTTACACTGACATTCGTGTCTCCTTTTTGTTGTTCCTAATGTTGCACAGGGAAAAATCTCAGGCAAAAGAGGGAGTGAAAGAGTCAATCAGAGTAAGAGTAAAAACAGAGAGAGTAAAAGAGATAGACATCATACCGTTATTTTATTGAAACTTATATTTTAAGTACATTAAAAGTTATATAAAAGTTATTAAAATTGTTTAACTTTTGATGTTTTTTTGGAAATTTAATAATTTTTAATAATCCTCTGAATTTCAAGAAATTCAACATATTTAAAGCAATCGATTTCGAAACATTTCTAAATGAGATACCTTATTTAAGTGCAGTTCGCAGGCACACAGACATACACACGCTCTCACAACGCACACACTCTCATAAAAGTGCATCGAAATTCAGCCGATCTCCATGGTACACCTATTGACCTG
The DNA here is from genome assembly GCA_949629155.1 of Myopa testacea. Lineage (NCBI taxonomy): Eukaryota > Metazoa > Arthropoda > Insecta > Diptera > Conopidae > Myopa > Myopa testacea. Next base: position 27,587,969 of record OX451345.1, read on the forward strand.
ATGTTGCTGCGAAACGTTTTGCTTGGCATACGTTTTGTGCCAGAAGCTTCGGCAGAAAATAACCGGAAATGCACCGTTCATGTTGGCCACAAAACGAGTACTCATCGGAGCACAATCCACTTCCGTTTCCGGTAACCAACTGTAGTCCCCGACACACCATCGTGTCGTTGTTGTTGGTGTTGTTATGGTTTCTGTTCATTTCATCGTTTGATCAACCTTCGTTTCATTGACCAGCGGATGTTCGCATTTTTGGAGTTGAAGGTGTTCTTCTTGAGTTCTAAGCTGAAGCAATACGAGCGACATGAGTATGAAAAGTCAGATGCTTAAACGACAGGCGAAATACGCACACACACATAAACTTGTTCTTGTGTATTTAGAACTGTTAGAACACACATGATTGAACTATCAAAATTAACTGGTTGATTATCGAAAGGAACTCTCTCTCTCTCTCCATACATACTGTACAAACTGGTATATATGTATATTGTACATATAACTCTCTCTCTCTCTTTCTTTTTGTACCTCTTAGTTTGTCTCTCCCTCTGTTCCTCTCTTTCTCTCCCTGAATGCACCCTTCTTTTTCATGGTGTTTCTTCTTCTCTTTCTATCGCCCTCTCTCCGTCTGACTCACCCTCATTCCTATGGCCACTATCACCTTCTCTTCCCCCGTCAGCAATTCACTCTGTCTGCCTGTTTTTCAATTACAGTCATTCTCCCTCTCTGCTTCTTCTTCAAATACAGTAGCAATTTGCTAATTCGAACGTATTGCGTATTGCACGTATTTGCACTCGCTCCATTTCGTGCATATGATTTAATAATAGCAAAAGTTGGCAACCCATAATAATGAGAGCACCTCTTCACAGAAGGCGGATCACCATTCCACCTCCTGGTGAGTTGTCAGGATCGAGTTGAAAAGGGAAGAGTTCGTCTGTATCGCTTGCTGCTGTGGCACTACTATTAGTTGGGTGTGGTTGAGAGTGGGCGTAACTACTTTTTAGCAGTATTGCCAACCTGTCAACCAGCTGTTGGCAGTCAAAGCCATTAAATTATACGGTTAATTGGCAACGTTGGTTAGCTTTAATTAGTCGAATGGGTGGCCGATTGCTTAAAATTGCGTTTATTGAATTTATTATTAATGTTAAAACTTAGCAAAGCAAGTTCACTTAAACAAGGATCATTCTCTCACTCTGTTTTCCTCTGTATCTATCTCTCTCTCTCCTTCTCTCTCAGTCCCGCTTTTTTGTTAGTTTAACGGAACATTCAACGCTGTCTGATTTCTCTGCAACTTTCTTTCTTGTGCCAAAACTTTTCACTTGCTAATTAAACGCAAGCAAATATGTTTGTTTTTAACATTTTTAATTGCCATGAAAATGACAATGACTTGCTTCATTGCGCCAAGTTAAAACTTAAAAGTAATTCTCTCTGTAAAAAACAAACCTCTCTGAGGATTCTCTCAACTCTCTTTTGCCTTGAAGCAAGACTTTTTTGTAAAATCAAATAAAATTCCCAACAATCTTTCATGTCACGTACAGGCACGTTCCAACAACAGCAATTGATACCAGAGGTTGAAACTTTTATAACTTTTATCAAAAAAGTCTTTTGAATAACTGTTATCAAAGACTTTTATTTTTAAAAGTCTTTCATAAAAGTTATTTCGAGACTTTTATATTTAAAAGTCTTTGAAAAAAGTCTTTTGAAGACTTTTATTTTTAAAAGTCTTTCATAAAAGTTATTTTATGACTTTTATATTTAAAAGTCTTTAATAAAAGTTATTTTGTGACTTTTACTTTTAAAAGTCTTGGGAAAAAGTTATTTTGAGACTTTTATTTTTAAAAGTCTTGGGAAAAAGTCTTTTGAGGACTTTTTCGTCTAACTTTTTTGAAATAAAAGTCTTTTTTAAAAGTCTTTTGAAGACGAAATGCGCAGTGGCGAACGGTGGAGGAACATGAATGTAAAGAATATTTGCTTGAATCGTCACTCAGCGCACGCTGCGTGTGTGTATCAATATCTGGACCGAAGCCCTTATCAGCAGCGGGTACAGCGGCGACAATGCTTTAAAACAACAACTCCCCAGCAAAAATCGAGCTTCCTTTGGAATCGAGAGCGGAATCCAGAGAGACGCTGGCAATCGATTCCTTTCTAGATTCTAGAACCCATTCTTTTTACATAGGCATGTCATTGGAGGTAGTGCATTACAATTAAGAGATTTGGATTAGATTCTATAATGGCTTCCATTCATCGATTATATAACTACTTCTAGAAGTATTAAAAATAAATAAAATAAGGTTATTCGGTACATTTTTGTACATTTCGATACACATTTGTACCATTCTACATATTTTATTTATTTACAAATTTATTTATTCGAAACTAGCAACTTCAACTTATATTAGAACATCCATGCTCAGCGGGATTTGAACCACGTCCTCAAGATTGTAAGGCAAACACTTTATCTTCTGCGCCACCGCGGACGTATTTGTCCTGCATAAAATCTTTGCTTTGAATAAAAATATGCGTCTTATTTTTATATTTTATATTTTATATCCATTTTTCCATAAAAATATGCGTCTTATTTTTATATTTTTCAATTTTTCCATTTGTCTCTGCATTCTTTATAAGAAAGAAAGAGAAAGCTTATGAGAGCTTCTTATTGCATTCTGTGGAATCCATAGAAGAATATGAAGAATAGCCATTAGCATTTTGGTAATGCATTATGGAATCAGTGATGAAACTAAGCCATTCCGAAATGTTGAAAAATTTTTGCTGGGTCACTGCTCAGCTTGTGTGTGAATGACTGTGTTGTTATTGTTGATTGTTTACGTTATAGGGTTATAAAGGATTTAAAGCAGAACTACTAATGCAATGAATTTTGATCGAAAAATTGTTATTGGTATCAAAATCTAGTTAGTCGCATGTCACTTTAGAGTTAGTTAACTCTCAAACGGCTGCACCGATTTCGATGCGGTTTTCACCATTGTATTGCAAATTTTTAATGCAATCGTATTCATAGATGAGGTTTTTTTTCATTATAATTTTATACCTAAAAAATATCTATGATTTTAAATACTTTTGCATCGCTGATTTGAAATAAAGGCAAATATGGTAACCAAAATAGAAGGTACAGAAAGCTCTGGATGTGTTGGCGTACCGTACGATTTTTTGGTGACAGGTATTACAAACAGATATCGCATTTCAGCACACAAAACTTGCCGGATATGTTTTGTGTGCTGGTAGTTGTTGTTGTTTTTCATTTTCACAACTTTTGTTGAAACAAATGCAATTAATGATGAGAATTTCCATGCCTGTTCTGCCTTAACCCTTTCGTGTGATATATGTACATATTTCTACTTACAAAAATGATGGAATGCAAAATTGATCAGAATATTGCAGAACAATAAAAAAAGGACAGAACAGAACCTTTCTTATAAATTGGGAAAAAATACGCTGGCACTTTAGGTACCATATTTGTCGGCTTTATGGAGTCCAATAATTGGTGCCCTGTCAAATCATACGCGGAACATTTTCTAGCTAGGCTCAAAAACTGAAACCAATCCATAGCTTTCTGTACCTTCTATTTTGGTTACAAAATTTGCCTTTGCTCCAAATCAGCGATGCAAAAGTATTTAAAATCATAGATATTTTTTAGGTATAAAATTATAATGAAAAAAACCTCATCTATGAATACGATTGCATTAAAAATTTGCAATACAATGGTGAAAACCGCATCGAAATCGGTGCAGCCGTTTGAGAGTTAACTAACTCTAAAGTGACATGCGACTAACTAGATTTTGATACCAATAACAATTTTTCGATCAAAATTCATTGCATTAGTAGTTCTGCTTTAACACTAGAACTACCGATGTTAAATATATACCTAGTTTTACCGAACCCGTCAAATTGACGGATTTTTGATTATGGCTTTCATAGTAACTTGTGATTTAGTTTAAGTAAATAAAAGAATGCAATTTAGCAATAACAACACTTGATATAATAATTCATTAATTATATATAAAAAAACAAACAAAAACAGTTTCTACTTCAATTTATATTATAGCAAATTTGTCATGTATGAAATAACTATGAGGCACATATTTTACATGTACATGTTATCTTAGATGAACACTTGCCACAAACATATTTGTTGCATGCATTGCAAGTATAAATCGCTCTGTTTTTATTGCACAATCGAATTTGGCAAGATTTGCGTTCATAAGGAGTTTTTTTTGAGTTTTCTGGAGTACAATCCATTGCCTGTTCTTGTTTTTTGGAGGAGGCTTCTTTTCTGCAACGACTATATTCACTGGAGAGTTCTTCGGATAATTGAAATAAAAATTGTTTTCTAGTTATTTTTTCATCACAAGTCTCTTTATATAAAATCCACGCATTGATTGCTGCCAAGTCCAAAATATTATAAAATACCTGCAGAGGCCATCTACGTGAGCCTGCTTTTACGCTATATTTGCGGGCCATTTGGTCAACTACATCTACTCCAAACTTTGTTTTATTGTAAAAAGATACAGTTTCAGGAATTTGTTTTCGATTAGAAGCAATTTTTGTGTCCTGAATACATTTACCAGTTAGAGCTATTAGTTCTAAACTAACCGCGTTATAACGGCTTTCTCACACTTTGGATCATTCAGTACAAATGTCTGGAAGCGACGTAATGAATGTAAATATGTATATGTCCATCATTGTGTATATCTCCATCATTGTGTAGATGATATACATATAAATTATTATAAACGTCATTTTGACGGGTGCTGGTATAAATAGGTATAGGTCATACTGATTATGGAAATTAAAGTCGGTGAGGGGAAATTGAATAGTGATAATTAACTGTTCTTATATTTTATTAAAAGTCGTAATAAAACTCTAGAACAACTATATAAATTATATCAAATTTATAAGCATGTAATTTGAAAACCGTCAAAATGACGGTCTTGGTAGTTCTAGTGTTAAATCCTTTATAACCCTATAACGTAAACAATCAACAATAACAACACAGTCATTCACACACAAGCTGAGCAGTGAGTTGTTGTTTTAAAGCATTGTCGCCGCTGTACCCGCTGCTGATAAGGGCTTCGGTCGAGATATTGATACACACACGCAGCGTGCGCTGAGTGACGATTCAAGCAAATATTCTTTACATTCATGTTCCTCCACCGTTCGCCACTGCGCATTTCGTCTTCAAAAGACTTTTAAAAAAGACTTTTATTTCAAAAAAGTTAGACGAAAAAGTCCTCAAAAGACTTTTTCCCAAGACTTTTAAAAATAAAAGTCTCAAAATAACTTTTTCCCAAGACTTTTAAAAATAAAAGTCTTCAAAAGACTTTTTTCAAAGACTTTTAAAAATAAAAGTCTTCAAAAGACTTTTACTTTTAAAATAAAAGTTAAAAGTTAACTTTTAACTTTTACTTTTATTATAAAAGTTAAAAGTTAACTTTTAACTTTTACTTTTAAAATAAAAGTTAAAAGTTAACTTTTAACTTTTAACTTTTAAAATAAAAGTTAAAAGTTGACTTTTTTGCTCAAGGCCATTGCCATAACAGTTATTTTCAGGCTCTGATTGATACAAATACAACGACAACAAATACCACTACTACAACAGCAATAACAAGTATTCCATTTCATTAACTAACCAACCACAAAAAGTTACCCAGCGATGGCAACTTTGAAAAGTTTCACTACTACTCCTGCTACGCTTTTCTTCATGAGTTGTTGTAAAATGTTTGTTGTTGTTTTTTGTACTATCAACTGACAGTCTGACTTTTTTACTGTTATGCAGTGTTTGATTTTTTGTGGTTTTTTTTCGGTGTTGTTCTCCTTCAAGATTGAGGAAGTTTAATGAAAAGAGTGAAAATGATCACCGTCATTTGTTGCAGCGTTTTAGACGCCATCGTAAAGCTACTCGTTATTGCTGAAAACCGACCGACTCACTTAACCGAACTCTCAGTTAAAACTTAGTTATACAGTTATAAACATTTCATGGGAGGAAGGTGGACGAAAGGGAGAGGGAGGAATGAAAGGGTAAGGAGACTGCACCTTGAATGTTTGCGGCTGTGGTTGTTTTTTTTATCTTTAATATTTCAATCTTCCCTTAATTAAGCTTTTATAATTATTTATAATTTTTATTGTGTATTATTATTAAAGATTATTTTGTTGTTATAATTAATGTTTTTAAGCTTCCAAAAGTTGGTTTATAAACCGGAGCCGCTTAATAAATGTTGGTTGCTTTCTCCAACAATAAAACGGGTCAACTTCGCTGCCGACGTCGTAAAATTCTCGGCAGCTGAATCTGTTGTCTGTTGTTGTTGTTGTTCGGGTCGACTTCCTGATGATTACCGCCGTCACATCCTGCCCCCCGCTGCCCTCACTGACTGCGATTATTATCTCATTTAAAAGCAGCTCGGAAAAACTTAATATTTCCTTGCGGCTTCCGACATCCAGAGAAAGTGTTGCTCTGGGAAGAATCGCGGGTTGCTTTTCGAAGCATCATACAAAAAGAGATTCCTAATCTACGCTTTTTAGTTTTTCCTTTTTTTTTTTTTTGTTTGCTTTTGTTTTCCTTTTTGTTTTTTGTTGAAAAACTTATAAAATAACCATTTTAGAAGTTTGCACTTCGGGGAGTTCGGGGGAGATAAGAAGAAGACAATGTTTTTGGGGAGTTATTTATTTTTGTTTTTATTTTTGACTATTTTATATACAGCTTTTTATGAAATTTTAAATTTCTATGTATTGAATCAAATTAAAATAATGATTTTGGAATTTCTCAAAAAGAGTTTTCTTTAAAATAAAGGAAAAAAATGATAATTTCTTCAATTAACGCAATGAACTCGAAAGAATCATCATGAACGATATTTTATAAAATGTTATTACAACTAATGAATCATGATGATGAATGAAGGAATGTAGTCAATGCATTCATTATTTATTCATTTAATTCATTCATGATATTTACCTACATTTTTAACGCATATTTCAAATATATTACATAACCGACTAATCTGCAGCTTAAGTGTTTTATTAAATATTCATTTGAAACTAGCATATAAATGAGAAAAACTTTATTATTAAAACCCAAAATATTTGCATTTGAAATTTCAATTTAAATCTATCGTAAGTTCATCAGAGTGTCACAGAACAGGAACAAAAACAAAAACAACAACAACAATAAACACAACAACAAAAGCCAATAATAACAACAACAACTGCAACGAGAATTAAACCCATGATTTATTTAATCTACGCAAAAAAGGAGAAGAAGAAAAACGCATTTTGGACTTTTCCAATATTTCTACATTTTGAACTTTCGCATTCATTTCGTATTTCGAATATTTTATCATTTTTGTGGTTGGCTTGATGCAGTGAGTGCATGAATGAATGATGTAGTGAAAGAGTAAAAGAGTAAAGGAATGAAGGAATGAATGAATGAATGCATTTTGAATTTCATTGTGGTTGCCAACTTCAAAAACGATGTCAAAGCACGAGAAGAGGTTGAAGAAGCTGTGAAGAGTGAGAGAGATAGAGAAAGAGGGACATAGTGGCAGAGAGGCATAGAGAAAGACAGACATAGTGACAGAGAGAGCTGGTTGTTTGATAGGCCACTAAAATGCTGGAAAAAGATAGCAAACGAGTAATTTTAAAATATTTGGATTATTTACTATATGTGAATGGTTTCAATCTTTTTTTACTTTATTATTGTTGTTGTCTTTGGAATTTTTGATTTCGAATTCAGAATTTATGTAGTAGATTTATTTTCAATATTTCCATTAGAAGGGATTTCCAGGAATTTTTAAGAATTTTTGGATTAGGATTTTCTTTAGATAAATCAGGATTTTATATTGTTTAAAGTTCACTATTGAATTTAAATATTTTTTATATACTTTTAACACTTTTAATAAATTTTTGTATAGCTTAAATAACTACCAAATAAAGAGTGAAAGAAAAACACTCCGAAAAAGATTTCGAGAACTTTTGTTAGATTAAAGTTAATAATCTAAACAGCTATGCTAAGCATCTGTACATTAATGTTAATTAACATCAAACAGCACACAAATACACTCGCACACACATATATACAATATATATACATATACACACATTTATAAGAAACACACAAACATCAACATTTGCTTACCTTCCAGGAATCTGAAGTGAGTTGTTTGGTGAACATTAAAATTAATCTCTCTGAAGAAACATTTCGTGGCTCCGTAAATTCTACAAGTGAGTTCAGATGCCAAGAATTCGAGCATAGAATCTAAGGCACAGTGGAGAAAATTGATAGAGAAGGCTCATGGAAATGAAACATTATTATAAAGCTTTGAGAAATATCAATGATCAACAATGACCAATCTGTTTGTCTTCATTACACTTTGCAAGCGTTCTAAGGAGTTATCTGAACTTCAGGACCTCTTCTTCAGAGATCACCTTCATTGAGAAACATTGTAATGAAAGCTTGTACGAGTACCTCTTTAAGAGGTATCTTTTTAAGCAATATTCTTGAGAAACCCTTTTTGAAAAACAAACATCATCATTTACAAGTCTCCTAATTTACAGAGCACTTAACTAACGAAGTCCAGTTACGAGAATCGATTTACTGATGCACTTTTGAGATATCATTAAAGTTTTATGATGATTCTTACCTATTCTTATTTCATCTTATTTTGCTTACAAATACGAATAATTCATAGTTTCGAGCAGAATGGTGAAAACCGCATCAAAATCGGTGCAGCCGTTTAAGAGTTAACTAACTTTCAATTGACATGCGACTAACTCGATTTTGATACAAATAATAGATCTTCTATCTAAATAATTGCGTCTGCATTTCTGCTTTAATTCTTCATAACCGTTTAACGAAAACAACGAACAACAACAACACAGTCATTCACACACAAGCCGAACGATGAGTTGTTGTTGTTTCAAAGCATTGTCGCCGCTGTACTGTACCTGCTGATGATAAGGGCTACGGTCGACGCAATGCTAGATAAACATACACTGCGATCAATGAATAAACAACAAATTTCAATTTTTCAAAATAAAAATTATGAGAAAAACTTTTAACTTTTATTTTCAAAATAAAAGTTAAAAGTCTAACTTTTATGAGGAAGATAATTGGAATAAGAGTTATTTTCAGGCTCTGCACACTACATATCTCTATATCTTTTTGTCCCTATCTCTCTCTATTGTTTCTATCCTCTTCTCTCACGAACCACCGTTAATATTCACTCAATCTAACGTACAACTAAATGTCACAACACAAGACTAAATTTTCGCCACGTTTTCGCGCGTCACTAAATTTAAACAAACTTTATTAATTGCGACATGAAAGTTTTCACCGAGTTATTTTGTGATTTATTTTGCATTTTAGATTGGAATTTTAATTTGTGTGAGCGGAAGAATTATTGTGGTTCTCTTTGCCTTTTTTCGCAGTCTTTTTATTATTCCTTAATTTTTCTCAGTAGTTTTTCTCTCCTTTTTAGCACTTTATTCGCATATTTTTCATTCTTCATTTTCCAATTTTCTTTTCTCTCATTTTCTGTGTTTCCTTTTTTCTATATTTTATATGCTATTTTTTTAATTCTTTTTTTAATTTTTTTACAGTTTTTGTATAAATCAACTTTTCTACTTTCCGTGTATTAAAGTCTGTAACTATTTTTGGGGTCAACATTTTTATTTGCAGCTTGGTTTTTGTAATTTTTTGATCAATCTTGCAATTCTACACGATGCTCATTCAATTCAGTTTTAAGCTTTCGTATTTCTCATTTCCTTGTGCTAAATTAAGCTGTCTGATCCAAGCTCAGTGTTTAATAATCCAGAACATCGATTTTATGGCTGTATGACTGTACAAGTGGTCTGTGGATGGTCATCCTTTCAGACTGGCTGCCGACAGCCGGACAGACTCAGCTGGACAGCGTGCTGTAGAGCACCAGCATCATACGTTTTCATCATAATTGCTAGGAAATTGATTATAATTGCTCACTTTTCCCAGTGGGTTTTTTTCTCGTTTTGTGTTCAAGGCATTAACAGTAGTATCATATCTGACAAAACATAAAGGAAATGTCACCAATAAGCAGTGCTGAAAACTTTGCTAATTTGCACGGGTTTAACCTAAGTCAAAATATCTCGTACTTCCTGTACTTTTTAAATACTTGTTTTGCCGAAATCATACTCATTCATCGTTCGAGATGAGAGATTAGAAGATGAGATGAGATGGGTTTAAAAGTGATTCTTTGTGTGGAAAACTGTTTGAAAACACTTTATAAGAGAAGTGATTTAAAGGAAGACAGTTTAAGAGATACATTCGGATAGTGAGAGGGGACTGGGTGGAGAGAGAACGACCGATCAGAGAGTGAAGAGCTGAGAGAAGAAAGAGTGGCAGAAAGACAAAGTCAGAAGAATTGGATTAGTATTTGTTTTAAATTTTGAAAGAAGTTAATATATTTTTACGTATTTATTAGATTTCACATGCTTCAGTCCCCTAAAGTCCCTAATAACCCTAAAAACCATGCTTCTGAGAGTAAACTTCAATGCTTCGATGACTGTGTTTCCTTCTCGGCTGGATGGGAGCGTGGGAAGACCCTTTTAGTTATATACTCGTAGTTACAGAAGGAACTATACTTGTTTTGGTATAGGTTTGTCATACAAAGTCCTCTTCGGGCACATCCTCTACGGGCACATTCTCAGGGACGGCCACCGTTTTTTAGAGCGGTGTTGTCACCGTGGGTCGTCATTTATATTTATATGAGCTAAATTGAGCTGATCGTTTCTGATCCCATGACTGTCAGATAAAGTGGTCTATTCACAAAGTCTTCCATCACTTCCAGGGTTCACAATAAATATTGAAAATGGTTATTTTTGTGATCGATTTAAAACCTCCTGGGAAGACATTTGAAAAATTATAGGATTAAACTTTATTAATTAATTTTTCTCATAAAAAGTTGCATAAATTAAGACTTTTCTAAGAACGAATTCTTCCTCGTATAAGAAACTTCCACTTCTGAATTATTATCCCCACTTTTCTCCTTCTTCATTGCAATTCGATTGATTTTGATTCTCTTCTCCTTTTTTTCTTGCTTGCTTTTCTTCTTGCTTCCCTCGAGGATTCATCATCGTGATTCACTGAATCATTCTTTATTCGAATCCTTTTAACTTTTAAATTTTAATCTTTATTTTGAGAGTCATTCAATTCTTTGCTCGCTTCCATAACTTTGATGTCTTCGATGGAGAGAAAGAAGGAGGAAGGAGAGGGCGGGTAGGAAGCAGAGTGGTTGGAAAACTTTTCTTGCCAACGGCACGCAAATTAATGCATTCCAAGAATTCAATTTAAATTGAATTTGAAAACATATTTTTTGTGTAATTTACGGTAAGCAAAAACATTATAGTTTTCATATCAAAACTGAATAAACAACTAAACAGAAGAGAGCGAGACAGCCACAGAGAGAGAGAGAGAGAGAGAAAACGTATTAAAACATCACTCACTCACTGTTTCTGAAATGTTGCTTTCATATGCAACAAACATTTCCAAGAAATCAATTACTATGATTTTAATGAAATATTGTATGTTTGTACATTTATTAAAGATATTATAAATCAAATATAAATACGATTACCCAAATAATCAGTTATTTCGTTCGGATAATGAGCAGCCATCACTTGTGTCAAGTGATTGACAATATTTCGTTAGGTTAACCTAAAAGTTGACATCATTATTGACAATGAACACATCTCAATTCCAATGTTCAATATTCACGAAAAGTAATTAAGTATAATGGAAATAACAACAAGTACAACGACGACGGATAAAATTAAGTAATGATGATATTGAAACTGATGGTTGAACGATAGACGCAGAAAGTGTGCCAGGGAGGGAGGAATGTAGGGAGACTTAAGAGGTGCCCTGTTGGCAACGCAATTCAAATATTTGTTTTGGTTATGGAAATGAAACCACTTCAATGAGCACCCGACCACAAGAGACAGCAGCAGCAGGACCTCCTCTCCTGCGACCCCACTTCAAGTGGTGGCGGATGCTACCAAAAAGTAGACTACGAATATGGCCGAGTATGTACGAGTACTCACCAAACTGTGCACAGTTTTCGGTGCCAAGTCAAGTAGTGTTGCATTCAAAGTTAAAGTACTCGTGAGTGCCAAGAGCTCAGTGCGTTTCATGTTGCGAGAGGAGAGCGGGTGGTAAAAGGGAAAGGGTTTTGTAGAATAGCAGTTTGCAAGAACATTAAGGACTATGTGATGAACGAGGAGAATAAGGAGAGGAGACAAGTACGTGGCTGAGTTAATGAGTGGTTGCAGTTACTCTACTTTAAGCTATCACAGAAAATGTACTGAGTTTAGCTGAATTGAGCTGAACTGAGCTGAATTGAGCTGAATTGATCTGAATTGTGTTGATTTAGTCTAGATTATGTTGAATTGACTTCAAGTTAACTATCTATTGAAGTCTAAATTTAGATTAATTCTGCTGAATTGAGTTGAAATGAGTTTAACACAATTTAGTTTGGGTTAAGTTGTCTTCACATAAATTTAAACATATTTTATTGAACTCAATCGATGAAAATAAGCTAAGCTGAATTCTTCTGAGCTGTGCTAAATTCAGTTAATTTAAGCTGAATTGACATGAATTTAGTTGAATTAAGATGAATTGAGCTGAACTTAGCTAGTTTCATGATACGTAGCTGCTTTACTGACCAACTTGCTACTTAAAATTGACTACCAGTCCAATGAAATCGTCTCCTCCTCAACAAGATCACGTCGAATAGTGTCACCTGCAAGAAAATGTTCGTTGTGCTCCTCCACAACTCCTTCAACTACTCAGCGAACAGGGAAAGGCAATTAAGGGTAAATAGAGCTCTAATGTAACTCATCCTCTTCCATCACTTTAACTCATCCTCTTTACAGGCTGAATCTACATATAAATCTACGTCGCGTCACTCCTTTCCGATACTTCTTGGTTTCTGGGTTTGACTGGCAGTCAGTCCATTTGTCTCGCTGTCTTTCAGTCTTTTTGTCCATCTTTCTATCCGTCTCCCAATCTATCTCACTGTCTGCAGTTAAGTGCGTAGCTCGTACTAATAAATTATGTGTGTGTATTCGTTCTCTTGGGACCACATGTGTTTGTGTTTGTATCAAGGATCCTTCCTCAAGCATTCACGGTGTTGCTCATGCTGCATCCTACCTGAAAGTGTTGCCACATCTTCCACGTTGTTGTGCCACCTACAAATTTCGGGCCTTCAGAGGCGTTGCTTGAGAATTGAAAGGTGAGGCGCCACCGAAGACCAGACGTTGCACGCGCAGAGTCTCGTGTTGCTGTTTTCGTTGTTTGCGTTGTTGCCGTTTTTAAGAGCTCTCTGACAGCAGCAGCTGTGCTCAACTGTCATTTCTACTCGAAATGCTTTTCATGCAAAAAAACTGAAGTGAGAAATGCGATGCGAGGAATATTTTAAAGTGGATTTTCGAAAATGAGTGCACAAGAAAATGCATTGCAGAGGATTTTCTGGGATTATTTGTCGTTTGGTTGTTGTTTTTGTTGCTGCTTATTCTTTAAAGAGTACGAGTTTTTTATACATTCAATAAATAAAATAAGTTTTAAAATATAACCGAAAATTCACATGATTATTCGCATATTATTCACTTTTACATTTAAAAAGTAGAATCTTTAATAATTGTGGGTTAAATCATATTTTTAATTCATTATTTAACTTATTATTTAAGTATTTAATTTCAGAAACATATTTTAAATATACATTCTTAATAAATTCACTGAAAATTCAAACCTAAACCTCAATCAACACGATGATTTTCTGGTTTTTGCTTTCGTTTCTTTACTTTCGCTCTCTGTCTCTCTAACTTTCTCTCTCGTCCTCTCTCTTTGTCTTTTGTCTTCTTTTTTTTGCCGTGAATTAAACTCATTACATTGATTTCGTCAAAAGTGCTTCCGTTGGATACGCTTTCCGCAACAGCACACTTTCTGAACAGAAACAGCAATTTATTTGTTGTGCTGACTATCGTGCTGTATACTGTCCTGAAGGTGGCCACACCCTTCGCCACCCCCCCCCCCATTCCATCCCAATGGCCGCAAGGATAACAAGGATGGGGCAGAGATGGACTAATGGACTAAACGGATTTTGCACTTCCGCTTTTCAATGCATTCGGTGCGATTGTTTATTTCAATGCACCAGCAACTAAGTGAATTGCTAGTCCTTGCAAGGATCAACTTATTCTCCCTCTCATCATTCTCTGTATCATTCAATCTTTCTCGTTCTCTGTTTCACTATGATTACATTGCTATATTTGGCTCTCTCTCTCTCTCTCTCGTTTCTTGTTCATTGTTTCCTTTTTGTTTTCCTTTTTTTTCATTGTTCCTTTTCAGTAGTTTTTTATTTCCTTTTGAGATAGTTTTTGGTTTTTTCCTCCTCATCGTTTCCGTGGTTTATTTTTCTATTTCCTTCTTTTCTGCTATCAATTTTAGTCTATATTTCATCATATCGCTTGTGGGTTTCTTTTTCTCTCTCTCTCACTCTCTTTCATTCTCTCCCTACACCCCCTAACCTTCTCTCTATCTCTCTCTTACTTGCCTTTCTCCTCCTTTTTTATAGTATTCTTCTTTTTCTTTTGTGGCCTTCTTTTGTGATGTTTTTTATAGCTGCGCCTCCGACTTTTGTGACTTTTGCCATCGGCACGAAAACAAAAACGAACAAATAAATGAGTAAATGAAAGGCACAATAACAACAACACGCAAAGAGGAAGCTTAAATGCAGAGGTTCTCTTTACCCACCCCTCTTCCCCCCCCTCATTTTCCCCTTTCCAGGAACTTTCTGTGGTCTCAGTGGGCTATTTACTAGACTTACGGCCGAGCAACAAATTCTTTAGTAGCTTGTGTTGTTGCTGTTGTTGTTGTTGTCGTATGGATTTTTTCCTTGTTGTTCTTGCTGTGAGTTTTTTGTGCCATTTTGGTCTGTAATGCTTTTGTTATTGTTTGATTTGTTGTTGTTGTTGTTGTTGTTTGGATGGTTGTTGCTTTTGTTGAAATTCTGTTTGTCCATTTCTTGAGCATGTGGTTCGTCATGAATGGCATCAAAGTGGCATCCTTTTCGGCCTTCTCCCTCTGTCTCTCTCACTCTCTTTGTCTCTCTCTTTATTTCTGCTTTTCCCCTCTCTCACCACACGATAGCCGCTGGTGCCGAGATACGTTGCGGTTTCGTGCTCAACAGGAGCAGAGTACGTGCAGAGTGAGTGGCAGATGGAGTGTGAAGAAAGGAAGAATAGACAGAGAGAGAGAGAGTGGGAGAGAGAGATAGAGCAGAGCGTTGCAAATAATGTGCTTTTCTTGTAGCCGGAAGCGTTGTGTCAAGGACTCGTATTTTTTCCTCATCTGCCACACGGTTCTGTTTGCAGAACCACACTGTTGTCGTTGTTGTTGTATTTGTAGTTGTCGGATCACACGGACCCGCAAGGATGTCCCTTTAACACAAACATTAATACAGATTTCTCGCATAAATTTGTGGCTAAACTAATTGATAACGGAGAGAGGAAAAAACCAAAAAAAGGAAACAAATAAACAAAAAATCAAGTTTCATGTTTCCGTGTTGATCAAATAAGATTGCGAATGGTTTTTTCAACCATTTTGGTTACTTACGAATGTTGCTGGATGTTAACAATGTTGCCAAATGTTGATATTCGATGTTGCTGGGTGTTGATATTCAATGTTGCTATTGGAAGAACAATAAACAAAACTGAAATGATGTTGAGTGTTGATGAATGGCAGGAGCTTTTCGATGCTTTTGCAGGCGTTTTAAAAATTGTTTACTACCGCTACACAAAATAAATATAAAGTAATTAACTCGCACTACCACTAAACTGGGTAGCAGCATCAAATAACATCATCACATCAGAATCGCAACAACGAAGTTGCACTTAAAGCGTTTGCTTTTATGCAACTTTTGCGAAACAAAGCAACTCTACTCACTCGACTAATAAATCTGGCTGCTGCTGCAGTAGAAGTGGCCGAAGGCAATAAAAACAACAACTACAGGATTAACACAAAGAACAGCAACAATGAAGACAGCAATAAAGACAGCAGAACAACACAAAGAACAGCAAACACAACAACAAAATCACCACAACAACAACAACAACAAGAGCAACAGCAACAGCGTTATCGTCGCCTTCACAACCAACAACAATAACAACAAAAAAGCAATGCTAGAAGCGTTTTCGTGTTATTTGTTGTTATTGCTTAGTTTTTTATAAACAAAAAATGACCTCCCCCAAAAAAACTTGTTTTTGTTGTTTTTCTATGCAGCTTTACTGGAGCAGAGCCGAGCGCCGATCGACGAAAGATGGCGTTGTTGTTGTATTAAACTGGCAACATTTAAATAGCAGATTGTTTTCGTTGTTTTTCGGTTTTTTTTCACTTTTCTTTTTTTTTCTTCTATTTTCATTTTGTTCTTGTTGCGTGCTGTTCTTTGTGCCACTCCAGAAGATTTTTCCAGAGGATACAAAATAATTGACACGCCATGTTGCTGGCGTGTTTTTTTCATAACCTGCTATTGTGAAAAAAACGAATGAAATAAAGGAAAAAGTAAAACTAAACTAAACTAAGCTAAAACCTAAGGTTATGCAGACACCATATAAAAGGTGGATTAGTGTAGGGTGCATATATTGTTGTTGTTTTTTCTTAAACATTGTCTGTGAAAAGCACTTCTCTACAATGTTGAAGTGAACTTTGTTGCACAAAATTAAATGCTGCAGATAGCAAAAAACAATGCATTTCTTTTGTCTATCTTTTCTCTCCCTCTACGCGTCTCTGTCTCTCTCTCTCTCTTTTATTTGCTTACTGACCTCTTTACACACTTGACACTCGCCGCTGGGCTAAAGAAAAAAAATTGCACAAAACATTTTGCTTTGTAGAACGTGCTGAAAACGTGTAGCAGCTGCTGTTGTTGTTGTTATTGTTGTTGTTTGTCTAAAACAGCCTATTATTGACTGAAGTTGTTTATTATTCATTCTTAAGCCTCGAAGGTAAACAAGTTGCAAAAAATTAAGTGACGTTTATCTGACCCCATTTTTAAATTAACTAGAAACCAGAAAGAGGGCACTATATACCCCATGTTATGCCCAACACGCATGGGCATGATTCATAGGAAAAGTGTGTCATATGGAAATGTGGGCGGATCACACCTATTTTTGAGTGTTTATAAACGAGTAATATTACAACTAGGCAAAGAAAATCTATACACGATAAACTGGGGGGGATCATGGCAAAAACTTTGATCCAGAACCACAATTTAATGAAACATACCAAGTTAGTCATTGAATTTATTCATTATTCAAGCTTTATACTGATCCATAGAACCATTGTTACAACACCCACAGTATCTGTGTGGTTAATAAAGTCATCAACTATCGTCTCTACAAGAACCACGTCGGATTGCAAATTTCTTTCTCTTGGCAGATCATCTATCATGTGTCAACGTCAGAATGCTCTACTCTGCTCTCTTCTACTCATCATTACTATACTCTGTCTCCTCTACTCTACTCTACTCTAGTCTTCTTTATACAGTTATCCGTATCTCTTTCTGTATCTGTTGGTAAGAACAAAGCAAGGAAGAAAGGAAACTAGCCAAGCACAAAAAATAACCTAAAATTAACTGAGATGAGAAAAAGCAACAGGATGGAGATGAAGGTGAAGATAACTTAGACGGGAGCTACTATGTATGTATGGCTAGAATAACGGTAAGGATGAAGATAACTTGGACAAGTAATAGAACTGAATTAACGGTAAAGAAAGAGAAGAAGATAGGAAGAAATCGGAGTCAGAATTTAAGAAAAGGTGCTGTCATAGATCAGGTTGAGAATGAAGTTAAAGGATTAGGAAAAATGTAAAGTCGAAGATAAGTTTCAGACTGCAGTTGACGAATATATGAAAGAAATGTTAAATGATATTAATATGATGGAGATTAAAATCAAAGATAGTAAAGTTAAGCATAAGAGTTAAGATGAAGTATCTGACAATGATACTGTCAAACGTGAACTTGTGGATGATGTGGTTTACTTAATGTCAAACCTCAAAAGTTCAAAGATCAATGATGAGATTGAAAATGTAATCGGCATTTAGATCTATAATTATGAGGTTGAAAATGAGATCAGAGAAATTCTGAAGAAAGAATCTGAAGTTAATATTTAAGAAGCTATGATTAAAACTGAAATATCGTGTGTTGAAAGTGAGTCGTTGTTGTGATAAAAACGATCAAACTAAAGTTGAGACAGTAGAGTGAAAGATCTGACACTATGAGATAGATAAATATGGGATAGTAGCCTAAGGTTCTAAAGATGATATCAACATAACGTCAGGGTTTGCTTGCAGATGTTTTAGAGTATTTTATTATAAGTGGATATTTAGTGGATTTTATTTTAGTTAAAGATTTAGTGGAGATTTAATATAGATATGTTAATTCAAAGAATAAGATATCACAGAAGATGTTATACAATTATGTCATAGTGAGAGTGAGAGTAAAATGTACTTTCATTACAGAGTAACATCCTGGGTAAGCATAAGCTTAAAATGCACCCATAAAGTATTCAGATCCAACTACATGATTGCGATGATGAACGGAGCAACAACGTAATGAAACTGTTCTCGTCACGAAGGGAATGTTTATAGAACTATAAAAGAATATTGAATTTATAATGATGCCGTAAAACTGCGCATCGTTCTTAATTAACTATGAAGCCAACCTCACCATAAGAACAACAACAACAACATAATCATCACCGTAATCATCTCATCTTCACCCACATGATTAGCAGTGTTTCGCAGTGTTTGAAAAATTCCAATCATCACTCATCATTCCTTGCAGAGAATTCATCCATTATTAAGGAGGGGGGACGGAGCAAACCTGTCAAAAATGTTCTCCGAAAACAGCAGGAGTTTTAAAGAGTTAGGAGTAGAGCAACATCCTTACTCTAAGCTTGTCCGGGGCTTGCAGCATCCTTCGACTCTCCTCCGACCACCACCTTCACCCTCTCCCACACTTTTGGTAACTCTGCCAGACGTTTTTGACAGCTTCTTTTTCTCTCTTTTCTCGAGTGCACAATTCATCAAAACTCTTTAGAAATTCTTCGTGGGTTTTTTTTTGTCAGCTCAGACATTTTTCCACCTTTTTTCTCGTGCATTTGTGATGCTTCTCATTTTTCTTCTCCTGAAATGAAAAAAAAGAACAAACGAATAGCTGATGCAAAAGAATTCCTCCTTTTGTCACATTCTTCATAGAATGTGCAATTCTTTTGTTGGCCATCTTTTCCGTTGAGGATTTTTTTTCACTATTTTCCATTTTATCGCTTCTAGCTCACATTTAATTTTACGTGCTGTCATCTTCTTTCCATCATTTCGGCTACACCAGGTGGCAATATCATTAATTTTAATGTTTTTGGTATCGTTGTCGCTGTGTTGAATTTCATTATTTGCTATCTTCGTCCGGATTTACTCGCATTACCACTGGGAGCTATCCTTCGAGCTACATCATCTTTCATCAGATAGATGAGGTTTAATGTTTATCCAATCTGACACAATCTGAAAATCGACAGAGGTGGCCAGAGATATCTATCTAGAGACCCTTGTCTACAAACTAACCAACTAACTACCAACAGATACCTATCAGGAACATTTATCTGCAGACTATCTTTACCGAGGATCATTGAATCCCTCTTAGAAAGTCGATTAACTCATATCAGAAGCTTATTAATGTCCTCTCATGATTACCGATGACTTTTCCTTGTTTCCTTCTAAAGTCTCATCAATCCAGTATTATTTGATATTTCTACCCAAGTAACACGAGTATTAAAGCTTCTCTTTAACAAATCATATTGAATTGAAATTAATATTGAAGTATATACTCGTATATGAAGTATTAATATGTATTATTATGAATGAGTATATACTCATGTATAAACACGAGTTCAGCTACTGACTCTTGTATTGTAGAGTTTTGCTTACGGCAGTAATTAAAATCAAAGTGCAGTTAGAATTATTAATGTTATATTTGCAAATAATTATGTACCGTAATTTACACATATGTAAATACTCGTGCATTCTTATGTAAGCATCGTAGATATACAAAGTGCAGGATGAAAGAGGATATACGAATGGTACGTATGAGTTCTCAATTTAATATCATTTGTTTTTTGATTAAATTAAGTTCAGGATTGATACTGTAAGTAAAACATGAGTAAAGGAAAAGCTTTTAATAAATATGAAGGAATCATCGACACAGGACGAAGGATCTCTCTACTCAAATCTAATTTATCTGTCTGTACTTTACTCAGTTTGGTTCACTTTTCAATTCAGTCATTCGATACCCTTGATTTCCATTCGACTCTACTTAATCCTACTAACCTTAATAGACTCGCTTCAAGTTGATTCCAAATGGCTCCACTTGACCCCACTTGGGCCCACCTGGTTCTACTCGAACCTACCCGACTCTACTCTATGCTGCTAGACTCTACTCCACCCTACTGGACTCCAATCAACTCTACCCAACTCTACCCGTCTCTATTCGACTAAACTCGACCCTACTTAAATCTATTCGGCTCTACAGGACGGTACCAGACTAAACTAAATCAATTTACCTCGACTTTACACTCTACACAGCTAAACTCAGCTCTACTGTTTTCTATTCTACTCTGTACAATACCGACTCGACTCTATTCCACTCCTCACAGGTCTACAGTCTACTCGACTGTACTCTACTCTGCTCGATTTAACTCTACGGGACTCTACTCTATTCTAACATCTGGTGATTTTTTTTACATGCACCGCGACTGTAAAACGAATGACAGCATGAAATGTCTATTTTCTACAATCAATTTGACATCACGAACCAAAATCTCAAAGATCAACAGGACCAAAATTCGGCAGGTTAAACGGACTCCAGAGCACTCAATCTACGAAGTTAAATCAGGACAGATTATGTGAGGTTTGGTTGGATGACTCTAAGATGGGTGAGGTTAGGTTTGTTGAGTGAGATGTGGGGTGGTTTAAAAAGATGAGGTTGGGTGTTATACTCGGTTAGGTGTGGTGAGGTGAAGGAAGGTGAAGCCTTATGTGACACACAAGAGAGCACATGTTCGAGTGTCACTTATGTTTAATATGAAAACCAGAGAGACTTCAGCTAAGTCTATGAATGTATATGTGTGTGTTTGTGTTTGAATAGGTGTGTGTGTGTGTGTGTGTGTGTATTAGGCTCTTATTACCGAGCTCTATTGACACAAATAAAACTGGTTTTCCAAGTTTACTAACCAAGAGCTGAACCGCCTTCGTTCATGGTTATAAACTAGGTTATCTTGTTGCTTACATTGTGTTAAGTGGTTGCCAACAAAGTTGACAAGAGGGGGAGATGGGGAAGAGCAGGAGATGGCAAAGGGCATGAAATATGTTTATGCTGCCTAATGGTAGAGTCCAACAACAACAATAACAACACACACACGCATGATTAATTAGTTTCTCAGGAATCAACAATTAGCCGGTAGTTTATTTGATTTACGCATGCCGCTTGTAGGGAGCAGGCAACATTTCTGTGCAAAAATCTTGTAGTTCATTAAAATTTAATTATTAGAGTGAATCAAACATTTTGTATTTAAGGAAAAGGTTCCCATACACCAAAAAGGACTCAGTTAAAAGCGAACAGAAAAAACCACAGGACGAGAGGGTAAAACCGAAACCCGGAGACGCAAGACCGGCCGGTAATGTATGTATTTCATTAATTTTTTGCTCATAACCCACAAAGTATGCAACATTTTTAAAGCCCACCTAAAGACAAACACCATTTTTTGTTGTTGCTCAGTTTATAATTTTTCATTCTCTTTAAGAATCTCAAAAAACCCATAATTGAATGGTGTATTTTTACCAACGTCTCAGGCATGCGGTGCTTTGCTATGCTTCTTCTTCTTCTTATCTAGTACACTTCATACACATTCTCTATTCTTTCCCGCCCTTTTTTTAAACTGCTTTCTTCACCTCTTCCGTTATCCATTCAGTCGATCTTAATAAACTTTGCGCTTTCGTTTCTCCTTCTTTTTTCTTTATAATTCCTTTCTTTTCTACGTTTTTTTCTAATTCTTTTCTCATCAAAGTATCCTTCCGTAAATCTTTATTGAGTTAGACAAGAGTAAGCATGCGTATACACAACATTTTCGTGCTTACCAGAGGTGGTGGTGGAAGAGGATTGGCGACAGGGTCCCCCCCACCCCCTCACAGTTATAGACTCTTCCTGCTTCACTTACTTAAACGATTAAACGGTCATCATTTAAAATACATTATTTACTAAATATAATAATCAAAAATAGGTTACGATTTTAAGCTCAAGTTTGAGTAAATCATCATCATCATCAGCATCTACGTGCCCCTTCTCCGCTCATCACTCTGTAAGATCTACGCCCCAGTTTCGTCCTAATTTCAGATACTCAAATACGATAGATTGCTATGGATTGTGTAGAAAGCGAATCTTTCGAATTTTATGAATTTCTAGCATCTGATAAAAAACACAAAAACCAAAAAAAAAAGAAAGAGGAACCTAGAAAAATGAAATTTTTGCATGCGAGTGTAAAGCAAACTTAAATCAGGCTGAATTTTTGCATGAGTACAGAAGTGAACTCAGCGTATTGTGTGTGTATGTTTGTGTGGAAAACCTAATCGGAAAACTGTCGGCGCACACACTGAAAATTGGGGACGAGAGTATAATAGCGAGGAGTGACAGGACTTTATCTTGACAGGACTCGAATAGGATTTTCCTTTGAGGACGTCAACGTTGTTTCTCTTTTTGTTGTATTTTGTAATTGTTGTTGTATGTTGATGTTGTTGTTAGCATTCTATAATAATTGTTGTTGCTGTAATAAATACACTGCATCGAATGAATCAACAACAAACAGTAGAAAAGTATTGCATTTTTCAGTATATTTTGGAGTGGGTAAGTATAAAGTATACATACATGTTTGTATATGTATGTTGTGACTGTGTGTATTGTGTCTGAGTGTATGGGTTTGTGTAAGTCTCTATAGATGTGTTTGTTTGGTTTACGTTCTCTCGAACATCAAAAGCTGATTCAAGTTGAGATTCTTTGTTATTTATTTTTTCTCTAAATCTAGAGAAAATTCTGACGATGCTGCACTTCACTTAATTCCCCTCTTTGAAAATTCAAATAAACATGTAGTCCTTGAAGATTAATTTTTGGCTACAGCAGGCAAATAAATCCAAGCAAAACTTGGAATTGAAGAAATTAGTTCTTCAATGTAGACAATGCATTTTTTTCAATCTAAAAAAAGTTGATCCTCCTGGGATGTGTTGTTGTTGGTTGTGCTTATTGATGGTTGATGAAATGTTGTTGTTGAAGTTGACATTTTTGCTGTTGTTTTTATATTTCTGTCATCATTGTTGTATATTCATCATAGTTAATATTGTGATTATTATTATCTTTATTATTATTATCATTATTATTACTATTGTAATTATTATCGATGTTATTGCTGTCAGTCGTTTCTTTCTTTCATTTACAGCTGGCTTTTTTATTGGCATTTTGTTGACATTGTTCAAAGAGCAATTTTTAAAAGTCAACAACGAAAATAACCTTGACATCATCAGCATCATCATATGAGCCACGTTCAATGTACTTGTCCTCAACAGTTTAACTTTGACATCATCAGCATGAAGTGGAAATGACAGCAGCAGCAGAAACAGCAGCAACAACAACAACAACAAAAAGAAAACACCACCACCAGCAGCACCACGAGTCACGTGCTGTCAGTCAACCGTCAACAGTCAACATCTCCGTTAGCTTTAATAAATGCGCATTCACTTGTTTTTTTCGCTGTCACTACTTCAATGCGTCAGCAGCGGCAGATTTTATAGCGTGGTACGTGGGATGAGACGAATGAAGGGTTGCCGGATCTTGAATCCGGGTGTTAAGCAAAATTATTGAATTGAATCATAACACATTAAAAGTTACAAAACTATGATTGAAGTGGTTGAAATATGATGAAGTGTCTACTGTATATATACTGGTATTTATAGTAGAAGTTAAAAACATGGAGTGCTGTTGTTGTTGTTGTTGTTTTAATGTTTCCAGTGGACCATTATTTTTAAACACATTTACGTTAAAAGAACATCAACATTTTTAATCAAATCGTTTTTATTGACTTTTGTTTTTATTGAAACAAGTTTACAAGCTTTTTAATTTAATTTACCAAGAATTCAATTGCTTCCTCCTTACAAACAAAGATAATCAGCTCCGTTTCCAGTTCCGTTTCCTCTTCCGCTTCCTTTAAATTGTCCATAAATTCACACTAACAACTAAAGATTTGCTCAACACAAACGCAATTCATCACTCGCTCTGAGCGAAAGTGAGACACAAAAAACAGTGCCGACATTTTATGGTACATACAGTATCAAAAGGGGAGTAGAAGAGGAGTAGAAGAGGAGTGGAAGGGGAGTAGAAGAGGAGTGGAAGCAGAGTGGAAGAGGAGTGAAAGAGGGGCATAAAAAGCATAAAATTTATGAGCAGAAATACTATCATTTATCTTCGTTTGGAGTGCAAAATTTGCAAGTCGTGAATTGTAACACAAAATTTGTGTCACAGTGTTTTATCACATATTAATCTCACTCTTATTATTAAGCGACCCTTGGTTAATTCATTTTTTTTAACGCCTCATGACCAAGGGTCATTTCAACAAAGAAAACATAGATTTTAGGCATTTAGGTTACACTATCCCTACTAATAAGTCTTAATTCTTAGAAACTAGTTTTCAAAGAAAATACGATAGGGAGCAACCCTGACCACCGAACACACACCGTAACAGCCCTGATAAAAATTTGAGTGACAAAATTGCTTTGGTACGATCATGCCACACACGAATATAATTCGTGCGGACTTTGCAGTCGCCGGTCCATATAAGGGACGGTAATTGCAAAACACGGCGAGTCAAAAAGCGTTGGTGTTAAGTGGTGGGTGCGTTAAGACGCCTACTCAACCGAACTTTTGGCTTCTTTTGCCCTTGTGGCGATCTTTCTCTATCTTTATTTTCTTTCTTCATTCTTCCTTCCCGACTACGGTCATCAGGCTTCGGCTTTCCCGACTACGGTCACCAGGCTTCGGCTTTCCCGACTACGGTCATCAGGCTTCGGCTTTCCCGACTACGGTCATCAGGCTTCGGCTTTCCCGACTACGGTCATCAGGCTTCGGCTTTCCCGACCACGGTCACCAGGCTCCGGCTTTCCCACGGCACCGGCCGAACCAACCACTGGTGGTTTACTTGCAGAATTGTAAGCAGGTAAGTCCTTAGTGGCTGCGCGACTACCGCATACCGAACACTCGGTACCCGAATCGCAGCGAATTGGTCGCATGCCTGTAAGCTACCAACTCCATGCCTTCGGCCATACCAGTATATGACATTTTATGTCCACCGCGACTTTGACCGATTACGCAAACCGTAGCGTAACGTAACGTCATTAGTCAACCGAGACGTAATGACGTCAGTAACCGAGCCCGCAATCCGTAGCGCACATTAAACTTGTCTACCGCGACTTTGACCGATTACGCAAACCGTAACGTAACGTCATTAGTCAACCGAGACGCAGTGACGTCAGTAACCGAGCACGCAACCCGTAGCGCGCAGTAAACGTATCCACCGCGACTTCAACCGAATACGCAAACCGTAGCGTAACTCAGCCACCGCGGCTTCAACCGAATACGCAGACCGTAGCGTAACTCCAGCAGCTTCGCTAGTAAACTTGTACACTAGCGACGCTGTTGCGCGATTATTGTAACGTATCTTTAAGTAAATAAATAATAAACGATTTTCCGTCCGAGCCAAATCCTTCGTGATTGGTGAATTTTGCTGGCACTAACAAGCCAGCAGTGCATAATTCGGCAGTAAAATCAACTGAGGGTTACGAGACCCCTTGGTGAACCCTGGAACCGCTGAGTTTTATCCCAGCCCACGAATAAAACTCGTTACAGAATGCAGCACGCTTTTTTTGCTCATTTAAATAAATTTTTCCCCCAAGTATTTTTAGTGGCAATAAAATGGAAATCAATTTTTGCACTCTTTTTCGGGCGTCTTTTTTGAGGTTGGTTTTTTTGGATTTTGTTTTTTGATTCTGTCAAAAAGTTTTTGAATTTAATTAATTGCAAAGCAATTTAAATGTTAGAGGAAACAATTTTATTATTGTATCTGGAAAATAATACCAACAAATATTTAAATTATTTCATTTATTTCGTGTTAAATTTCTTTTTATTATTTTAATTTACGTATTTTGAAAATTAAATATTTACGGTTAAAATATTTAAATAAAATAATCCTTAAATATATGTATTTATGTATACTTTTCTTTTATTATGTATACATTATACATTAATGAAATAATTAATACTTCAATGATTTTCATTTGGCAATTAAAATCGTAATCATTTTAAATGAAAGTCAGAGGTTTTTGTAAACCAATTTTTAATTTCATTTCGGTTAATTTAACACTTTTGATGTTCGTTGAAGCGGATTCTTGAGTATTTCAAAATTATTTATTTATTTGTACTATGAACTTTTAATCCTGTTCTCTCCTCTCTGCTCTCCTCTCCATCATGTAGTTGTTGCTTTTGTAGTTTTGTAATTTTTTGTGCATTCATTAAATTTGGACTCTTTAATATGATTTCCTGTCCGTCGCCTGCTCGTTTAAACAACCCACCGCCGTGCTCGCCTTCCCTCCCCTTTCATTCCCTTCTTCACACCCTTTTACACCTCCTCACCCACATCACACTGCGCTTTGCATGCACTGTTTATCTTTTTTCCTCTTTCTTTTCAATTTGTTCTAATTATGCAAACTGCTGGCTAAATTCAATTACCGCAACGGCACACTACACAACAACAACAAAAACCACACCAACAACACTACCACGGAGTACCGGGTTGTAAGCATCATTGTTGTTTTTGTTTGTGTTTTTCTTCTTCGCTTAAGTAGACTCTTAATGTATTCGAGTATATATTTGTACATACATATATACTTGTATATGTACATATATGTATGTATATTTGTATGTACTTTTATGACTTCAACATTTTGTCGCCTTGCAAACGGTTGACCAGCGACAGACGATGTGGCGCCTTCAACTCTGTGAAGATTTTTGATTGTTAAGGTTAACAGGTGTGGAGCTGATTTGAGTACAAGAAGTAGAGTCAAAAGTATCAAGAGTGTCCAGCAGAGTAAAGAACCGTTTACCGTAGAGTCCAGTCGATTAGAGTCTACTACCGTTTAGGATAGTCCAACACAGTTTAGTGGAGTCCAGTAGATTTCAGTAGAACCCGATACAGTCTAGTATAGTCAAATATAGTAGAGCTTAGAGTCAAGTAAAATGTGATCATGCCCAGTACAGTACTGTAGGATCAAAAGTATCCATACTATCCAATAGAATAGAGAATACAGTTCAGTACACTACAATATAGTCGAATAGATTTCTTCTTTCTTGGTATTTAATTTCTTAAATGAATTCTAAAGAGCTTTTCCGGAATGTTTTTCAAATAATGTTTCCAGACAATATTCCACCTGGTCACCTTATCATGTTGAGCTTAATTTAATATGCAAGGAACGAGTTAAGCTGGATAAAAACAGTCGAGCGTGAGGCAAACAGCAAAACTAAACGAAGCAATATTGCCACCTTTTTATACTTTTAAGCGAATACCGAAAAGAAGCGCGAAAGAGTGTGGAAAGAAGATTCGGAGTTGCAGAGTGAGAAGAATGCTCAGAAATGCGATTACGGGTCAAAAATAAACACCCAGAAGCAGCTCCGGAACTGCGGACTGTGGGCAATCTTAATGGCCGAGTTGA
The DNA here is from genome assembly GCA_949629155.1 of Myopa testacea. Lineage (NCBI taxonomy): Eukaryota > Metazoa > Arthropoda > Insecta > Diptera > Conopidae > Myopa > Myopa testacea. The sequence goes on from OX451345.1 coordinate 27,615,843, forward strand.
GTGGCTTTCGAACGAAGCAAAAATGGAAACAATAAAAAAACAACAACAAGGAATAAAAACACCTGCTTCAAGCCGACCAAATTGTGTGCTAAAATGAGAAAATGGCAATAAAGAGAAAAACTCGAATTACGAGAGGCAACAGAGAAATGATTTCACACCAATGAAAACAGTATTAAAAATGATTATTACCGAAAATTTAATTCATTAAATACAGCATCAAATTACATAAAGTTATTAATATTTTAAGATATTAATCAAATTAATTCACTTAATTGACTAATCAAACTCTTTTATGAATGAAATTCAAGTCTTTTCAACGACTTTCAAAAATAAAAGTTATTTTGTGACTTTTGTAGTTGAATAGACATTGAAAAGAAAAGAGAGAATCGAATAAAATAAAACCAAGAATCCTTTAGAATCGAATAGAAACTTGAAGTCACATTGGACCAAAAATAATCGGTTAGAATCGTACGGAATCGAGTAGAATTGAAGCGAATCAGAGGGAATCACATTCGATCAGAAGCAGAATCGCAAGTTAATTAATTAGACTCTATTAAATTCACATTAAATTTAATAGAATTGGACCTAGAATCATATATAATCAAATAAGATCGAATACAGTCGAAAATAGTCACTTGGAATAGAATAAAATTGCATAGAATCGTATATAATCGAATATAATTTAATGTAATCGCTTCGAATCCAGTACAATAGCAGAGAATCGCCTGTAATTGGCGAGAATTGGATAGAATAATGATGAAAAAGGGAGTAAAAGTGCAATATTAAAGTTATTCTATACTGAAACATATGATTTTTAGTAAAAAAGTCAGGGAGTTCTGTGGTAACTTTTTTAACCCATCGAGTAGTAATCCAAACTTTATTTCAATTGAAGACTAAGCGGATCCCATTATTAATATGCTCAATTATTCCCACATCCGGTAGCTGGCTTCCGGTGCTTTTCGCTTCCTTTGTTCAACACACACCAAATCATCCTTGATTATTGCCTCACAGCTCCATCCATGGGTTCATTCGTACAGGTCTTTGATTCCATCGTTCGCTTGCAGCTGCTTAAAACTTTCATAAACTTTCCTCTGGAACTAAAACTCTTCCAAAGTACCCTCGTGTGCCAGGATTCAATTCCCAATCCAATCAGGGCGAATTTCTCGACTTTATGAGGCTCAGTTTACACTAAAATCTCATTACACAGTAATTTAGCTAAAGTAGCTGGCTGGCGAAGTGCCGAAAGTTTCCGTGCCGAGGAAGGAAACGCTTTTGGCCAAAGATTCGGTGGCTGGCTGACTGGCTGGCTGACTGTTTGGCTGGAATACTGTTTAAAGCAATCGAAATCTAAGCATTGAAATTGGCCAAAAGATTCAAAATAATTTAGTGGGATGACGAGAGAAATAAAAAAAAAGAGAGCGAGAAAGAGAGAGAAATAGAGATTTCATAGCATTAGCTTCGTTGCTCTTTTCTACTTTATTTTATGGGGAATTCTTTCATTGTTGTTACTGTTGTTGTTGTTCCCATTCGTCTCATTAATCTTCTTTCTTCTTCTTCCTTTTCTTATGCTTCTTCTTCTTCTTCTTATGATTGCCATCTAAAGCAAAGTATCACAACACTTTTTATTCAATTATTAAGGAACACTTTAAAAATTTATTAAAATCTGTTTTCTTTTCTTTTTTTTTTCTTATTTTCATTTTCAATTTTTATTTTATTTTTATATATAAATTTCTTCTACATTCCGAATGCTTTTTCTCATCATCTGAAGTTGATAGAAAAGCGTGAACCTCCTCTGAGACCCTCCTCATCCCCCTCCTTGAACCAAGACTTCCCACCGGATTCCTGACCAGAAGCAGCATCACAACCAGAAACAGCATCAACAACAATAACAACAAAGAAAGAAAAGAAAAAACCAGCAGCAACAGCGTTCACATAAATAATTACCGTTAACAACAACAACCATGCATACACAGCACAATCATAGAGTAGCAAAAATCGTTGTAAAATTAAAAATTTACTTCAGGTGAAAAACAATGTTAATGTTCTTTGTTCAGATTAAAAAGAGTGAGAGAACTTATGAAAGAGAAAAGCATATGAACGGGTAGAAAATTTAAAATAAAATAAAAAAAAACTGCAATAACAAAACACAAAATAATTAAAAAGGCAACCGAACAGAACAAAGCAACCAAATCCCAAAAAAGAGGAAATGCAACGCATAATAAAAAAGCAGCAAATAATAAACAAGGAACTCCACAGAAATTACAATAAAGAACGGTAAATAAATAAATAAAACAACACAAGAAATTATAATAATGCATGAAATTTGCTAAATTAAACAGTAGATCGCAATGGTTTTTGCGTACATTTGTAATGTACGTGTACATTTGGTGTACATTTTTAATTAACCTTAAAATTAACCCATCTGCGACGTCTCCACAAACGGCGGTGCCAACTTTATTACATTTTTTTTATTTTATTGTCCTCGATTTTATTTATTATAAATTTATTTCATTTTATTTTTTTTCCATTTATTTCATTTTATTTAACTAAATTAAATTTAATTTTACTTTACTTTACTTTATTTTATTCTATTATATTTTATTTACTTTTATTTGTTTTATTTTCTTTTATTTTATTTTACTTTATTTTATTCTATTTTAATTCATTTGATTTTATTTTAATTTATTTTATTTTCTTTTATTTTCTTTTGTTTAACTTTATTTTATGTTTTTATTTTATTTTATTTTATAATAATTTATTTTTAGTTTTGTTTTCTAGTCTTATTGTTTGCCAACTTCGTTGTTTCACTTCGCTGGAAATGCATTTCCACAATTTTTGGTTGCTGTACATGATAACCGTTTGCGAAGCGTTGACATTTGAACTTTACTACTACTACTTTGAATTTACTACTTTAAAATCACTGGATAGTGTTTTCGATTGTGTGAACCTTTTGAGAAGCGCTGAAAGTGACGAATAATTTCGTATGTGTTTAAAACAAAAACAACACTAAATGAAACAATAAAAATTAATTCAAACATAAAAGATCAAAGAAAAATCAGAAATAGCAAACAAAAAATACAATACTTTAAAAATTTAGAGGTTTAAATGTAACACTGAAAAAATTGTTTAAATATCAATCTAAATAAAGAAAATATAAATTTTGAAAAATAATATAATAAAAAAAGTATTAATTAATAAAAATAAAAATTCTTAAGAAAAACCTAAAATCCGAAATTTCTAACATTGTAAATATAAAGAATAAAAAGCTTTATTTTTAATTTCTAAAAGTGTGAAAATACAAATGAATGGAAGAAACGATTGACGATATTCAAGAAAAGACGATGACGGAATTTCATTGTTGCTTTATTACTTTTCATTTCACTTGCTTAAATAGTATTAAAATAATAGTATTTAATATTATTAATAGTAATAGTAGTTTAATAGTATTAAAATAATTCTCAGCAGCGATCAATTGGAATGCATTCTCCGGTGCTGTCGCGTGCCCGCCCCCTCGTACAATAACAACCGTCAGGGCATCGAATGTAGTTGATTAAGCAAGGCTGACCCAAGGTGGAGCACTCCGACTGACAGTTCGGACCACAGGCGTGATACAGCTCATTCTCCGGGCAGTTTTTATCTAGCAGATCAAAGAAAGAAAATAATATTACATCAACACATCGAATTAAATTCGAACCACTTCAAAATAAATAATAAATCTTAAGATAAATTTTATTCTCTGGACTTTTCTTTACCTTTTTTGCTTAGTTGAGCATCTCATACAACAACAACAACACCGATTAACAAATACAACATAAGAGAAGATTTCATAGCTGTCATGTTTTTGTTGTTATTAGTGAATTCAGTATCGAATGTATACAAAATATAATTTTGTTGACTTTTTTATTCAATTTTGCTTTCGAATGAATGAATTAAATTTCTTTGCAAAAAAAAGTCGAATTGATAACAGCTGAAATAACGATGAAACACTGAAGCTTGCGTTAAAATCTCGTTCTTGTTTTAATGAAATCTCTCAGCGTCTGTTTTTTATGAAGAATTTTATTTGTTCTTGTTGTTGTTTTTTTGCCACTGTGACACTCAAAAGAAAACAAATTTGATTATTTAAACTGATGCATTTTTTCTTTAAGTTTACTAACCTCATCTCTTTGATTGATTTACTCAAAAAATAAAACGAAACAAACCGAAATCTGTATTGATTTTTATTTTACTTCATCATTGACGAAACTTGTTCTTTAAACAGTATCTCAGGAATCCCCTTCGTTATTGCAAAAGTGGAATCCCACAAAATCAACAACAATACACAGAATAAAGTTGTAATCATTAATATTTCTAGCTTCTAAGTACAGCATCTTATATTGTCTATAAAAATTACACGCTCTTTAGATTTTGTCATTTTTAATAAATCGGTAATTAACTGAAACCTTCATAAAGATTTCAAAGTGCGTGTATTGAAAGAATTGAAAATAATTTTGATTAATAAAAACAGTTGTTAGTTCTTGACACACATCTAAAGTGGGTCACTTAACATCCCTGAACTTAAAGTGGAGTTATTAAAGTACACTTTATAGGCAAAATATTAACTATTTTCAGTTACTATTTTGCTATATTATTAGGCATTATTTAACTATTATTCATGTGTTATCCCTGTCTGAGCACCGAGACGAAGAGCGAGTTTTAATGAGGTCTATAAAACGGCTATTAAATGCGGTTGTTGTTGTTATTATAAAATTTAAAAAACTTATTTTGCATGAATGAAAGATAATAATATTAAATATCCGAAAACGGGGTTGATTGTTGTTGAAGTTTTGTTTTTATAACAAGATTTTACTTTTATTATAAGAGTTTCTATACAGAGTACAGATTACAAGATATCGACGTTAAAATTATGCGCAAATACATTAAAATTATAATAAAGCCGGTTCAATAAATTATTATTTATTCATAAACTTGAGAATACGATGTAAAAAGTATTTTACACAATGTAAAATAACTCAGTTATTGATGTTGGATATGTTAATGTTAATGCTGTTAATAATCTGTAATGTTAATGCTGTTAACACTCTGTGAGGAACTACGATGCCGTTATTGTAACAGAGATAATGTTAAGAGCGATAAATTAACAGTTTAAAAGAACAAAGATGGCGAATGCAGACAGAGGAAGACCGACAAGGAGTCAGGGAGTCAGAGAGACACAGACAGGGCCAGCAACAGAGCGACAGGGAGGCAGAAGGATCTAATCTCTTATTACAAATGTTTTAAATTAGTTGAATTTATTTATTTCTCATTAATTGTTGAAATTTAAAAAGCAATCACAACAAAATAAATTAGCTTTTTTATTACAGAGAATTTAATCAATAATTTAAGCCACGGATTACCACAAAATGTTTTTATAAAAGTAATTAAATCACTGGTGCAAATCATAGAGCACCAAAATAAGCATTCTTTCGATATAATCGTGTTGTTTTGTAATAGACAATTAATTAGTACATTAAAAAACTTTAGTATATTTAATGAAAACACTTAAAATTGTATCATAACGGAACCATTGAAATTATGAAAATGGCGCAAATAATGCAATTATTAAAATAGCAGCCAGTGTTAATAATTTCATAATAATTTCATTTAATGACAACACTCTTGAGTGCTTTTACAGATTTACATCCTGAAATAATTAAAAAGGAACACAAAACACACACACACACCATAAAGGAAGGAGAGGGAGTGAGAGAGAGGCAGAAAACTCATTACTTGATGTTTAAAAAGCGTTATCGACTTCACACATTGTGGCCGGTGTCAGGCGGGTCATTATGATGCGTACATCACTCATGCTGATTGGTTGATTCCGTAGCATGTGACGTGGGCCACCCAGTCAAGGTGAATGATGCTCGCATCGTCATGATTTGTCTGCACCCGGCCATACTCAGCAACAGAGCCGCAACTGAGCCACAACTGAGGTGAATTTCAGCGACCGTTGAAATCTTTTTTATATAAATAGTATTTTAATCATAAAAAAATGACAACTTAATTCAGAATATAATAAAGACATAAAAAAACCGGAAGCAACAAATTAAAAGGCAAAATAAAAACCATTAAAAAAGCCAACAAAAAAGTACAATATTAAAAATAAAACTAATCCAGCAGCAACAGCAACAACAACAAATCGATTGTTATTGCGAACAAACTTCAATGTTTCAATATAACAGTTTTTATTGACATATTTAAATATTGTGTGAATATTGAAATCAATTAAGGTTTGTTTATTGTTCACTTTAAAAGGTTTAAAAGGTCCAACTCATTTCTTTGCTCATCAACAGTCGATCTTTGAACTTTGAGCCGCTTTGTTAATGAATACTAAACGAAAATGAATTTTAAGCGTAGTCGAGAGTGGCTTTAATTGTGGCCTACTTTCATGGCCATCACTGTGACGCTCTGCGGGTTGATTTCTTTGGTTCCATTCTTGCTCAGACTCGGACGGTGAGCATTTAAGCCGTTTCTTGCATTTGACATTCAGGCAATTAAATGAACTTGTTTTTATTGTACTTGTCTTTAAGTCACGGCGAGGTTGAAATAACAGAACAGTCGTCGTTATTATTGATTAGCAAAGCAGTTTAATTGATGAATGACACAACAAAAACAAATGCATATCGAATTTAAATAATCTACGATAATCTTGTTTGCTCGTTCTTCAGTTGTTTCAAGTAGTGGTTATATGTGTGTGGAGCGTGAGAGGCGCTATGTGTAGGAGTGAGATGGCGCTATACGGATATGTGGGAGTGAGTGAGTAGGAGATAGCTTCTGCCGGTAGACTGAAGCGCTGCTTTGAGCGGGCCATGTCACACTTGTAATCATGATGTGTGCATCACTCTCGTTGATTGGTAAATTCAGGGGCATGTGTTAAATGGATCATTGTGGGAGAAGTGGGCGTAGAAAAAGGGGTGTGGTAGTAAGTAGGTGTGACAGATTGAGGGCGTGGCAAAACGGACATATAAACGGACATACATACCTTCTTCTTCTTCTTTCATTACTTTACACAAATAGTAAGCTCCGTTTGAGAATTCTTCTATTGTCTCATCGCTGATGTTGTTAAATCCTTGCGGTAGAAAAACGATATTCTCTTCCAACTCCATTAAAACTCGGTCTCCATACTTTGTTTCCGTTTTACGTACATTTTTAATTGAATATGATTTACTCGGCTCCATATCTTTAACTGGTAATAAGGTTTTTTGAACACTGTTGTTCTGATTGAAATCTTCCATAGCAGCGATGGAAAAAGTTGATGATCCTTGACGTTGTTTTCGCGTCATTTTCGAATTTGTTTTATTTTAATTTTCTTGATAGGTAGCACTATAAAACTGAAGAGCTTTTAACTGCACCAATCGAAAGATGAACTAAAACTGAATAGATGCAACCGAAGAAAATAGTATTTATAACAAGAAATTATTTTGTAGTTTAGTTTGTACCTAGAATTTGGGGACCAAGAGAGAGAGAGAAAGAGAGAGCGGGAGAAGGAAAGAGAGAATTCCAACCACAACAATGGAAGAAGAAAGATATTAGAATGGAAGAATCTTGGACAAAGAAGATGCAGTTGGAGCTTGTGGTTAAAAAAACCATTTAAATCAGACAAGGAGTGGAATAGCTCTTCATCATCATCATCATCAGTAGTAAAACCAACATCATCATCATCACAATCATTAAAATCAAATATACCTTATAATAAATACAAATAAAATTAATAATTTTTGTAATTTGTAATTACAAATTACAAAATTAATAATAATAATAATATGTATTATATACTAAACACATAAATAAAACACAATTTGCTTTAATTTTAATGAACTAAACAGTAAACTTTATTCGTTGTTTCTCCTTAAAAAAAAAAAAAACGTTGTAAAAACGTTCTTTGGACAGCATCTTTTCACCTTTTTCTTTATTTTCTTAAGCTTCTTATTTAGCTTGTTTCCCATACCGAATTTGACTTAAGCTTTCATTGTGTTGGTTATTAACCATGCGTTTATTCGCTCACTATATTTACTATCTTTTGATTTTGCTCTTTGCCACGCCCTTTCAACTAATATTTTATCTGCTTCGTGACGCTCATCCAAATTCTGTGTATTACTATAAGCAATGTCGTGCTCTCTACAAGCAGCGTCCAGTGGATTGATTCCTTTATCACCTCTTTCTAAGTGTTTTTTTAGTTTAGTTCCTGGGCCACAAAATTGATAGCCTGGTAAATGAAGTTCAACTGGTAGAGAATTTATAGCTTTATTTAAAAGACCTCTTCCAATTACTGGTTGATTAAGACTGAAATTATTTTATAAACGATGGCCATTTATACACCTTTATTTATATCATATGCTAAAATGCGGTTCGTCAAGCAAGACAAAAATATTACTGTGAAAAATATGGATCTTGGTACTAATAATGCGACGAAACTCAGACACAGTTCGCTTCTGCCGAATTCAATTAAATGTCTTATTGTGGGACCATCAAATTGCGGAAAGACTAATGTCATTTTGAGTTTAATAGAAAGCCCAAATGGCCTAAAGTTTGCAAACATATATTTGTACTCAAAACCATTATATCAACCTAAATATGAATATCTAAAACGGTTAATAAAACCAATTCAAATTATGGGATTGTTTACGTTTTCCGAGAACGAAGAAGCCGAATGAAGCAAAAACCAACTCAATAATGATATTCGATGATGTAGCTTGTGAGAAGCAAAACAACATTCGAGAATACTTTTGTATGGGCAGACACAAATCTATTGATTGTTTTTACTTATGCCAAACATATACAAGAATTCCCAAGCATTTGGTGCGCGATAATGACAACATGATTATTATGTTTAAGCAAGATGAGATGAACATGAAGCACATATACAATGATCATGTCGGAACAGATATGGCTTATAAAAAATTTATTAATATATGCGGAGAATGTTGAAAAGATAAATATGGATTTCTTGTAATAAGCAAAGACGATCCAATTGATGGTGGACGTTATAGAAAGGGATTTGATACATACATTCACCTATAATATGGCTGGATACCATTATATTCATATTAGTATGCTACTTAGCTTTCAACTGATAACATTGATATAACTAAACTATTCAAGAGCTGTTCAAAAGGTGTTCAGAGCTGATCAAAAGTTGCTAAAATGGATGAGAAAATATTAAAAGATCTGATCAAAACTAGATGCATATTAAAACAGAAATTTAAGAATATAAAATAGGAAAAGCAGATTTAGAGAATGAATTAGAAAAGACATTTAGCCCCATCACAAAACCTCTAAAAGAAATAGTCAAGCACTCCAATACAAATTATAATAAGGATTATAATAACATTAAATACAATAAGATACCACTAAAAGTAAAAGCAAGTACTCCAGCTAAAGCACGAACAGTCGATTTTTCAAACGAAACTCTTATCAATAATAATGACGATGAAGACGACGACTTTTTCTCTCAAATAGAAGATGCCGAAGATATAGTGAATAAATCAAGCGAAACAAAATTATTCTCTGGACTCGATACTACAAGCGACGATCCAAAATCTATTGAATCAATGGTCTATTCCGACTTACAGAATCAGTTGGATACCACATATGGACCATACAAGGGAACTGATGGTAAATGGCGAATCGGTAATAGCCCTTTCTCATTACGCGATGATAAAATAATAATATCCGATGATAGTTGGAACTTTACACCTGGATTGCTGCAATTATTATTCAGCAAAGAACCATCAAATTATGACGACAAAGATCTACAAGCTTACAAAAGTATTTTAGTACATACTAGTGCTCATAAACTTAATTTTAACAGTAATGAACGAGCAAAGGGAAGTAGAGCCTTCAAATGCACCAACATCATAAAGCCATTATTCAGTGAGATAACTCCATTGACTACCTCACAAAATCAAACTAAGGGAAGCGGTTTAATGAGTGTTAACAAGGAAAAACCAAACTATATATATTGGGATGATCCAAATGAGTTGGTAGATACGTTAAGGCTATTAGTATCATCACAATCTGCAGGACACACCAATCAAACCAGCAGGCGAATTGGTTGTATCACAATCATCATGGATTTCGTTGGAACGATGGATCTATCTCTTTTAATAGCGTTGTACATTTCTTGAGACTAAATATTAAACATAAACTTGTATATGTGAAGGGAGTTGAAAAATCGAAATGGATTGAAGAAATCTTGGGGAAACCTGTATTGAATGTTGAAGAATTTGACTGCTAGAATCTGGGAACTCTTAGAGATACATACTTACTACAAAGAATATGCCATTCCCATTATGGACACTGCGCACTGGAAAATGCAATGTTACTCCGAAATTTCATCGATAATAAATAAAAGATTATAATGCAATGCAAAAGATTTAAATGCAAATATACAATTTTATTGATTCAAAATAAACGTTTTTCTTAAATCTATTTACAATTTTTTTTCTTATTTATTTTGTTATATAATAATTATAATTAATATTATATATTTCTATATTATATCCATAAACATATTTTCATCTTGACTTAAGTCCTGCTCTAAATCTATACGATAATGTCCCCACATATATGTGTGTACACCATCTTCCCTAATAAAACGCTTATTATCTAATGGACTTAAAGCTACCTTATGAAGTAGTTGGGTATATATTTGATGTATCTTAGATCTACATATATACATGTCTCCATATATAATTTTCCTATGAACTAAACTCTCATAATTCTTAAAACTAATTACGGCCGTATCTATTGTCGGCATCTCTGCAACAATCCTCCCACATACAAGTTTGTGATGTTGCATTGTACTCTCATTGTGAGAGTACTGCGGGCAGCTATTGCAGAAGTATGCTACATGGGCATTTCGTGATACTTGCGAGCGTATCAATCTATAACAAAAGAAAAGAAAAATAAAATTAGTTGGAATATTTATAATTATGTATTATAGTACTTAATATAAAAGTTTAATATAAAAAACAAAATTTATTTAAATTTGTCGTATAATTATAATTACGGCATATAACCACTACTGCAAAAATTTCATTCAATAATTTTTGCAAATAAATTCCAAGAAACAAATTCTTTGCGCCGCTCAAAAAGAAGACGACATCGAAAATTTGGAGCGCAACAGCATCGAAACCCACCGTCAACTCATGCGTTGCTCGCCCACTCTATCTGTCTCCCTCCCTCTCTCTGTCTCGAACGCCTTCAAATGCTTTCCTTTTTTACCTCCCCATAATAAAAAGAATTTTCATCATCATCTGCTCTGCTTTTTCTTTCTTTTTGAAGTCGAAGTCGCGCCTGCGTTGCCAACAATTTTTGTTCTTCGTTGTTGCCAAAGCATTGAAAGTGTTTCAAGGTTTTGCGGGAAATCGAAAGTATTCTGCAGTTATGACGGCTGCAAAAGCGGTACCTTTGTATGTGTGTGTGTGTGTGTGTCTGTATGTATGTGTGCATGATAGCAGTTTATGTACATTGTACCTTAAACGACAATATAAAAAAAAGGTTTGTTTGTTGTCAACGCGATGACTGAGAAATTCACTCATGCTTTCAATGCAGACGTTTTTTTTTTTCAAACATGCAGTTTTTTGTAGTAATTTTGTTGTAGTCATTTTTTTGCGGCATGATTTTTTCTTTGTTGCCTGGTTAGACGATAGTTGTTGTTGTTGTTGGTGCATTGTTATTACTGTTGTTGTTGTTGTTGTCGTTTGCATTTCGTTACAGTGGGCGGATATCGAGAACTTGATTTTGTCATGTTTTCCTTGCGTGCTGTTTATTGTTATTTTATTCTATTGTTGTTAGTAGGGTTGTTGTTATTGTTGTTGGCCGTCATTGTTAGCGCTTTGAAATTAAAATAACTTTGTCAAGAATCAGATCGTAAAATGATTGCTATTTTATGTTTGCGAGTTAGCTAAATAAATTGCATGTTTTCTTGTTCTGTCCTGTCCATTTTATTTTTTTTTTTTTTTGCAGTGTTTTTTCAACTACGAACGTGTTATTTTTCATGTCAACCGAAAACGGCACAAGTTCAAAAGTGTTATTAGAGTTTTTTCTCTTAATTGTTAATAAATGGTAAACGTTTCCGTGCTTACTGAAGTACCATAAAAACAGCAACAACAACTACAGCCAGATCACGAATACGAAATTATTTCTACTTATAACTATGGTAAATACAATCTACTTAATGAGCGTTTCATTCACTAATTGTAATAATTCAATAAAACTACAAGATTATTTGAATATAATTACACTAGAATCTCGGTTATTCTAACCTTCACTCATGTGTATGAAGGATGTTTGAAGCCGAACAACAACAACAACAACAACAACGAGGAGACCAACCGAAGCACATGCATTAGAACAAAAACAATTGCTACGAAGAACCGAAGCCGATCTACTTTCGTTGTTCGTTCGCTGGCTTCGTAGGCGCTGTCATACAAACGAGTATAAAATACACGATGCACCCACGATGCACGAAGACGTCGCTTCCTGAACTGCACCACGACGTCGTGTCTGCGTCTACGTCACCAGACATGCAATTGAACTGAAGTGAATTTAAAGAATCTGATGTGATTTCAAGTTACTTAGTTATTCAATACGAGTATAAAAAGAGAGTATATTAAAATGCATAAAAACTTATTCTCAAAATAATAAACAATACAAAAACCACACAACAATAAAAATAAAGACAACGTTCTTCACATCATAAACTTCATCAGCTTCAAATACCGGAAATTGCAGCCATGTGTAGCTTTAGAACCGGATGTGTATTGAATAAATTAAGTTGAGTGAAATCAGTGTTGTCTTTTTTTTGGTTTTTTCCAAACCAATAAAAGCTAAAAATAACAGCAAAATCAACGAAAAAACACTATTATTGTTGAGGATTGTGAGGGAGAGAGAGAGAGAGAGAGAAGGAGAGTATTTTTAAAATTGCTGCTCTAAAACCAGTGATTAGAGAAACGTTCTCCTTCTCCCTTCGCCGCATCTCTCTCAATCATTCTGTTCCTCTCACTAGTTCTCTGACTCTTCCTCGCTTCCTTTCCACACGAGTTCTGTAAAGCAATCATCGGCAACCGCGTTGCCAATATTTGCATCCTTGTCAAATGCATTTCGCAAAAAAGAGGAGTGAAAAAAAACCATTGAATACGAAATGAAAAACATTTCCAATGAAGACTCGCACCATGAATCGAACGAACTGCAGACGACGATCAGGATTTTACTTTGCTTGTCACGTACGTGTTAACGATGAATGAAAGGCTGAAAAGAAGAAGAAGAGGGAGAAGACGAAGAAGCACAGCAGAGAAAGCACAACAACAACAACAAGAAACATTATAAAACCAGTAGCAGCAGCAGCAATCGTCACGAAAGCAGAAAGAAAAGCAGTAAAAATAAAAACCGGACAGAAGCCGGAGCAGCGAACGACAAGAATTCTGTTCCGTGGAGACACGATTGACTGAAGATGATGATGATGATTATAATGCATGATGTGTCCAAGGAAATCGCTAAGAATACGTATGAATTCTTCAATCTTTTGGCAGCGGCATCTCTAAGCTAATATTTAGTACACTCCTGAAGAAGCGTGCGATTGTATACAACAACAGGAGTGAAAAAGACAACAACAACAACTGCACCAGCAGCAGTGAAAAATGGAAAAAAAAGCTCAGTTGAACTGACAGTTAATTGAATTCGAATGCGAAACGTATTGAAGTGGAGTGTTTTTCTGTGTGTAGGTTGATAAGTAAGTGCGAACTGCAATACCGACAATGAATAAGTGGGGATTTCAACAGCATTGAAATGTGCTCATCGACGAATGCACTTGATTAATTTTATTTAATTTCCTTGGATGTGTTCCTTGAGCACTTGCTTCTATTTTCGTTTGGCTGCTGTTGCTGTGGTTATTGCTTTAGCTTTTGTGGTTTTCCAATAAATTCAAAATAGCATCTACAGCAACTGAGCATCCATCATCAATTCACTTTCAATCATTCATTCATTCATTCACCCCTCTCGTTCCAATAAAACCACTTCAACCAACCCACCAACTGACTCCATCATTGTTGATCCTTTCCTCCTCGATGGTGAGCGAATGTGATTCCTTGCCACTTTTAAGCTGCTTTCCCTTTCGTTCTGCTCCATCGTTAAGTCGCTGCATTTCCACTCTCATCCCCCAGGATGTAGTTTTGTAGTTTTCGATGTAATAATTAATAAAATAACCAAAAAACTTGAAATATTCCAGGGACACAACCGATTCGACTGCACCATCGCATTGCAAGTGGGTCAACGTTGTTGTGTTGACGCAAATTAATGATGTTTGTATTTGAATAGAGTTGTAAATGAGGGCAACATCAAATAATTGACTGGATGCAACATTTTCTCGTATATTGCAGTCGTTGGCACTAACGTCGTCGTCAAATAAAAGGACAACCGAGTAAAGCTGAGCAGAGCAGAGCAGAGCAGAATGAAGAAGCAGCAGCAGAGTAGAATGAAGAAGCAGCAGCAGAGTAGAATGCAGTTGAGCCGAGCAGAGCACGATCCATACACGAATACACACGACCAGAGCAGCACTCGAGAGTAGTTGAGAGCGTTTTAATATTAATTGCTTTTTTAAAAACAATTTGATTGCGAGTTTATTTATTACTGTGGTTGCTTCAATGGATTTATTAAAGTATTCGAATTTTGATTATTCGTCTTTTTGAACTCAATGAATGTTTTCCTTATCTATTATTTTCTTCATTCATTTACATTGTTTACTTTACAATTCCGAAGATGAATGCATTAAAGTTCATTTATCTTCTCTTTGTTGTTGTTTTTAAAATGCTTCAAAAATGTTCATTCATCATCTCTGGCATTTTTCACACTTCTTGAATATTCTAACATTTTTGATTATGTTGGGGCTTTTATTATTAACATTCTAAACATGCAACAGGCATTCTTAACGTTGAAGAAAAGTTAGAAAGTGGAGTCGAATACATGCGGAGTTATTCTCAAGTTATTCAGAAGTTATTGTCACGTCTCTCTCACCAGTTATTTAGAAGCTGGTAGAACGATTAAAAAAATTAGCACTGTTTCCAGACTTCGCACTTGAATTCTTGTAATAATTGTTGCCACTCATGACAACATGTATCCAAACATATGTATGTAGATATATTTACGAAGTGTATGCATATAAAAATGTTAAACGAGGCAACGTTGACGTTCATGACGCCACAAATTCTGCCGACTGCGCACAGAAACTGCATCGCATTGAGAAACATTCAGATCATCTTTTGTTATGTGGTTGGTGGCCTTTGCAAGAGCTCCCTTCTCCCCACGTCGCACCCACGCAGGAAACAACAACACGTGGAAAGTTCATTTCATCATTTCACACCCGCTCAGAGTGAAACTTCTTCTTCTTCTACTTCTTCTTTTTAATAGAATTACGCGTTGACGCACTGAGAAAAAGTGTGGGGCGATGAATACAAAAAGAATCGAAGAAAATTTGACAGAGTGACGACAACAACTTGACACGCGTGAAACATGACTTTCGTCAAAATGTTAGCGACAAGTTTTTCGCGTGAAAATTTTAGAGAGTGTTTTTTACAATGTTTTTTATGTTTTTAGGTACATAACTATACTTAATATTGTGACTCTCAAGACGCTTTACGAGTGGGATGAGCGATTTAAAAGATGGAAATGAGGTGGCTGAAGACGTGCAAAGTTCGGGACGTGCTTCGACCTCAAAAACTGATGAAAACGTGAAAAAGTGGCAAAAATTCGTTCTTTCGTACAGGCGAAGATCAGAGAAAGAGAGGTACGCGGAAAGAGAGCAGAAAAGTGGGTCAATGGCTTCATTCTTCATCATTACAACGCGACGAGTCACATCCCCCTTCAAATCCGCGATTTTCGATGCTGATGATGATGATGACTCACTTGAATTCTCTCGAAACTCATTTCAAGTCCTCTAGAAGCGAGCTACGAGCGAATATTTACTTCAGTTTAATCAGCTAATCAGCTTAATTATGTACAAAAGTAATGTAATATAAAAGAAGCTTTAATTAATCCATCCATAAATCAGATGTTGGATACTTCCTCGAGATGACTCAAAGACTTCCTATAAAAGAAGCACCCAACTTAATGAATCTACCCGCAGCGCCCCTTCTACCCCTATTTTTAGTATCCCACCAGAAAACAACCAGCCAACTCTTTCTTCAAGAATTTCTTGAAGCAGAACTGAAAAATGTCAAGAATAATAAATAACAACTGAAGAATATCAACGAACAATAAGAACGCATAACAACAACAACAATAAGAACAACAATCTGAAGAACATAAAGTTTAGTCATTTATTCACCCATTCATTCATTTATTTATTCAGTATTTCAATTCTTGTTGCTATGAACTAAAAACTGATGCCAACTTCAGACATCGCATTGAATACGGCGGCGGAATACAACAACAACAAAAATTATTGTTTAAAGTAAATCATTAATCATGGGTGAGCGTATCTTAATCTCAATTCAAGCCATCAAATTCTGAAAACAACAGGAACGACAACAGAGCTTCAAGCAAACATTCCGAGAGAACATCATAAAAAGAAAATCAAACAAATTGAAACAAAGAATCACAAGGAAAACTGTTTTGTCACTTCGCAGATGACGCAAAAATAAAAAAAAAAAACAATTGCATCAGGAACAATACAACTATCTATAATAATAATAAAAGCAACAACAAGGAACAAACATGTCGTGGAACACTAAGCATAAAAGTCGCAATAACAACAACAACAATATTATTATCATCGTCAGAATCAGAATTATTAAAATACGACCATCCTGAAATTTAATATAATGAGTCCCACTTGGATGGAAAAAAATGGGAAGAAAATCGAAGAGAAGTCGGATGAAAGTCGGAGGAAATTCAGATGAATTTAATATGAAATTCCGATGAACTTCGGATAAACTTCTGATGAAAATAGTAAGACAATCAGATGATAATCGGCTGAAAATAAGGTGCAAGTCGGATAACAATCGGATGAAAATCGAAGGAAAGTCGGAAGACATACTGATGACAATCGAATGATAAGCGGATGGTAATTGGATAAAAAACAGATGAAAATCAGATGAAAATGACAGTAAAAACCGGATGAAAAGTCTAAGGATGAACCTTAAAAGAGAGAAAATGAAAAGCAACAAACGTTGGTAAAATGAAACAAAAGTTACAATATGATAAACTATAAGAAAATTCTTTTTATATTGCATTTGAGATGATGAATGCCAAAGGCGTTCTAAGGACAATATCGCACTAAGGATAAATAATAGCAAAAACAAAGAGAAAAACAAAAATCAACAAACTAACAACAGTGAAACTCTTGAAAAATACGACAAAAGTCATGATGTAGAAGAGTAAAGACCGAAAGGGATAAAAGGAAAGAGGGAAAGAGAGTGGGAAAAGAGAGAGAGAGAGAGAGAATGAGCCTTGATCTCATTTAAACCATTAAATTTTAATAATAATTAAACTGTAATAAAATGATTATTAAAAGTGAAGTTTGCAATTTCTTTTGAGTGCAAAAATTGGATAAAAACAAGGACGGTGTTAATAAAGTGATTAGTAAGAAAAAAAAAAAAATAAAAAACAAATACAACAAAAACAATAAATAATGCTTTGTAGGGAGGAAGAAAAACTAAGCTGAAAAGAAAAAGAACAATAAAAGAAAATTCATTAACAGCAGTTATAATTAAAGCATTCAACAGCTTCGGATTCATTGACAGAATGACGATGATGATGACAGAATGAAGATGCTACACTTGAGAATGTTGTATGAGGAGGAAGACAGCCAGCGAGAGGAGGGGAGGGGGGGAGGGAAAAAGAGGTGTGAGGCAGGAGCATGAGAAACACTTGCTAAATAAGAAAGAAAACAAGGATGATGATGAGAAGTGGGAGGAGGTGTGGGGAGAATGGCAAATGGACGAAGTGCACAAAACCGATCAAAGTTGAACGAACATCATGATGTGGCTATCATGCTGATGGTAATAATGATGATGATGATATTGATGACGATGATGTGGATGTGTACGTAGATGAAGTGGCTTGAAGTGGCCGAAAATACGTCATGACAACTGTTTTGTAATAAAAACTGAAAATTGTTACAATTAAAAAGATATCACAATTAAAAGTTTAATTGAAACAGACATGGAAAAAAGGGAGCTGATAATGATGCCTGTGATGATGATGATCACGAGATTGGCAGCTGATGAAGCAGAAAGAAGATGCTGTTGATGATGATGCCGGTGATGGTGGTGACGATGATGATGGTGATGCTGATGGTGATTATTATATAATTTTTATGATGATGAAGATATAAATTAAAGGCGATTCAATTTATTTTAAGTGAGTTTCGTATAGAAGTGAGTTGTTCAAGGGTTAAAGTTAACGATGACGCCTGTTTTTGGCAAGTACTAAAATACGGCCAGGTACTAAAAGAGTTTAGTACTAATTTTGAAATCTAATAAAAGTTTGCCGTCAAAACAACGAAACAAATCTGATTAAAATTGAAGAGTATAAAAACTTTTTTATAGTGATTCCTTTTTTTATTTTCTGAAACTTTTGGCCACTAAAAAGACTCAAAATTGGTGGGTTCTCGTTACTGGTTTGGTTGATGGGTTGGATCCGTGCTTACGGTATCCCGAACTAATGTTTAAGTGTAACATGAGGATAAATAAAATCGAAAAAGTTTTAAAATATTCAACAGTTTGCCTCAAGCAAAAAAGTTTTGAATCTAATAAAATCACCAGACGAGATGAGATCAGAAGAGGAATATGAAAAATGGTGGGGGAGGAGGGGGATGACAGGAGGAGGTAACAAGAGGAGGAGGCTGTCTCAAGTCTTCAGATGATGAATATTTTGAAATTTTCTGATAATTAGGACCAACAGAAGCCTAGAACCTGAGTTTTAATGGCAACTTTGAGCCTGGACGATTACTAAACACTCAAGATTACACCCACTCATTTCGAGATCGGTTTTCATCAGTTTTGTTTTTTATCAGTTTTTGTTTTATTTGACCACTTTATTGGGTCTTCCATACACTTTTGATTAAGATTTTTATTCACCTTAAAATCGCTCATCCACTGCTAATGGCGTTGCCACAGTCTTGTTTTTCTTATGATGTAGTTTCAGTCTTTAATGTTTTTATACCCCAAAACTTATTTTCAATAAAAGTTGATAGATTCGTTTTGATTTTTCTTTGGAAAATCATTTTCATTTTTTAACTGAAGTTCTTTTAATAGATTCTTATTTTGACCTGGAAAAATTACTCAATACCATTTTTTGTCCCTTTCATGATGAAATATTAGATTTTCTCTGAATATTATAATTTTTTCCTTTGAAAGCTTTCTCTTCTATTCACTAGCTTTGCTCTGGTAAAAAGCAAGACAGAGAAGAAAAATCAACTCTTAACCAAACTTTAAGGATAGCTGCTGCTGCTGTGTAGATGAAGGCATAAAAAATGCATATCGTTTGCATGAACATATGTAAGTATAAAGAGGAAGGATATGAAGGATAATGGAATGAGGAGTTTCTGTAGATTCTATTCTATCGACAAACGCGACTCCTTCCGGTATCTAGATAATATTTTCACTCATTTATTTAGTCGCACTTCACTCACTCACTCATTCATTCGAACTGGAGAGAAGTTGAGAGTTCGTTCAGCAACCTTGTCCAAGAACAAGCAAGTAACCGACGACTCTGGACGCCGCCATAAGCGGAGTTTTTTTGTTCTTGTTCTTCTTCCTCGTCAGTTGATTGACGCAACACAAAGAAATAAAAAAACGTGCAAAGAATTCATAAAAACAAAAGTTGTCCTGGTTAATGTTGTTCCCTTTGTTTGTTGTTGTTGTTGTTAGTTAACAACAAAAATTACTTTTCGCAGTGCTTCCGAAACTTTTAACAGACGCGTTTTAATGAGAGTCATCCAACATCTGATGATGCTCTCGATTTAATCAGAGTGTAAATTACAAAAAAAAACAGACGGCAGGAAAAGCAAAAAAAGATCAAAAAAAAACAAAAAAAAAAAAAACAAACAGTGTTTAAAAACTTTTACTTTTTTTTTGAATAAGCAAAAATATAAACGAACCAAAAAAAATAAAAGAAAATTAACTGAAAAACAGAAAACGTGCAAAAAAAAACGCGGTGCTGCTGGCTTATTTTTTTGTTGTTGGTTTTGTTGATTTTTTTATATGAATGCAAAAAGTGTCCACGAAAACCTGGTGTCGTTGTTGCTGTTGTTGTTGCTTTTGTTATTCATAAGCAGCTCACTCGTTCACTGGATTTTCCAACTTTTTTTAAAAAAAATTACTATATTCTATTTTTAGAAGTTTTATAAACTTATCTCTTTAATTGCAACTGATTAAATACAATATACTATAATATATTGAAATGAAAGAATGATGACGTAACTTTACAGTGATTCCCAGACGGTTTGATTTTCATTGAAAATTTTATTTATTTATTTATTTGATTATCAGTTAAATTAAGAAAGAGGAAAGCATTGCAAATAAAAACTTCACATCTTATAAAAGAAAATATAAAAAATGTATTTCAGTGCTTTTAAAACATGATTCATTTATTTTATTGCTTTATTATTGCAAATGATTTGACTGCTTTTTATGTAGAACGAGATTACAAAATCTGATGAAATCGCTTGAATCGAAGTGAGAAATCAAGTAAAAAGTATTTCTTTTTTTTTGTATGTTTCACTATTTAAACCAGTTAAGAAAAAAAAATAAAGAAATATAAGAAAATATTTTAAACAATTTAAAAAAAAAATTAGTGGACAAAATTATCTAAAAAAATTCAAATATTAAAGAAATCTTAAAAAATACATTTTTAAACAAAGTAAAGTAAAAAAAAAAAATATTAAAACCAGAGAAGAAAAATCTACAAGAAAAATGATCCATCTTAAAGAAATGTGTGTAAAAATGTGAAACTTGTTCGTGTTTTGTGGGCGGTGGGTTGGCGGGGGAAGGATCGGCTGGGGGAGGATCGGCTGGGGGATTCGCTTGAGTTTGTTTGCAGCATGAACGCGTAACGCATGCGCAACGAAAGTCAAGTGAAATGATGCTGAAAACCATGTTAGCGTAAACAGCAAGAAAGGCCGAAACAAAAGCAGAGAGCGAAGCAGAAACTGTGACTGAGACGAAGACGGCGACGCAGGCCGAGAGGAGGACAGAGAAGACCGAGCGCAGTCTGAAACGAAGCTCCAACGAATATCATGACGACGGCACAGAGGCAGACGTTTGCACAGACCGAGACGGGGGGCAGAGAGCGAGAAGGGAGACCGAGACGGGCGGATGGATAGAGACAAATTCATCAACGTGGCGACGGCGCGACGTCTGCGTAACAAGTTCAAGTTTAAGAAATCAACGAAGTGTGGTCAGTGGAATGCTTCGGATCGGTTCTGAAAAGATTTCAACATGGTCGATAATTATGATGATGATGATGATGATGATGGTGATGAGTGCTGCATCTGTTGTTACTTTTGTTTTTGGTTTCGGTGGGAAACGAGTTCGTCCAGTTTTCCCCAACTCGCTTTAAAGGGATGGGACAGCAATCGATAAAGAATTCATATAGATACATACTCATATGGATTTTCAACAAATACAACATCAACAGCAACACCGAACCAACAACAACAACAACAACCAAACAGTTGACTATTATATTGTATTTGAAATAAAAACATGTGGCATTTTTTATCAGTGCAGAGTCACTCATAGCAACAACAACAATAATACTACCAACAACATTAATGAGAATAATAATCATAATAAGAAAACTAAAACAACAACAAAAACCGACAAACGAAAAAACAAATATAACAAAAGTGGAGTTCAAATGATTAGTTTTTGAATCTTTTTCTTGTTTTTGTTTGATTTGTTGTTGTTGTTATGGCGAGATGACGACAACAATGACGATGCTTTAGCGGTCAATAACTTTTGTATTATGCAAAAAAAAAAGAAAAAAAAATAGTTTTAAAATTTTATGTTTTTACAAATTTTCCTTTCTTGTTAATAATTTTTAAGTATGATCTCTCAAACTTCGCTTTTTCTTCTTTATCTCTTTTGTGTATTATAATTCACATCATATGTATTTTATGAATTCCGGGTTTGATTTTTTTTGCTTTTTTCGTTTTCTTCCTCTTTTTACATTCTTTTTGCTTTTTTCTCACTGTTTTTTTCTTCTATTTACATGTGATTAAAACCGGTTTCTTTGTTTCTTAATTTAATTTAAGCTAATTTTTTGTATGCTTTACTTTTTGGTTGTTTTGTTAGCTGATTCCACTTCTAAAAGCGGAGTGTCCTCTCTCACTTTCACGCTCGCTGGTTTTTCTCGTCTCCTCTGTTCGCCTCTTCTTTTTGTCCCAACCTTCCTTTTGTCACCTCTCCTTTTCTCTCCCCCTTCCTTGTCTCCACTGTAGATCTCTTCTTCCTCTCAATTACCACTTTAATTGGATTTTTTCTTCATCTTTGATAACAACGCTTTGACAGTTTTTTCAGCAAAAGAAACTACTTTTTTTCTTGCTTTTCATGCTATTTCTGGGTTTTATTTTTGGGTCCTATTTATGGGTCTTTTTTGGATCCTTAGTTGTTGTATTTATTGTTTTTTAAGATTTTATTTTTAGTTCTAATTTACTTTTGTGTTTTCGGATTTTATTTTTTTTAACTTTTCTGTGTATTTTTAAGGTTTTATAAATAGGTTTCTTTTTTAAGTGTAATTTTTTTTATTGTATTTTGCATTATTTTTATGTTTCTTTTGTTTTTCGTTTACTTTATTTACATACGTTGTTGTTGTTGTTGTTTTTGTACTTTTTGTGCTATTGTTTTTTCTGATTGTTGTTGTTGTTATTGTGGTGATTCAAAAATTGGCACAATTTTAAGATAAAATCTAGAAAAAGACGTTGAACTTAGAAGAATTCGAAGGTTTTAATTGCCGAAAGGGTGGTCGATGGAAGGGGGATAGAGAAGGAGAGGCAAAAAGAGAGGGAAGAAGAAAGGGAGAGAGATGAAGTTTAAACTAAAGTTAGAGATTTTTTACTTACTCAATCACTTGTTTTCTCCGTTGCTATTAAAAATAGTTCTTAATTTCATTACTTTTAGAAGAACAAGACTAAAAACCAGAGCAAGAACAGAAAAAAGAAACAAAAACAGAAGCAATAACAAAAACTTCCTCTCTCAAAGTCAAAGTTGTTAAAAATGTGTGATGAATGAGTAGTTCATAAAAATTTTACACTTTTGACCGCGTTAAAGCAATAATAATGATAATAAAAATACCAACAACGATAACAACATAATGAGTATACCATGTCTACAAAAAGATGTGTACTTAAAAAATAACAACAGGAAAATCACAACAGCAACAAAGAGCATCAAAAGAGCATAATTTTTAAGAGTCATAAAAGGAATGTGTTGGCTTTTAAATGTAACCAGCTGTCAAAATAAATACGCGTACGTAGAACACAATATAAGACCCTCCTTACAACCAGACACCCTCCCATTCCTCCCACTACATTCCCTCCCTTCAGTTCCCTTAAGTAGTCACTGAAGTGGTTTTTCCTTAATTTGGAGTCATTGTGCTCGAAAAATCTTTTAATTCGGGAATCATAGCATTTTTTCTCGATTTTTAAAAATTATGGATTATAAAGTAATTTAGCATTAGCATTATCATCATTATCAATATCAACATTATCATTATAATCGTCATCATCAACATCATAATCATGTGTAGAGTATCGAAATAGCAGAGAAACAAAATTTTATTACCAAAAAAAGGTGACACAAAAAATCAAAAGCTTATTCATTGAACAACAGCCAATGTTGTTGTTGATGATAACGATTGGTTGTGGTTTTTGGTTTACTGTTGTTGTTGTTGTTGTCGTTGTTTGTTTTTGTTGTCAGCGGTAGTCATATTATACTCATTATTATTAGTGTTTTTTTCAAATATTTATTTAGCGATTGTTATTGTTGTTGTTGTTGTCTCTTCCACCGTCTCGATTGCACGATTTTACACGATCGCATCGTATAATTAAAATAATTTAAACCATCCACCGGATGTTAGTATTAAAGCAGCTGTTGTTATTGTTGTTGTTATTGTTTTTAATGTTGTCGTTGTTGTTGTTGAATAAAAATAATGAAATTTAGAGAACAATTAAAGCGAATAGCAACATATTTAAAATAGTTGTTAGGATTTTACTACAAATTAAAAACTTTGTTGCTTCTGAAGTTTCGTTGTGTAGTTTTTGTTGTTGTAGTTGTACGATGTTATCGCTGATGAAGAAAAAAAAACCAAAAAAAAAACAACACAACAACATCATCATCAGCAAAGTCTAAAATATGAATGAACAAAAATGGAAAATTTACGATAACCTTTCATGGTTAAAAAGATACGAAGAAACTATTTTTCGTTTGTTAATTTAGGGCGTTAATAATATTAATAGCAATAATAACAACAACTACAACAACAACACAAAAAATAACCAATCACCTTCGTTAGGATTGGAATTTAATAGGAATGTCTGTCAACAAAAATGTGAGACGCAATTAAATCCTAATAAATAATCATAAAGATTCCACAATCAAAAATAATCAACCAGCAACCAACAGTTTCAAGAACTGAGAGTGTTAGCTTCGGCCTGACCGACGCTAATGTGTACCCTACACACCCCCGTAGGTAGATTATTCGTATTTCACTTTTAGTCATATTCGAGTTCTTTCAGCATACTCGCTAATGGAGGAAAAGTGTTGCCAACTACTTGAAAAAATGCAGAATGAATTTTCGTTGATTTGTTTCTTTTATTGATTTCTATTGTCAAGTATTAACATTAGATTTAAAATTACGAAAGAAAGAAAACTCAAGTTGCTCCGAATTCTATTAAAAATTCTTTTAGTTTGGTTAAAAATACAACAAAACAAGAGAAATGCTAAAAAAGGGGCGAATCTCATCAATTGAACCGAACTACAAAAACACATCAACAACAACAACACAATAGTAACAACAACATCATCACCATCTGCATCAACAATCAATTGTAGAATTAAATCTGCACTTTTTTCGAAATATTTTGAATACTTTCTCAGTTTCTGATGCTATTTTAGAAGCAACTTAATGTCCTCCCCTCACTTCCTCCCCTTCTCCCTCGCCCAAAAGGGTTAGGAGTCTGCACATTTTAATTTCATTGCATTTTAAGGCAACGTACGATTACCAGTGCGATGCGGTACGGTATCCGGTGCTGGTATTCGGAGCGAAACCGCTGGTGGTACCGGCGATCAGCAAAGGAAAAAACGATAGCTTCTTCTTCTTCTTCATTATAGACGCTCACACGGTGAACATGCGTCGAAATGCAGCCAGTTGCGTTCACTGAACGTATGCTTGGCCGGTACCGTACCGCAACGTAACCGCAGTATTTGGGCCCTATTTTCCGTCTTATGGAACATTTTGTTGTTGTTGGTTGTAATTTGATATAAAATTGTCTATAATTGTCAATAAGTGGCTCCTCACAAACCTCGAAATCGAAAGTAAAGTTTATGAAACACAACCGACGGCTGGTTTTTTTTTTTTTCGATTGACTGCCTCCAATGAAAGCCACCCGCGCTGGTGTCGCTTTTTTGCTGCTGTTGCTTATGATTTCTTTTTGTCCACTTTTCAATCGCAGTGAAGCATGAAAGAAAATCATGAAGCAGACAAACGTACAAATAAGGTTGAAAAAGAAAAAAAAGATTGTAAAAAAAGAGCGAAATCATGAATCTTAAGAAAAGTCTAGAAAATCGTGATCATCGCTGCTAATTATAAAACTCAATGAAGAAATAGAAACTCCATCAGAGTGGCAAGAAGGAAGAGGAGGAAGGATGAGGGGGGGGGGGGGGCGTGATGGTCTGTTGAAATGGAGAGAAGATGCACCAAAGCCCGCTTTTTTCTAAGTAAATAATAATAAAATAAAATAAAATATAAAATATAAAATATAAAATATAAAATATAAAATATAAAATATAAAATATAAAATATAAAATATAAAATATAAAATATAAAATATAAAATATAAAATATAAAATATAAAATATAAAATATAAAATATAAAATATAAAATATAAAATATAAAATATAAAATATAAAATATAAAATATAAAATATAAAATATAAAATATAAAATATAAAATATAAAATATAAAATATAAAATATAAAATATAAAATATAAAATATAAAATATAAAATATAAAATATAAAATATAAAATATAAAATATAAAATATAAAATATAAAATATAAAATATAAAATATAAAATATAAAATATAAAATATAGTATAAAATAAAATATAATATAATATAATATAAATATATAAAATAGTAAATAGTTTGGAACAAAAAAGAAAAAAATCGTATTTAATTATAAACTACAATTCATTAAAAAAAGTACAATAAAACATAAAATTAAACAAAATAAAACCAAATTAAAAATAGATTACATCGTCTTTTTAATGACCTTTCTTTTAATAAAAGATTTAATAAGGATTGTTCACAGATACGGAGTCATGAGAGCTGCGTGTGCATGCGTGCGTTACGCGTTGCGTGTTGACGCCTTATTATTTATTATTATTTATGATTATTTATTTTTTTAAGTAACACAACAAACTGTTTTCGTTTTACGGGAAAGTGAAAATAGTTCACTGTAATCGGCCATATATTTGTTCGTTTCGGGCCCCAAACGAACTTCGAGGATGAGCTGCATCGCTGTCGTTTGTACTACGATACTATTGAAGAGCATGTACTACGTTCTTGAAGCCAGTACTACTGTGTATTGTCTTTTTTTAGCAGTTTATCTGAAGGTATCTCATATTCTTTTCTCTGTTCAAAAAGTACTACTATTCTTCTAGGATGTTTACTATTACAGAACTTCCCCAAACAACAACGTTGATGAGCTGTGAGTGTGGAGGCGTGACTGGAATGGCGTAGGCTGTGATGTGAAGACCGAAGGTTTCATTTTTGATCACTGAAGTCGTCGTCATCATGGTCGTCGCCATCGATGATTGTTGATGATGTTGCAGGTCTTGAATTTTTTCATTTTATCACAAGTGAAAATACCTTTATACGTTTCTTTCATACGAAACGAGGAAAGTGAAAGGAGGAAAGATAAAGAAGCCAGAAAATTCAAAATCTTTTAAAGGAAAACAACTCATGAAGCAAAAGCTATCGATTACAGTGGCGGTTATAAAAAAGTGACCAGTATTTTGGAATTATATTAAATTAAAGAGTGAAAAAGAGAGAGTCAAAACAACAACGGCAGCTGTATTTATTCTCTCCGGTTTCTGGTCCTAGAATTTCTAGAGAGAAATCATAATATAGGGTCCGCTATCTAACGTTTTTTTTTTCAACTAGTGCTTATTTCGTGAATGGTAACACTTAGCTCATGTCTGATTTGACAGATAATTAGTTTTATCCTTCCGCTGAACGAATATGGTTGTGTATACGCTTGAACAACGCTGGGAAATGGGCCTGCGATCGACTTACAGAAGATGCCGATTTTGCCAAAAAATCATCTTTTCAGATGAAGCTCATTTTGATCTTGGCGGGTTGTAAACAAGCAAAATTGTCGCATTTGGGGCACAAAAAAACCGCACGCATACATTGAAAAGCCGGTGCACCCAAAACGAGTCACTGTTTGGTGCGGATTTTGGTCCAGAGGCATAATTGGGCCATTTTTCTTCGAAAATGAGCAAGGAGTGACCGTTACAGTCAATGGCGATCGTTATCGGGCCATGTTGAAGAGGAGGATATTGGCAACATTTGGTTTCAACAGGACGGCGCTACGTGCCACACAGCCGAAGCTACACTCATTTTTTTATAGCATTTTCAAAAAAAAAAAATTATTTGCCGGACCCTATATTACTCTCTACGAGGTGTTGTTATTGTTTTTGTTTTTGTATTTTAATATTTGTTTTGTTTCTCTGACAGTCACTCGATTTTTTTGTACTATGTACTTTTATTATTACAACGGTTTTTAATTATTTTTTATTCTCGTTTTTCTTATATTTTTTTTATTTTTTATTCTTTTTTTAATTTAATTTCATTATTTTTTCAATGTTTGTTGTTTTTCATCTTTGTTTATTTTTATAAACCATCGGTTGGGGATCGAGTTACGCCCCTCAACTTATGTGATGGTTGTTGTTGTTGAAATTAAAACAAAAGCTAAAAATAGGCATTAATTAGTTGTTGTTGTTGTCGTCACTGTTAATCTTCTTCCTCTTCTCCATTTAGATTTTCTGATTCTTCTGCATCAAAACAAAACAACAGCAAGAACAAAAACAACGAAACAACACAACATGAAACGCAACGCTGAATTCATTGACCATGTTAAAAAATATTAAATTACTCAGAGCTCAGAGCTGAGAGGACGACAACGAGGACCACGACGAGAGCACGATATAAGAAAGAGACAGCATTTGAAGAAAACAACAACAACAAGAAATTATTTATACAATTATTAATTAAAAGAGTTCCGGTTGTTGTAAAGCAACAACTTTTAAAAGTTCTAAAATAATAAAAAGAATTAAAAATAATAAAAAATAGTAATGTTATTAATTAATATTTGTTATTATTCTTATATGTTATTAATTAATAATTTAGAATATTCTTAATATATAAAGAATTTAATGCTCTCTTCTTAATTCTTCTTTCAATTCTTCCTATAAAAAAAGAGGTTTTCTAAAATGAAAATCTTCTTGAAAACGAAACCGGGTGAGGGTCGTCTGTGGTGCTGATGTTTCATTTAATAAACTCAGAAAAAAGTTTGATGTTTCTTGTTTTTTCTTAATTAAAAAAAGATGTTTTGTTTTACCTGCATACAAAAAAAAAAAAAAAATAATAAAAGCCGAATCAATAAAATGTTCATATGCTTCTTTGAGAGTTAATTGAAATTTAACAATAAAAAGCTAACAACAACTACTGAGAAAAAAGTACACAATTTGTGAAAATAAATACTAAAAAATAAATAAAAGTGTGAGTAAATATCTACGAGTACTAAAATATTGTACAGAAATATTAGAAGCTTAGTTAAATATTTACTCGTAGCTTTGAATGCGGTTGCTAAACAATTTTAAGTCCAAGTTTAACTTTAATAAACATCAGTTCATAGCTGATGACTTATAATTTAAATGAGTGAGTAATGTGAGTGAGCATAGTAATGATGATCATCATCATGAGGTATCAAGAAATAAAATGGTCATGAAGTAAAGTGATCATGAAATAAAATTATCACCACAGAGGTAATGGATCATAGTACTGATTACAGTCCGTGGTCAAGGTCGATTAATTGTCAGTTGATGAAAAGAATGATTAACATTTTTTATTCAACACATTAAATTTAAATACATAACAAGATGTTGTGTTAAATTTAATTCTTTGTTCAGTTCAAAGAGAATCATTAAAGTGCATCGTACTTATTTTCATTTTAATTAAATAATAACGAGAACATGCTTAAGTGTATATATTGTGCATTTCAGTTTAAAAGAAACTTCATTTCCACTTCACTGTTTTTAAATAATATTTTATTTATTATTAGTTAGTTTTATAAGACTTTATAAGATGGTGGAAGACTTTACGGCGATACTCATTAAACACAACAGCATCATCATCGCAATCACATCATCACATCTTTTGACATGCGATTTTCATGCGATTCAGAGGAGGCGAGTGACGCGGCGTTTTGAACACCATACTTTGCAGTTACCGTTGACTGAACGGCCCGTTCCACCCCTTAAATCAGACCACACAACAGGCTGCACAGTGAACCTGTGGTGAAAATCCTAGTCTCTGGTCAAACTGTAGTAATGAAGGCGACTCATCATTAGTTTAGTTTTCGTCCTTCACGCCTACCCCACCACTCACCCTCACGCCCTACCCTCATCACCCCCGTTGCCCTGATCATGTGCCACTCTGCGGTGCTTTTGTTTGAATGTTGAGGTTGACGTGTGAGCGTCTGTGTGTGTCTCTGTGTTTGTGTTTGTGTGTGTCTCTGTGTTTGTGTTTGTGTTTGTGTGTGTTTTTTCGTGTTTGTGTGTCGTATATCCCTTGACGTTTCTTTGCCACACCCACTAATTTTCACTACGCTTTGTACGAAAATTCTGGCGGATTTTCATTGTTTACATTTTCATGTTGATCGTTTTGTGGATTCAGTTAAACGAACCAAAAGAAAATAAAACAAACAAAAATAAAAAAAGGTACAGAGGGGGGAGATAATACAAGAAAAAAAACGAAGAAGAATAACAACAAAAAGAATGATAAAAAGAAGAAGAAAAAGGGCCGATTTTTGGAGGTGGCCATAAAATGTGTTGTGTAAAAAACTACAACATTTTAAATACATTTTTTACAAAGAATAGAATAAAAAATCGAATTAAAATTAAAATGTCACTCGAGTTTCGATTACGATTTTAACTCACCTTTTTTCAAATCCAGTGATATTTCTGTAATTATCCTTTAATTAACAGAAACGGAAAGAAACCTGCAAGGAAAAGAAAACAAGAAATTTATTTTAGTTAATAAATAAATTAATAAATTCAAACAAATTTAGTACATCATTAAAGAAACTTGAGAAATGTTGATAATAATTTTAAAAAAATATAACTATATAAACTTACTTTATATAAAGATAAGAAATAAGATGCGGAGAATAGGAAAGAAGATGGGAAAAATAGGAACAAAGAAGCAGGAGAAACATGAGAAAAATTGGGAAAAAAGTGCAAAACGAAGGAAGTATATAGGAACAAAAGATAGGAAGTCGATTGGGGAAAATATGAAAAAATTGGTGGGAAAATATAAGAAAAATAAATGACTTCTAGTCTCAAACCTACAAAAAAGAGGAGATTAAACTTAAATTTCCAAAAAAATTCTTCAAATTTAATTTAAAGACGATTTCTATAATATTTCTTCTATTTATAAAAGTTCAGTAAAATATGTCTATTAATTTTTTTTAAACATGACTCGAATTACTAAATTCATTTCAATAAAAGTTAATAAAGATTAAACTTGTTGTCTGATGATAATGATATCTTTAATCATATTGTTTTTATAGATACATCATATATATAAAAAACCTTATACACTTAAATTTTATATACAATCTTAGAAAACATCATAGATTTGAAATATCTTATGAAGATAAATATTCTATATCATTTCATCATCATTTTCAAGTCTCTCGTTTAATGTTCTGATCTTTTAGTGGTTGTTTTATTCGCAATTAAAAAATAATCTTGTCTTATCCTAATAAAGATAATTGTTCTAAAATAGAAGATTGTAACCGGGTTGAAAATTAAAACTTTTCTGCTTAATAATGTTGAATCATATTCTTTAATATAAAAATTTACTATAAAAATTCTATTTATCTATAAGCAAATGTAAGAAGAAGAAGAAAAACAACAAAAATACTTCAAAACAAGAGAAATTATTATATAATAAACAAAATAAATAAACTAAAAAAGATTCTAGAAAAGAGAAGAGTTTTTGTTGTGATGGTTTAAAGCAATCATCGGGTTAATTCAAGAAGCATTTGTTTCTGTATTAATTTTTAATGTTGCTGTTGTTGTACTTTAATGAATATTAATAAATTAATTAAGAAGAAAAATAAAAAACTTTATTAATTAAAAAGAAGGAAGGAATTAAAGAAGAACCACAGGGAAGAAGTATAAATAGTTAATTATTAATTATTGACACACTAAAATCATACACGAGGATGTACATAAATAAGTAATAATAAAAAATTTCCAAAAAAATTCGCTGTTAAAATAAAGATGATGATTAATCAAGGCCGAATCAACCAGATGATTATTCAAGGTTCTCTTCGGGTTTATTTTTTTCTATAGTAATTAATAAAATTATTAATGCATACTCGTACATATTTGTATACAGTACACTCTCGATAACTACTTTAGGAAAAAAGCGATGGTGTTCACGGTTTCGAGATGGTTAACGCTTGAGATTATGAATAATTATTAGGGAAACTTAGAAAAAAATCTTTTTAATATAAAAATCATATTCATTCTTTTCAATACATAAATTTTATTCCTAAAACGGTTGAAATCAATAAAAGACTAACGCAAATGAATTTCTTCTACAGAATGCAAATAGAGTTCCATATATTGTGTCTTTCATAATGCCATACTTGTTTCAATAAACCTGTAATACTGCAGCCACTCTTTAAGTGCTCCATAAGTGTTCCTTAAGTGCTCCATTTATGTTTAAAAACGCTGTACAAATGGTTTTCCGGCGTCGACAGCACTTTGGAGACCATAATTTTGGGACTACCCTCGTATTAATAGTGTTTTATAGAATATCCTTTCTTTTTTTTTCATTATAGAAAATAAATTTTATTATGCACTCATAAATCAGAATCTTGTTTTTCGCACCTCAGCTACAGCCACAGTGCAGCCAGATCCACTCAACCGCTTCAGCTACAATTACACTAGAAATGGAAACATCCTCTTCTCCTTCCCCCCCTAAGGCAACAACAACACGTTGCTCTCTTTCTATGTGCAGCATCGAAATCGTCATACGATGTGGTGGACACGCGATCGTGTTCTTGTTCTTCGTGCACTTTTCGTTCATTGTCTATATATTAAGGAAAATACGAAGCTTACGATGCAGTCGCCATGCAGTTGGCAGAATTTTTGCCATTGAATACTTTGAATACACTACACACTCGTTACTTATGTATGTTTACTTTTTTTTATTGCAACTGATGCTTACTGTGCAATTTATTTAGTCGTTGTTAGCTCAATCATTGCTTTTGCAGTTAATAAATATTAAAGTTTCTTATGTTATTTAGTTTGCATTCATTAGTTAGTCGCTTTGAAATGGCTTCAATTAATAACTTATGCTTAAAATTATCTTCTATAAATAATTTATTTATAATTGCTGTGTGTTTTTTGTCCTTACCTCAAAATAAGCACCTGAATAGTAAGCAACTAATTTTAACATTGATTATCATTACATAAAATATGCTGATTTGATTGAACCAACGTACAATAACAAAATAAAAGAAGAAACAACCAAATAATCCATAAATAAATAGTGAAAAAAATAATAAAAAACAATCCTTATTAAAATTCTCTTTGATGAGATCACAACTATTTTTAGCGATTGTGTTATTTTTAAAACCTTTTTTTTTTTTTATTCATCTTAATTATCGAGTACTTCTTAATTCAATGCTGGAATTATAATCAATAATTAAGTTTAAGGAGTTTAGTTGGGGAGAAGAAGAACAAGAAACTTAACCACAACGAAGCCACAACAACAACATCAACAGCAATAATAATAAATAACAAACGTAAGAGGCAAAAAAAATGTTAAACGTTTGATTAGTTAAGAACGATGTTGCTGTTGTTGTTGTTGTTGTTATCATTCTTTTTGTTGTAACCTTGTGTGTTGAGGGCATCAACGCAATAAATAATCAGTTGATTGTACAAATAATTTTATGCGGTTGCATTTGCAGTTGGCAACTCTAAAATGTGCAGCATGTTAGACATGAAAAAAAAGAAACGAACAGAACTCGATGATGACGTGTCTGAATGCTGTCAGCTCAGCGTCATTTCGGATTTAAAAACAGATTCGAAATAACGTTTAAAATCAACTGTTTTGCAATTCGTTCGAGTTCGAACTTTTAATTAAACTATTTCATCAAATTTAAAGTAAACTTAATTACACAAGCACAATGTTTGTAAATTTCAACAAATTTTGTTGAGTAAAAAAGTTTAAAAACTTGAAAGCAGAAACCTAAACCAAATCATTTCATTTTTAGTTTCATTTTAATTTAATTTTAAAAAAAACATGTTTTAGTAATTAAATTATTAAATATTCATAAATCACAAAGAGAATTTTTAAAAAAGTTCAAATAGTTTAAAATAAAGAGAAATAAATGTGTTTTTTCAATTTTTTTCTCTTGATTTTTCGAATTATTTACAGCTCATTAAAAATCAGTTCCACGCTTCATTAATTCTTGAGTTTTCAAGTAGTGAAGCCAACCAAATAAATCAAAAGTGCACTAAAATGGTTTTTTGAAGAGAATTCAACTCGATTGAGCAGAATTCAGAAGGCGTGGGTGGGTGGGTGGCTGTGTAGGAGTCCTTCCTCTTGACACCTTCACATCCCACAACTACAACTACAACGAGCGTGTGTAGTTTTTGTGTTGTTGTTCTTTTGTTGGTTGATTTTTTTAATGAATTTATTAGAATCTAAATTATTCATGTGTTCATTTATTTAACAACATTGCGTCAACGTTGGCAACTCTGGCGCCTTTCAATAGACTGTTGAATAGCTTTTATTGAAATGTTTTTTTTCTCTTATATCAATGACGCTGCTTTAAATAATGAACAGTGATTCACGGTGATTTTTTTAGTGCTTGATTATGATAAAAAAAGAAAAAACGACGAATCGTTGAAAAAGAAAACGTTGCTTAAAATAGTTGTTTAGAAAAAAAGGCAACAGCAATAACAATAAAAATAACAACAACACAATACTAGAGACAAATGTGTTGGAAATAAATTTCCCTAACTTTTCCCCCTCCTCCCCTTTCCCCTTCCACCACTCATTGTAGTCATTAATAACCTCAAATTGAGAGTGTTATGAAAAACAACAAAAATTTAATTCAGAAAATTAGGTTATATATTTAGATTTAGGATTAAAATATATCGATTGGAATTAAAGATTGTAATCTTTGATTATTTATTTGAATGCATTTAATGTAAATCATGCAGATGTTTATAAACGTTTTTTGCTTACAATATTAAAAGTTATAAGAGTTGAGTATGATTTTGTGACATATAAACATAAAAACATGTGACGATCGTATTTTCAGAAAGGATTTTAATGAATGACGATTTTCGTTGATATCAAGTGACATATTCTTTGAGTTTTATTTTAGGATTTTCTCACCGAATTCGAAATTTTAGAAAACAAATCAACTGATCGCGATGATGACCTTCAATAGAGTCACCAATTATGTTCATCTATCATGATTTCAGCTCTCATTTTAACTATTTCTATAAACTGATAGTGACTCATGATCATCACAACCAATCTTCATTATCATCATCAGATTAAGTATGAAGATTTGAAGATTTATAGAATATACAGAATTCTTGTATTTATCGAGTATCTGATGTTATCACCTGTATAGGAGAAAGAGAGAGAGAGAGAATCAGTGTCAAAGTGAATGAAAGAGACAGATACTTGGTTTTTTCATTATTTTTATCCCCGCCATGTGAAACTTCTTCTCACAACAAGAATTATGTTTGGGACTCTTTTTATTTAGAGATTTTTTTCTATTTTAGAAAAGATTTTCCTTTAAAATAAATCTATTTTCTTTGCTTGTTCTTCTTAATTTTTTTCTTCTTCTTCTCATATAACAAAACTTTAAACCGGCATCACTTCTGGTTGGCTCATTTTACTCATTTTACAAGTAAAAACGTAAAACTGTTTATTGTTGTTGTTTTTGTTGTTTCTCTCCTTTTCGTTTCTCATTCTTTCGTTCTTGTCGTTTAGTCATTAAAATCTAATTCAATTAAATTCTGAGTTTTAGAAAAATTGCAGAAAATCCTGCCTTCGTTACTGACCTATTTTAACTTCTGTTACAAACGTATACACAAGGAAAGAGTGAAAGAGAGAGAGGAGAGGGGAAGACAGAGAGAGGGAGAGGGGAAGACGATGCACAGCAAAAGCAAATGACAAAGAAAAAATTTGAAGACACGACGAAGCGGAAAATTAACACAACTCAGAAAAACTCAAATAAATAAAAAAGAGAATAGAAAAAAGAATGGAAAAAGAGAAAAATATGTATAATATGAACAACAGCTGAAATTAATGGAGTAAATAAAATTAGACCACAAGAGAAGGAAACAGAGAGGAGGACGGAAAAAGAAGGACATACACAGAGAGAGGTTGCGGGACAAATAGGGAGAGTGAGAAGGGGAGAGATCAATAGGGAAAGAGTGATCAAGGGAGAGAAGGAGACTGAAAGGGAAAAGAGACGGAGTTCAATGCTGGAGATGAGGCTGTGGTGGGAGGCTGCTTACAGGTCGCCTTCATTTGTTATGTTAGATGGTCTACAGTCCTGAACTAGTCCAAAGGTAATGTCGCTAAAAAACTGTCCGCTAAAAGGTGACTCGGCCACTGCGATAGCCCTCTCACCCGCTTATAGATCCGACTCCCTTACCCAAAATAGTTCTCCTCATAAAAACAATATTTAATGCAATCCATTATCAACCCCTTACCTATCCTAGTATTCGCCCCATAAATGTCTGCCTGCACCATAACGTCCAATTATGCTCCATAACTCATCTGTGTATCTCACATGTGTACAATGTCGACTTTCATGAATTCATACCCCTCATGCGCGCGTCCATCTCCCTAACATCCCCTACATTCTGCAACAATAGCCTACTCCCATACGCCTTACGCAAAGTAGTACTCACGATTTTCTGGAGCGGATAAAAATACCAGTTCTGGGTCCCACATATCGGCCTGCAGGATCTCTCGAGCTTATGCACTTTCAACAGCCCGTACATATACGGCAGTCCGACCCGATCACATGTCTCCTTGATCAGTAAGTCACGTAGCATTCGACGATTAAATGGCTTGTCCTGCTCAGGCGACCACCGATACACTGCCCTCAGTTTTTTCATTAAGTGGCAGTATCCCTTGTACAAGACTCAATGTCTCATCCAAAATCGCCCTCAGCAACTTGTCCATGTCCCCCTTCCTTCTCCTACCTACTCCTTCCTACTCCTTTCACAGCTGCTACATATTGGGCTTGCACCCCCTTCACGCATTCACGAAGATAATCCACTGGATTCTTTGTGTGCCACATCATTGCAACATACGTCCACCATTCTAGTTCGCTGTGGAACCACGAATCGAGGCCCATAACTCAATAATACCGACTGAGGAACGTTCAACTCAGTCAGATTAATAAAGCCTACTTTCACCTCCACCGGTCGACACAAAGACGTTGATGTTTTAAAAAAAACAGGGAAGGGGGTGACAGAGAGGACAGACGGGATCATAGCGAGGGATAGTGTAGGTTTAAAAAGTGCATAGTGTGGGATAAGGAGAGAGGGAGGGAGAGAGAGAGAGAGAAAAGTGCAGAGACAGAGATGTGGCTTTAATGAGTGCAGATTTTCAGGTGTAAAACTCAGTGAATGGAATAGAAAAATCCTGATGATTCTTTTATGGGTAGTGAGTGGGGAAGAAACCGCATCAAAAACGAGGGCCGTGGCATTGGAACCAGTTCAAAGAGACTGATAATGGACTGTGGTTCATAGGGAGGTAAGAGGGCGCGAAACTGGTGGAAAAGTACGGAGAGGGGCGTGGTTACATAAAACATATGTTGTAGTTAACGGCATAAAAGCTAGTTTAGCTAGTATTAGTAACAACCAGAAAAAATAATCCAACCCGTTTGGCATTTTGCCAAATTGACACAATAATTTCAACATGTTTCTCTTAAATTTAATATAAAAGTATTCAGGACAAATTTTATTAAACTCGTAAATGTTCTAAATAATAATATTTCATTTTCGATTTCTATGATCAAACCCAACAACATAAATAACAAACCCAAAAACAACAACAATATATTCGAAACAACATATGCACCAGCATCCAAAAACAAAATTTGGTAAAAAAAAGCCCACAACAACCATTTTTTTTTTTCGGTTCTACTCTTAAATCTTTTTTATGTACCGTTGAGTTTGTAACGGTTGGAGCTCAGATAAGCAGCCAGTCAGCCAGCATGTTGTTACAGTTACGAAATGTTGTTGTTGTTGTTGTTGTTATTATTATTACCAATTGTATCAATATATTATTATGTTGTTCTTGTTGTTAGGCAAATTGCCAAATAAAGGGACTCATTCTATCCCTCTCTTTCTGTCTCCCGTACTCTTTGTCTCTCTTTCTCTTTTCATCTCTTTTCCCGGTATTTCTTTATTCCTGTGGATTTTGTTGGAATCTCAAAATTAACGCAACATTTGACCCTTGTTTAGCATAGAAAAGAATGTTCCTTATAAAAAATAAAAAAAAAAACAAATAAATAACAAACAACAAAATAAGAGCATGTAATAAACAAAATGATAACAAAAGAAAAAGCAAGAACAAAAATATCAACATCTTACGAAGCCAGCATTTTTTTTGCATAAAAGGGACAAATTTCCCTCATATTTTATGACCGTAACTTTGTCAAAAGTCAAAACAAATTTTCCGATTTACATTCACGCAGAGCATAAAATTAATATACCTAATTTTAGTACCATTGTTCAGTTATCCATATGGTACCATTTAGTACCATGGTACCAATAGATGGAAGTTCCACAACAGAAGAACTAAAACAATATGTAAAAAAAATGCATTTACTGTAAGTGTTTAGTTGAAAGCCAGTGAGAGAGAAAGAGAGAGAGAGAGAGAGAGAGAGAGAGAGAGAGAGAGAGAGAGAACGAGTGAGAGTAGCAATGAAAAGGCCTTCATTCTCCATGAAGCTGAAGCAGATAATGATGATGGAGATGAAGAACTACATTCAAGTACGTCGAATACTCTTTAAAACAGTGAATAAATGTTTTATTATAGAAGAACACTGTATTAGTCAATGAATGAATGATTTAAAGGTCCTTTTCCATGATTTTGTTGTTTAAATATAATAAATTTATGGCTTGGCTTTCTGTGAATATATTTAAAGCAATCGAGAAAAGGTTAAAAGCTGAAGAGGTTCATAAAATTCGTTCCTTGTGGTTCTTTTTGACCACAAAGTGTAATAACTCAAAAACACTTCTCACTTCAAGAACATTTATAAAATATAGAAGATGAGGACCGTTTTAAGCGTTCTCTCTCTCTCTGTCTCTCTCCCTCTCTCTCTTTTCTATGTTTAAATCGCGTGAACCACGTAAACTTTGTCAATTTCAAGGAAAATAAATTTTATCTCATAATGGGTAAAATGGGTAAAAAATGCCCCTTTTCTTTTGGTGCCAATAATTCACACAAATTTAAGCACAGGTTTTTGTTTTGTGTGGCTTCTCTGCCCTCTTCTCTTCCTCCTTCCCTGCTCTTCGCTTTTAGGTGCCTATAATTTTTTGTCATAAATCGTGCTTTATTTGGCGCTGTCCCTATCATTTGTCTGGCAGGAGGAAAATAAAAAAGGGAGCAAAAGACGAGGTAAACTCAATTTTAGTAGCAAATTGAGCGCTTGAGTTGAGTGCCAAAAAAAGTGGCTTTACTTTTTTTGTTTGGTTTGTTTTATCGCATTTTTTGCCATTGGCATATTTTTGAATATGCAATTTTAAACTACAGTCTTCACTGCTCAGTTCGTCCTTTGTGCCAGCCGAAGATGAGACTCTTAAGGAAAACTGGTCTACAAAAGAAGCAACATTTTCGGGAGACAAGCATTTCTTCGTGAGAGTCCGAGAGAGTGGAGTTTTTAATTTAACTTTCAGCATCATCATTTAAGAATTTGACTTAAGTTGTAGTTTTATTCTTCTTTTTTAACACGTTGCTGAATGTGAAAGTTAAAAATTTATTATATTGTCACACGTGACAACGAAACATTTCATCATCTTCCTTGAGATTCGTGAGTCTTTCTTGAAATGTCATGAAAATCAAAAAAGAAGAAGAAGTGGAGGAGTAGTGAGAAGAAGAAGAACAAGTATGGGAAGGTTATATTTTATATTCTTAGTTGGAACTCTACAAGCTTATTATGGCAACAATAAAAAGCTGTTTTACTATTATTAAGAAAATCACACTCTCTCCTTCTCTGTCTTTCTCTCTCTGTCTCTCTCTCTCGTCCATGCATTCATACACCTTTACGCAGAAGAGACCAACGAAGTCAAAAACACTTTACAGCATGTGTCACCCATTTTGCCCCGACCATTTTGTGATATGAAAAACTTTTGCAATAAAATTTCTATAAATTTCGCTAAGCTTAAAGAGAGAGAGAGAGAGAGACGGAGGGAGAGGGGCGGCTGGGGGCAAAGAGCCCGCAATAAGAATGGAGGTGGTAGCTTTGGGCGAAGGAGAGAGCCACAAAAACGGGCGCTCTGTTGGGACGTCGAGGTTCAGATGAGATACGATATGACTGCATACATACATATATATATACATACATACATATATATACAAGGTTGTACATGTGTGTGTGTGTCTGAGTGTATTTGTCTGTGTCTGTGTGTCACGTAAGTGTGCCTCTAGTTAACGCAGATCACATGGCGAGGACCTCCTGTGGAGTGACTGGCAGCTGGAGAGCTCAAATGCTATTCAGATCACACACATACATACTTAGACACACACATACACACACACACACATGCAATTTGGTTCATTTACTTGAACTCTCGCCGGTTCGCTTGCTGTGTGTTTGAATGAGTTTTCGTTTTTATTTTTGTTTTTTGTTTTTTTTTGGAGATTTTATTGAAATTCAAATGAAATCGTCATCAATAAGGTGGCAACAATTCTAAAGTGTTGCCGTCTGTGAGAGACAGTTGTGTTTTCTGCTTAGTTATTTATTTATATTTCTTTATATAATCTGTTGATTATTAATGAATCGAAATTAAATCCAGATGCGATTCTCTTTTTTGAAGTGTCATTTTTTTGAAAGCATAATAAAGGAAATAATAGGAATAATTATAAAATAAAAAAACATACTAAAAGTAGAAATATTAAATTAATAAAATAAATAATAAAAAAACCCCAAAAAGGTGTGGTTTTCAAAGAGATTCAATTTAAATTTTATTGATACTAATAAAACCATCAAAACCCAAAAAAAACCCTTCGCCTGAAACGAAAAAAAAAAAATCAACAGTTATTATAAAAGAGTCAGTATTCAAAATTGCACCCCTGTTTTTAAAGTATTCAAAGCCTTCTGCAGCATGACAAATAATACCAAATAAGCTACCGAATAAACAACAACAACAAACATTTTACTCATGTACGTACGTACAAAGAAAGTTTTTTATTTCCCATTAAATTTTTATTACCAACGCCTTGTTAAGTACGAGTACATCATCAGAAATTCGCAATGAACAATTTGAGGGCCAAAAACAAAAGCAATAACAAGAACAACAACAAGAACAAGAACACCAACTTGCAAATAACTGAAGAAAGAGTGAAACAGAGAGAGAAAGAGAGAGAGAGAGGGAGAAAGGGATGGATGGTGATGACAATCAAGGTCGAACGTATACCGGGTGCGATACGGTATCCGCCAACGGTATTTGGAACGATGCCGCTACGCTTACTGCTACTTATTGGCCATGACCACACGCAGACTGTTTTGAAGCGGTTTCATCACTTTTTTAAGAGGAAAAGGAGAGGAAGAAAGGGACAAGTCTACACTCTGGATTCAAGGGTAGAGAATTTGTGAATCGCAAGTCGACCCTGCTTCTCAAATACTCTATACGACTTTCTGACGATTATTTCAAGAATCCAGTAATGAGTCTCATTCAAAAAAATCTGCGTGCGGCCAAGGTCACTATGATATACAAACAAACACTATGATATGCACATAACAATAAAAGAAAATTGAAATGAGACTGACAACAAATACAGCATCAGCCAGCAACAAAAGAAAAGCAAAAACAAGAAATCAAGAACAATTGCAACATTAGATCGAAGTACGTTACATAAACAATAAATGCAATAACAATAACAAGGACAACAACAACAACAACCTCATGTTCAACCATTACGAAAATGTCTTAAAAACAAAAATAAATCTGTTTCAAAATTTAAATTCTCCCTGCAGGGAGGTCGACATGTCTGTCTACTTAAGAATGGAGACAGACGGAGACATAAAAATGTGATGAAAGTCACCCTTAAAATATGCTACAAAATTTGTAAAATGTTAGTACAATGCAACAAAAAGGGAGTTGGAAGAGGGGGGGGGGGGGTCGAAGAAGGAAACGAACAACAACAATGACGACAATAACAATCATGGTGCAACAGTAGGACTTCAAATTCAACTTCACTTCAGTTCACTTCAGTTGAATTGAGTTGAATAAAGTTGGGATGAGTTGAATTGAGTCGCAAAGAGATGTCACGATGAGAGCAGATGAGAGCAGATGAAAAAGAGAAACAATTTGTAGCCACTCGAGGGTGTGTGTGTGTGTGTGTGTGTTTGAGCAGGGACAATCCTCTGTCTGTCCCTGCCGAAGCTGCTATTTGTTCTGTCTCCCTGTTTCACTGTCTCGCTGGCTAAGAGTACTCGTTTGTTGTTGTTGTATCCTTGCATGCGTTTGAACATCTAATAAATTCATGTCAAAATATTCTTTTTTTTGAGTCCTTAGAAGACTACAATAACTCGTATGAACAAAATATGCTTAGAAAAGTGTTGTAATTCGTTTCCTGATCCCCTCACAATTTTTCAATTCTATGAACATGTCGATTATGTTGTTGTTGTTCTCAGTTGCTTTTGTCGTTTTATTTCTCAAGAGGACGACCACGTGTTTAACGCGTCAAAGAAAATGAAACGATATCGAAATGATTCAAGTGCTGACGACACGCACGCAGCCAGGCAGACACTCATCTTTAGACACACACACACAAACACACACACACACACACATACACTTATAAATACAAACAAGAGTCCGAGTACAAGCAAAAGCAGAGGCAACTTCTGCCTGAAGCAGCACCGCAACAGCGACTGCGGGGCGGGGAAGCGGCACACAAGCGACTCGTGAGCGACACAGCAGCAGCAACAGCATCTGTCGACGCTTCACCGCTTCTATTGTTTATTTTAATTGGAGGGCTCTCAAGGGAGGAAAATTCAATATCAAGTAATTTGATATTTTGTTTTTTCTTTTCCAAAAAAGTCCTTCTACAGGAAGGGATGAAAAAGAGATCCTTTTCGACAAATTAATGATTTCAAACATGTTTGAGATTGGAAATTTTTAAATAAAATTCGGTTAAAATATAAAAGATTCATGGGTACGAGAAGATAACTCCGTAAAAACAAAAGGAAGACGTTAAACAAATTTCGAAAAATGTTCATCATCTTCAAAATGACATCAATAAACTTCATATCTTGGAAAAGATCACTGATCACTAAGGAAGTTAATGGACTTTTCCAAAAATATATTGATCCATTGGTCCATCAACAAGTTCTCGAAAAAACTTCATTTGAACCTTGACAATTCATCATTCAAGGAGAAAAACCACTTGAATTAATTAATTCATTCATCGAGACAGACTACTTTATTAATCAAACATTAATTCATTCATTATTCATCGAAAAACATTACTTAAACGAGTTAATCATTCACTATTCATCGAAAGAAAGGATTCAATCATTGATTCCTTAACTTTTCATAGAGAAAAGCACTTGAATCAATTCACTCATTCATCAAGAAAAAGTACTCGAATTCATTCACTGGTTCATTCATCACTGATCGAGAAAAAGCACTTTGAATCGTTCATTCTTCAGTTTTTTACATGGATTCTTCATCATTACTTGGCGACAAGGTTCTCAAGGATTTTCAAGAAGCAAAAGCAAAAAGATTGCATGAATGAATGCAGTCGTTGTTGCAAACCATGAAAGAGCAACAAAGAACAATCGAAATAAAGTGAATAAAATGAAACGAGGCAAAATATTGAAATGCTAAACTGACAAACACTCCCGCCGTCGTTGGTGAATAACGATCAAGAACACACATGAAACACGAGTGGCAACGATCTTTCGACGAGCAACGAGAGGGGAAGAGGGAGAGAAAGCGCTAGAGAGAGGGAGGGAGGGTGGTTAATAAAAATGGTAAAGTTACGCACACATTTTTTTAAGTTTCTCTTCTTCCACATTTTTATTGTTGAGATTTTTGGGTCATGCAATGAAATACGATACACGACGAGTTAAAAACTCTGCTCGAGTGGTTGCGGGGGACGATGGAAAGGAGGGGGAAGAGGGGAGGGGAGATAAGAAGATAAGGAAAAATCACCGCATTCTGGCAAAAAACACAACGAAGATAACAAAAGATGCGTGACACTGATAAACAAATAAAAAATATTGGCGGAAACAAGAAAAGATTAAAAAAATAATAATGAAAAACGTATCAAAATGTCAAAAAAATTGGAACACGGAGGTGAGAGTATGGAGAACACGGATATAAATAAGAAGAAGAGCAAAAAGACAAAAAGTTCGGTGATAAGAAACTTTCACGCAAAAATAAAAGCGCTGATGGAAAAAAAGAAACCAAGGACTAAACAGAGATAACATAATTTTAAAATACAGATTATATTTAATCAATCAAACAAAGTAAATGAAATCCACAGCAAAATCAAACTAATCCTAAGTCCAAATAATAACATTTCGATTACATTT
The DNA here is from genome assembly GCA_949629155.1 of Myopa testacea. Taxonomy (NCBI): domain Eukaryota; kingdom Metazoa; phylum Arthropoda; class Insecta; order Diptera; family Conopidae; genus Myopa; species Myopa testacea. Next base: position 27,660,233 of record OX451345.1, read on the forward strand.
AAACTTTTCACATTCTAAAAATGTGAAAATTTTAGATTTTTTATTTGAATACTGTTTCTATACCGTTTTTATACGTTGTCCTCTTAACGCGTTATGAAATCTAAGCTGATTAAGAGCTCAGGTTCTCAATTTTCAAGGTTTCCCTGTGCCCAAGATCATGAAGATTGCTTTCGAATACTGTTCTTCTCTATTTATAGTTCCTTCGCATTCGCAACTCTACTTTGGCATCCTTTTTTAGGATTTATTATAGATCTGGTTCCCTTCTATTCAACACTCATTTCTCAACCTTATAAATGATGATCAACGACGAAATATGGATCATAGACAACCTAATCGGCTTTTGTGTAAATACAACTTTTTTCTAAATCTTTCATTACTTTTATTCCACCCTTATCAAGGACAATGGACTAGGATTATGGTGATTAACAATACTGTCGCATTTCCAACACATCCCTGAAATGGGATACAGAAATGTATTCGATTCGAATACTGTTTCAATGAATATTTTTTGTGGGTTACACTTTGGCTGATGTCAGACTAAGCCGCTTGAGTCCGAACTCTATCGCGTTGATTGGTTGTGACATGGACCAACCAATCAGAATGAGTGAGTCCGGCTTCAAGAGGCTTAGTCTGACATCAGCCAAAGTCTAACATCGGCCTTTGAGTATCTTATCCAAAGTATGTTCAACTGTGATTCCGTTTTGTATGGTTATGTATATAAAAACGGGTTTGTTAGCAATAATTAGTATTAAGTAAAAGTATGTCTATAAAAGTAGTATTTAAGAGTATGTTTACAAAAGTGGTTACTGTAATTGAATGACATTTTGGCTGTAATTCCTTTTCAAGTCTGTAGTTATTCTCTTTCTCTCTCTTTCTTGGATAATGTCAACTGTCAGACGTACTGGCAGATGTCACTTGAAATAATTTGTTAAATCTTAAAGAACAAAAATGACTTGAGTCAATTCTATAATCTTTGGCTTGAATTTTCTATAACCTGGTACTTTAATTATAATTACAAATGGTATATGTATGTATGTACCTCGTGTATTTAGATAATATTATGTCATCAACTTATGTCGCTTATGAATACAAAACTAATGAACTTACTGAATAATATGAGTTCCACTTTAATGTGATTTTCTCCGCATGTGTTTTTTATCCATTTTCGGTGAAAGGTTTGTGGCAATATAGATCTAAAATAATAAAGAAAGCTAAATTAATGAATTGAATTAATTAGTAAAATAATATACAATGGTGGTATGTAGAAGTCAAAAACAGGGGAGGGGAGGGGCAAGTTAATGAAAATTAAGTGTTTTCATTTATAAAAATCTTAAGATTTTTTTTCTAACAAAGCAAAGCACAGGTTAGCGTGTCAAAGTGACATCAGACGTTGACACTTGAAGAGGTCAGCTGATTGAGTGAATCATAAAGGAAGTGTTATGAACCACCAAATGGGAAAGAAAGGGAAGAGAAGTGATAGAGAAGGGCCGGGAAAGGAATGGAAACGAACAGCAAAGGTAGAGGACAAGAAAAGCTAAGGCAAGCGATAGGGAAGGGAAGTGAATTGGAAGGAAAGGAAAACGAAAGGGAAAAGAAAGTGAGTAATTATTTTGCGTAACTTTTAAATGCTAAAAATAACGGATAAAAAAGTAGGAGTGACCGTTAGTCTACCGAATAATTAATTATGACAGACGTTTAAGAGAGAAGACACACTAGAGACAATCTCTTCAAAGCGTTTATAATCTACTTAAAATAATCGTAGAATAGAAAATATTTTCGCGCAGATAAAAATATATCTCTACAACCTTATGAGGTGCTTTTATAGACCTATAGAAGAGGATAGAAGTTTTTTACGGAATTTTATCTTTCAATTAAAAATACTTTTTATGGTTCTGAATCTTTATGAATAATAATCTTTAAGTTATCTTTAGTTTAAAGGCGAACAAAAGGAGCATCTTAAAGAAAAGTTCCTCAAAGTGATGAGGTTCTGACAAAATTATTTAAAATTTAAATTTAGACAACGTTTTTCCTGCAGAAATAAAAAACTTAATTTATGAAATTATAAACTAAAAAATCTAATTCAAAAGCAACCAAATTAAATGCGGAAAATTGTATTATTTTAAAGAGTTTAAACTTTAGTTTCTTGTACATTCATCAGATTTTCACTACTTTACTTCACTTCACTGCAGTTTCTCCATAAATTCAATGAAAGAGAAGAGAAAAAGAGAAGAAAAAACGAATGAAAACATAAAGAAATCTGTAGAAATCTATGTTAAGATTATGATAACCCATTCGTGCATAAATAATTCTATAAATCGATGAGCACCATCCATGAGATGTTTTCCAGATGCTTTTTCTATTTTTTCCGTACACTTCGTAATTTTAACGTGTTTTTTACTCTCCCCTCCCCGTACTTCTTCCCCAGCCGATGCCTTTGATCATGTACTCTATACTTGACATTTTTTCATACGCGAGATGAAGTATTTTTGTCATATCTTAGATCCTTTTTCACATTCTTTCCTTTTTTCTCTTATATTCACTGTGCAAAGCTTCTAACATTCTCTGCACTTTGTTTTCTCTTTTTGCAAATTTTTCTTTTACTTTTTTATTCATTTCTTCTTTTACAATTTAATTTTTCCTTTATTATTTCCTCTTTTAATCTTTTTGCATTTCTCTCGCTTTCCCTCTCCGTTTTCTTCTAACTGAACCCCTCTTTATCCCCCTTTTATCTCTAAAAGTACACAAACTTAGGAAACTTTCTTAAAAGTAATAAAAATTCATTATTTTTATATTAATTACATTTTAATAATCCTTTTTTTACCTTAAAATTCTTAAAATTCAATTTATTTTTACTTTAAAATTGTTGGTCCAAATGTGACTTTGAAATTCGGTCGGATTGCGTGAATAAAATCATCGCTTTTTGGTTAATCGAAAAGTTTAAAGTAAAAAAAAACAGGTATAAAAACAGTGTTAGAGAAATTTATAAAAAGTTATAAAAAGGATTAAAAAAGCTATCAAGTTTAACGTAGAAAGTGCATGTATTTTTATTGAATTTCAAAATTATCTGGTAACGGATTCATCAACAAAATTAATAGCATATTCCTGGGAAAATACTCTATGTTTGTTTGTTTATGTATATACGAGTGTGTGATATATATATGTGTGTATATAGGAGTATATATGTCCAATATCCAGGAAAATGAAAGCATAAATTCTTAAAATGAATCACAACCGCATTTTAGAGGTTTCGCTTTAATTATCGTAGCTCGACCCAATTCGAGCTCAAACGAAGCTACGAAATGCTGTAATATGATTGAAATTGATGGCCCAAAAACACACACATCTATAAACAAACACACACACAGATATCTAGATGGGTATACAGACAGATGGATACACATGTGGATATTCTGTACATAACTAAAGTCACTTGAGTTATATCAAGTTCATCTGTTCCATAAATCAGTCTGTACAGAGGCTAGAATTGTTTGTGTTGTTGTTGTTGTTGTTGTTGTTGTAGGTGTTGCTGCTAGCAACTGGTTTGTTGCTGTTGGTGTTTTTATGGTTGTTTTGAATGCAATATTTCGAAAAACATCCGCTAAAACGAGTGAAAGGCTTCAATTATTTTAACATGAACGCGGAAGATATACAGACGCATATATTTTTTTCTATATATTCTGACACACACGGACACACACATACAGACACACTGAAATAACACACTATCACAAATTACGTGACAGCTATACACCGGAGGGACCAACAGGAGCAACAACAACAGCAGCAGCTTGTCATCAGCATGCTCATGTTTATTTCAGTGAAAAAATATCGTTGAAAACATGGTTTATTATAACAGTGGTAAACCCAAAGGATCCCCTCCCCGTCCCCCCGCTGCTACCTTACAACCACAGGACCCCGCAGTCACAGGACACCGTGTATCTCACTGTAGTTAGCCATCACTGTGGTTGCCACGCTCTGTCATTCACAATTTTCCACAAGTCAACAGTGGAATATTTGTTGTTGTTGTTGTTGTTGTTGTTGTTAATGGTAGTTATGATAGTGATAATGGTGTTTTTCTTGTTCTTGTTCTTCATTAGAGTTCTCTCAATAAATGTTTTATGCACTTTTTTATTTAATACCACTTCCAAGAAACTAATTCTATAGCTTCTTGCTATTGCTTTGCTTTTTTTACATACTTTTTAGGAGTCCTTAAGAATTTATTGAATTAATTAATTTAAGAGTTTTATTAAAACTTCTTGTACATGTCACTGAGATGAAATCAACTGCCTATAATAGAAACACTCACTAAAAGTGTAGAGTGTGATACAGTGGTTAGGTTGAAGTTGTCAACAGAGAGGGGGGGGGGGGGGGGGGGAAGGGTGGAAGGATTTAATTTGAAGAGGTGTCTAAAAGGGCTGATCGACGAATGACGCCACCAGGACTTATGATGGAATTGATTTCAATTGATTTGAACAGCAGCATTCAATTTGTTCGTTCGACTTTACATACGCATGTAAGATTTTCTCCAATTATAATTTCCTTACAGCAAACTCTTTGATTGACTTTTAAAAATTCTAATTGATTGATGACTGGCGTCGGTAGACTTGAAGTGGAAGGATTGAGTGGATCTGCAGCGCTTATTAAGTGGTTAATGGATGCATCTGGGAAACAATTGAAAGACGGATGGATGAATGAATGATCGGATGGATGGATGGAGTGAGTGTTGTAAATAGTAATGAATAAACATGAATAAACATAAAAATTCATTTACAATAAAAATTTCATTTAATTAAAAAAAGCATTGCTTTATTTACGAGATTTTTTTGAATTTTAAATAAATATTGGATTTAGTTTTAGTTTCTCTATTTTTCTCTAAGATTCTGTCTAAAGAAAAACAAAACCAACAACTATCAAAGTGCTACATTTTGACAGCTGTCAGACAAATAAATTTGTCACCAAGAAAAAAAAAGAATCGTACCAAAGATTAAGAACAGTTTTGTACTAAAAACAGTAAATGACAAAAAAAAGCAAGTAAAACGGTTTGAAGCCTACAAAAGTTCCGTTCTTCACTCTGAACACAATCGCGCTTGAAGCTCGTGAAGTGACACCATTTCGCTTAAACGAAAATCGATCCAAGCGCCGGACAGAAGACATGCTGGTTGTGGAAATGGACTGAATGTGGGACAAATGACAGTAGACCGACCTGAAGGACGGTTCACTGACTGACCAAATGACAGATTGATTGAGTACAAACTTACTCACATCGTGTGTGTTCCTAATTAAACTGTTTCTAGGTGTCACAGTCTCTCTCTTTGCTTCTCTCACACGCCCTTTGAACATCTCGCCTTTATCATCTCTTTCGGGTTATTTTTATGCTTGTCTACTCACAGTTATCGACTTATCTGTCTGTGTATCTATCTGTCTGTACATCTGTCTGAGTATCTATCTGTCTGTACATCTGTCTGTGCATCTATTTATCTGCTTCTTCATCTATCTGTCCACGTATCTGCCTCTTCATCTGTCTCTGTCTCTGCCATTAGTCTCTCTGTCTGTCTGTATGTTTGTCTGTTTGTCTGTTTGTCTGTCTGTCTGTCTGTGTGTCTGTCTGTTTGTCTGTCTGTTTGTTTTTCTATCTGGCTGCTCTTTAATTGTCGTTAGTAGAATGCAAGTGACACATATGCGACTTTTGTTGACATTTAACAAACAAAAAACAACAAAACAAAAAGCTGTCAACATGACAGCATCAAGAAAAAGCGCATAAAGTAAAAAGCGCGTATGAAAACCCGATTACGTCCCTGTAGAGGAGAAGAAGGCGAGAAAAGTGAGGAAGAAGAAAAACAGAGGTCGCTGAAACGGTGGGCGGGGCAGGGGGAAGCGGAGAGTTGGCCTGGGTTGCAATTGCTAAAGTAGAATTCTTTGTTTTATACACTTGCTTATATACTTGCTTATAGAATGTAGGTCCTTCTTTTTGTATGTAGTTTTTTTAAATATTATATTTTTATGTTTTAATTTTCAACATGCAGCTTGATGAAGGCCATGACAAATTAGAAGCAGGTTAGAAGGTTACTGAGATTAGAAAAATTAGCACGAAGGGGAGAAGGGGGAGGAGGGGTATGAGGGGTAAGAAGCTGTACATGCATATGTAGGTAGAATGGGAGTAATGATGATGGATGGTGATTGAGGATTGATAATGATTCATGATTGAGATGAATTGATGATTGAGAATTGGTGACTAATGATGATGATGACGATGGTGGTGATGATGGGGATGGTGATGATGATGATGATGGGGTGGTGATGATGATGATGATGGGGTGGTGATGATGTCGATGATGGTGGTGTTGATGATGTCGATGATGGGGGTGGTGATGATGATGATGATCGGGATGGTGATGATGATGATGATGGGGGTGGTGATGATGGGGGTGTATAAGATGGTGGGTTCATTTTGATAATCGATTGATGTCTGATGATGAGTGATGACGATTCATAATGAGTAATGATTGTGGATTGATGATAATTGAAGGCTGATGATTGATGATTGATGATAACGATGATGATGATGAGCTGATGTTTACTAGAATATAAGAAAATCTACTCTACTCTTTTTCACTCTCCTTCTCCGTCTTTGACCTTTTTCTTAATCTTCTTCTTCCTTTTTTTAATCCTTTTCTTCCCTTTCTTTAATCCTCTTCTTTACCTTCTTCTTCTTCTTATAGCTCAAGGCTCAGGTCATTAGGTGAAATGGTTATGAAAAGCCATACAAAGCAAAGCAGCTACATAATTAGTGAAAGAGAGTGAGATAGAGAGAGAACGAGAGCGAAAAGTGCAACAATTTGTTTGCATTGTTTTTATTATTGTTGTTGTTGTTGTTATTCTGTTTTTCCGGTGTTTTTTCTTGTCCACGAACGGAAGAAAAAGTTTCAAATCATTAGGCTGTTTAGTGGTGTTATTGTTGTCGTTGTGTTGTTGTTTTAATGCAGTTAAATGAGAGAATAGGTGGAGGGGGAGTTGGAGTTGAAGGAGGAGGGCGATGAGGAGGAAGAGGAGATGTTATAACATAATGTTTTTTTAGTTTATCGTATTTTATACTCGATTCCAGTATTCAGTGTTGAAGGTCAACAAAGCTGCGATTGAAGTGCTGTTGTACAACAAAAGCAAGTCCGGTCTTTAAAGTCATATTAAGTGTGGGTTTTGTTGGCAAAAAAAGAGAAATGGACCATTATTTATATAGTTTTTACAAGATCATTGGATCATTGGCAAGGTTAGCATGAAGAAGCATCCTGTTGATTTTGGGGCCTGCTTTTTCTCTGCTTTTTATAAAGTAATAAAAGCTTTATTAACTCTCTTTAGTATGTATTAAAAACAAATTAAAATTTGGTATTAAATTTTATAATTGAGTAATTTTAAAATATTGTATTTAAATTCTTATAGTATATAATAATAGTATTAAAAACATGCCACGAATATTTACTAAATGCATTTGCAACTTCATGCTTCAACTTAAACAATTTTAAACACAAATTTAAACGTTATTAAAGTCGACTTTAATTAAATTTTATACACATCAAAATGTCAGCCTTTTTTTAATAAGATTACTTTTTTATTCAGCTTTTGTTTATGCTAAAATTTTGCAATTGCTTTGTAATTAAATTATAATAGAATAAAAAATAAACAGCGGATGACGTTTTAACATTGAACTCAGTTGTTAAGTAAAGCAACTTTTAAAGACGTCAAAAATCTGTCATGATTACATAACTAATAATTATTGGTTGCTTAGTTGTTGTTGTATTTATTGTTGTTCTTATTATTGTTGTTATTGTTATTACTTACTTATTTGCTTTGATGATGATTACGATGAAAAAACAAACCAGTTTTACACAAGAAATTACTGTAATATTAGTTAAAGACAGGGAAGAGTTAAACACGGAAGGATAAAGGGAGGGGCGAGGGGCGGAGAAAGGAAAAGTAAGAAGAGGCGGGAGATATGAATGAAGAGATAAGAGAGAGTAAATAAAGAGAGTGAGAAAAAGTATAGTTTCAAAATTCTATTTAATAATCTTTGGATAGAATATACATATACACTTTCAGGTGTACAATACTATTAAAATTTATAAAAACTAAGGAAAATATTAAAAAATAGATAAAAGGTAAACTTAATAATATACTGAATCAGGTTTTGTTTTTTATTGTCAGTTTATTTTATTATTATTTCTATTTATCTTTAGTTAGTGAAGGTTCTGAGCTCTGTTAGTCTTTAAGATTAACCTCTGGACTCGTATTAAAAAACATGCCCATCTACTGAATAATACGAAGATAATCGTTTGTATTTTCATTTGAGTGCGATTAAAATTTAAATCAATTAACAATTATTCAATTATACTCAATTATACTATTCCGAAAGCTTCTAAAGTCTCTCGGAAGTCTCGAGTTGTATTTTCCAGTATAAATAAATTATTAGAAGCTTGTAAAATAACCGGACCTCGTTCGGCTATTAATTTTTGTGATAGTTTCAAGTTTGCAAAATAATCCGATTTCATGCGGTTATTAATTTCCACAATGTTCCCCTAACGGGCCCTAATGTACCCTATTGTCGTAACCAGTGTGTCCAACATCCAACTGGGTCTCAATCCAAACTAATTAAACCCATTCAGCCCTAATGTTTTAGTGTATGCTTAAGTATGTCCGAATTAGCCCCATTAGTTGCCACAATAGGTGTCTGCGAGTCCCAATTGGTCTCAATAACCTCAAATGAATTCCAATCATTACTATCATCAATTAGTACCAAGCAATTCGGCACAATCAGATGTCAAGTGGTCCAACCATCCCCTCATTGGTGTCCCTAAGACCCTAGTTTGTCTCCATCAACTTTAAATCGGTCCTCATCAGACCCGTGTTTGGCCTATTTTCCAATCCTTTATATTTGATTTTATTGGTGATTTTATAAAGCTGGATTTTTATATACAATATAATTTATTTTTGGTTTTAATTATAACTCATGTTATACTATATTCAACATAAATGTCATTCACTCGTCATTTGACTGCAAAAAATTATGGTGATGAAATGATTTTTATTTATGATTATTTTATGATTTATATTTATTTATTTCTGACGTATTTATTACTTTTTTTAAAATTATTTTTTCCTTGAAACTCCATAAAGGATTCGTTAGTGTTCTTTTTTGTGTACATGTTTTGTATAGTTGATGAGTAGGTAAATCGTCATTAATTGGAAATTACGTGATCGATCAATCGATAGATGTCACTACTGTTGATAACCTTGACGTTTGACGGTTGCGGTATCTGTTGAGAATATTAAACAACTGGAAGTGTTGAATATTTTACACTTGAAATTAGAATAATTTTAGTAGAGGAGGTTAAATTTAGGTAAGCAGTAAGTAAGTAAGTGCAATAAATTGGCCATGCTAAAGGCCAATATTTTGGTCATAAGTAAAACGTGACTTCTTTTAGTGATAGGAAAAAATTCACTCTAATATGTTTATGATTAGCAAGATTATGGAAAATAAACACGTTTTTAACTCTCTGTAGAATTTAGTTTTGAATTTTATTTTTTTTTATTTGATTTTTAAATATTTATTCAATCAATTTTTATACTGTTGCTACTTTGAAAAATAATGGAAAATCACTTAACATTGTCATTTCTCCTTACAGTCATCCCTCCGTACAGTCATCCTTCCATACAGTCATCTCTCCTTACAGACAGTCCTCTCTTCTTGACAATCGTCTGATCCATCCGTCATCCGTCTGAAAAATCCAATATTTTTCGCCTTTTTAAGGTTTCGTTGTCGATAGAAAAATGCGACATGAAATCAACCGCCTTCTAAACCACCTTCTTTGGTTTAATTTTTTTTTGTTATTTCTATTGAACACTATGTTGTAGTTGTTGTTATACTCATTGCTGTTCTTACTCTGGCATATGTTAGTGAACTCGTTATTGTTGTTGTTATTCTTCTTGTTGTTGTCATTGCAGTAGTTGTCTCGCATCGTTTTAGACCATTTCTCAGTCTGCAGTCAGTTTTAAGCCCCGTTTAGAGGAGGAGGGCCTCAAAGTGCCATATATAGTCACCGACTAGCCAGACAACCAACCAACCAACCTAACAGCCAGGCAACAAACCACTCCAACTGCTTCAACATGTCTTGTCTGGCGGTGGCACTGGCGGTGTTGTTGTTGTTGCTTTAAGCTGAATTGAGTGTATACTCATGTAGTGTAGAGTGTATTAAAGCCTGTCAGATGGAAGGGGCGCAGGGCAGAGTGGGGAAACAAAGTCATGGGGGAGTTGAGGAGCGAGAATTACACCGCTGGTTGTTGCGAGGCTGACTGACTGCCAGCCTGCACCCAAGTAAACCACTCAAAGCTCAAGCATGAAGTCAGCAAAAAGGTTCTTTTGTCGGGATTCAGTTGCTTCGACTGCTTTTTTCTTGCTGTTGTTGTTGTTTTCATTACTGCTGTCGTATTTATTGTCTTCACTCTTCACCATTTGATGCATTATGTAATTTTTTCCCCAACGATTGTTAATGCTATCGTTGTTGCTGTTTATTATTATTGTTGTTGTTGTTGTTGTATTTTGTCATTTGTCTTTGAATACGCTCTCGTTTCGTTTATTTGTTGTCATGAACATTTCTTTGGTTTCTTTTTTATTATATTCTTTGGTTTGCGGTTTCATTACTTGTTTTCCTATAATTTGTGTTATGTTCTTGTTTTTTATTTTGTATATTCTCATAATTGTTGTGGTTGTTGTAATATTGATTTCATATATTAATTCATAGAAACCGAATTACTTTCGAAATGCTGCACTGTTTTGCAATAAGCTGAACTTATTTCTAATAGAGAGAAGAATAGAGAGAGAGAGAGAGAGAGAGAGAAAGAGAGAGAGAGAGAGAGAGAGAGAGAGAAAAAGAGAGAGAGAAAAAGAGAGAGAGAGAGAGAAAAAGAGAAAGAGAGAGAGAGAGAGAGAGAGAGAGAGACAGAAATAAAAAATGTAATATGATTTGAGGTTAACTTTTGTTGCTTACCACCCCCTCCCGTCATTCCTCTCATTATTGGGCTTTAAAGCTGACTTCTTCAACGTTCAATCGTTTCGATGAAATAAATAAATAAATCGTCATTCGATCCGATTGAATTCATTCTCGAAACGAGAATTATTTTAATTCAGTTTTCTTGTTAACTAATCACTCGATCAACGAATACGGAAGCTTAAACTTGCATCGTCTCTTTAAATGCAATATAAGTTCAATTTATTGCTTAATAATTTTCAGAATCTGTAGAAAGGAATCTAAATGAAGAAATTGTACGTGAATCTGCTAGAAAACTTTGCATGTTAGCTTTATTATTATGAGATTTATTATTATAATATTTATTGTTTTTATTAATATTAATATTGTCATTATTCAGTAGTTGTTCATTTCGAATTCCCTTTCTTTCTGGCATTTTTTACATTTTTATCCGTTTCGCTTTTACTTTTAGCTCTCGAACGTTTGAAAATATTTGGCGAATTGATGGTAACAATGTATTTAGTTTATGTGTCAATAATATTTCCACATTCTCTCCACACAGTTGACGGTTTTTGGACAACCAAAAATGTTTCAGGTTAGCGTCTAAGGAGAGGGAATGAAGTGCAACAAGGAGTGCAGGGACGTAAAGAAATAAATAATATAAATTTTCCACGTTTTCAAAGCAGCCCCTCAGTTGTCTGAACTTTTGTCTATCGGGCTCTCTGTCTGAGTACGCGACCATCTTTCGGACTTCAATACCTGAGTGTCTGTCGGTTTCTCTGAATATCTGTCCGTTTGTCTGATTATTTCTTCGTTCTTCTGTTTACCTACCTTGCGGATGATATGTCTATCAGTCTGTCTGTCTGTCTGTCCAACACACGCTTCACCTTCTTTTCTATCAGTCTCAGTTATTGCTCGTTGTTCTCATCTCACCTCCCTTCCTCCCTGACCCTCCCCCTCTTTCTCCATCCCCCTCCTTCTGTCCTTCTCATCCTCCTGTTCATCACGTTCATCCCTGCGGCATCGATGTCTGTTGTGGTCGATTGTTAGGGTTGGCTGCCTGATTTGCTGTCGCCTGTTCGAGTTGCTGTCTATGCAATTCCGTGGCTTCCTGTCTGTCTGCCTGTCTGTCTGCCTACCAGCAGTCTTTCTCCCTGGCTACGGTCTCCGTTTGCTTCGGTGTCTATTTTGGTCTGTCGGTCTTGCGTTCTTCTGCGTCTCTCGAGTTGCCTGTCTCAATGTTCCTTCGGTTAACCAATTTTGGCTGCAAGTCACGAGCTGTTAGTGACAGCTTCAAAAGCAGTTCGGTGAGCGGCATCGAAAATCGAAATTGTTACCAAGTGAATGCAAAATAAGCAGCATTTTAGAGTAAAAGCAGTGAGAGAGAGAGAGCAGAATAGCGGGACAGAGAGGGGGAGAGAAAGGGGGAGAGAGAGGAGTTGGAGTTGGAGTTAGTGATGAACAGAGACTCGTTCGGAACACACCAGAAAAAGTATTGCCAAAGAATTACGCAAAATCAATTTGCAAAACGATTATTGACGGATTATTTCGCTGGCAGTCCTTTTTGTTGCCAGGTATTCCTTTTGTATGGCTTTTTGTATGCTTCTGCAGTAGCAGTGATGATTACGCACTGTTTTAGATCGATAGATGTTATTTTTAAAGACTGAAGTGCAAAAGTGAACATATTTTGAAGGTTTCGAATTTTAATTTCTGTTAATTTTACAGATTTTCCTTTTTCTGTATAGATTCTGCATGTAAAAAGACTCTATAGCGTCTATTTTGCCCCAACAAATACTATTGATGAGTCGATATGTTAATAAACTCAATAAACTCGAGTTTCCTATAGACTAAATTTATTAGAAAGGATTCGTATCAAGGTTTCTTCACTTTAATTTGTATTTTTGAGGTAGTGTTTCAACCCTTAGAGCCCTACATCCATGTTTTCTAGAGCAATGTTGATTTCAGGATACTTTCAGGATATTTTCTGAAGAGTTACCCTGAAAGATAGAAGATATGATTCTGTATAGAGTCCTTCTCTTCTAAGAATTTCTTTTCTTTCGGCGATGGATCAATTCTTGAAGAAAGCAAATCGAATTCTCTTAAAATCATAACGCTTCACGTGATTCGCATCGTATTATTTATGATACTTTATTGCAAAGTTTCAACTAAGACTCAGTAAACAAATCATTCGCTGAGAGAGAGAGAGAGAGCAACACTTTGCTTCTCTTTTCGAGAAAATACGATTACAAGATTAAAATTTATAAGTTCATCTACAAACTTTCGGGACCCTCGTTCGGAAAACACTTCTTCTTCCCTTTCACCTTCCTGCTGCATCGCTTTCTCATCACTATTCTTTATCCATTCGCTTTTCTAGAGAAGAGTCTCAAAGAAAAAATCAAGTGTCAAAAAATCTCTGAGGGGGGGGGGAGGGGAGGTGGTAGAGAAGTTGATAAAGAATTTTGGAGTCTTTCACAACGCAACGTAATGCAATGCAACTTTGAATATAATTTGCGACAAAGTTTTGAGTTTGTGAGAGAAACTAATAAATTTGCATGCAACATCAACAACAACAACAACAGCAACTGCGTCGTCAATCCGTCGAAGAAACACATCGATGTAAAGAAGGTATAATGAAGAAAAAGTAAAAGAAGAGGAAGTAGAGGAAGAGGAAAAAGAAGAAGACGGAAGAAAGAAAGACAAAAGAAAGAAGGAAGAAACAGATTGATCCAAGCTGTTTCCTGGCTGTTTTTTTACATACTTCAGAGCTTCGGAGATGGAGTTCCAAGCACGGTAAATTTCCCCCGTCTTATTTTTGTTTTGGTGAGTTTTTCTTCGTTTCCTTTTTCTATGAAAATAGTGTAGAAATACAACTTAGTGACAATACTGCACCATCCACCTCAAATCCAGAAAAAAGAGCTGCATTGAACGATAAAAACGATTCAAGGTGGGGAAGGAGGGTGACTGTCGAGCTGGAGATGGTAGGCCACTGAAATGTGGGAAGAAATGTCAAATTCCAGCATAAACAGCATGTTGTACACGAATCGCGTATCTTCAGTTTCCAAAAATAAACACAAACACTTTTGCTCTGTAAAGATATACTATACCTCTCCCTCACACACTCTCTGGCTCTCTCTCTCTCTCTGATATAATCTCTGTTTCTTTACATTTTTTGCAGCTGTTTTGTATTTTTCTAAACTAAAAACTTTTTCCTCTTCCTGTTGATTGCATTTTTATTAAAAAATAACATACTTTTTATACATAAAGTATTCGTACTTGAAATGAATGTGTCGAAATGTTCGCCGAATTTATTTATGATGCTTATGAAGTCGTTGAAAGTGTTGCCAGATTTCTGCAAATTTCTTGCTCGATCATTTCCTGTACAAATACTCGTCTGTATATTTTTTGGTCCTCTCTAATCTATTGTTTTGTGCTTTGTTTTGTGTATTTTGTTTTCTACTTTTTGCAATGATTGCATTAAAGTCGTGACGAAAGGAAGTGAAACTGAGAAAAATTGAATTAAAAATAAGATTTTTTTCAAAATTAATAGGAAGCACAAAACGACGTGAATCGATGATTTCCAAATTAATATAAATATAAAATAAAAAAGAAAATACACACAAACATCAATGTGTATAATGCATTTATACACACATACATACATACATATGTACATTCGTTATATGGATATAAATGTTCTCTTTTATATACATATTTCTAAATATTTACATGGATTTTATAAATTCATCGAACATTTTTGAGTTTGAAAAAAAGTATAAGGAAAAATAGCAACAAAAAAAAGTTTCATTTGTGTGCTTCTGCTCTGATTACTTTCAACCCACAATAAATTTTTCAACGTGAAAGAATCGTGCAAAAAAAAAGGAAAAAGTAGTGAAAATTACAGTATGTACTCGAAAGACATGCATCATCATCCATCCATCATCTATAAACATTGGCTGGTGTCTCAAACTTCACCATGATGCGTGCATCACTCACGCCGATTGCTCGATCCGTGGCATGTGACATGGGCCAAGCATTCGCCGTGAGTGATGCCCGCATCGTGATGATACGCCTGACACCGGCCATTTTTACTATCATCATTATTATAATTATTATTGTCATCACCTTCCTACTCATCGTCACTCATTACCACCATTATTATTATCATTTATCATAGTCAACATCATCATTATTAAATAATCTATTTCTTTATTGAATCATAATCTATCAACTTCAAATCAATATATATCATTATATTCTCGTATAATTAAATATGCAATTAAAAACAATTGTTAATAATGAAAAGCAACACGTGTCTTTTTATAGTGACTAATAAATCAACCGGAGTTCTTCGTAATTAAAATAAAATCTATAAATTTATTTCTATAGAAATGTGTCTTAAGTGTATCGTCTGTTCTAATATAGTATCTAATATAGTAAAGTGTATGTGTGTTTTATTATCTACATCTTTATTTCTGTTATCTATAGAGTATCTACAATTGTAGTCGATACTCGTTACAAGTATAAATCAATTTCGTTGTATCTCAGTACATCATCAAATCACATCAACGTCACTCCATCTAAAAGAATGATGCAAACGGCATTCCGATGGAAAATTTGTTTGATGTCTTTGAATGTGATAAGATTATTATTAGCCTAGTTATTGCGATTGCAACAAAAAGAAACAATGATAAACAATGATGAAAGAAGATGAAGATAAAGAAAAGAACAAGTAGAGCAGAAAAGAGAAAAAAGAAGATTTATTAAATTAGAAGATTTAGAATTTTTAAAGATCAGAATAACTTTTTCGAATCGAAGCTGATATTTTTGTTATATTTTTGGTACTTTTTTAAGATAAGCCAATCAATGAAGTACTATATTGTATTTATATCATACACCGGAAGGTTTCCCTCCAACTCCTCCTCTACTATCCCTTCCTTCCCTATTAAATTTATCCTTCCGTTTGTAATGCACAGAATGCTTGCTTAGCGTCAAATTCGACAGTCGATTCAGCTCTGTCCGTCCCTAGCGTCTGTTCTGTCCCTCGTATATCCCTAGTTTGTCCCTAGTCTGTCTCTAGTCCCTATGGTCTGTAGCCGACTGATACCTGGTCTGTCCCCGGTGTATCTCTAATCAGGCCCTGGTTTGTTCCAGGTCTGTCCCTAATCCCGGGCAATTTCCGGTGTTTTCTGGTCTTTCCAAAGATGGCGGGCGGTTCACAGGCCACAACGGGCATGTTGTTGCTCCACACCCAGTTAAAAAAACCATTTTTTCACGGCGTACTAATTAAACATCATTGTTGTTGGGTCTCTTTTGTCGCTTGACCAACTTTCGATTACTAATCATATTCTATCATATTTATTATACAAAAGCTGCAAATATTTAATTATTTATCTAGCTATTAATTATGTAGCTGCAGTATTATTATTCATATGACTGACTTTTAATATAAATTCAAATTTCGATCACATCATAAATAAATAAATAAAAATCACGGCTTCTTGAATTTATTTATAATTCAAATTTAAGTGCAAATCAAACTGTGACGGTTTACGGTTAAGTAAATAGAGTGAATAAAATAAGAAAATGTAAACAAATTGTTATTAAATTAATGACTTAGTAATAAAGTGCAAATCTAAACTAAAAATGTAAAGCGTAAAACTTACTAAAGACCAAAAATTGATGTCACAGTTTTTATTTTTACTATTTTCGTTGTTCCTTCCTCTTTCTCCCCTTTTCTTTAAAACCATCATAAAATTGTTTACAAATTTTAATCTAAATTTTATTTCATGGTTATCATTTCCTCAAAATAATAATCTAACCTGATGAAGGGTAGAGTTACGTTAGGTTCAAAGGTTAGTTTGCGTTACTTTTATTTACAGTTGTTGAATTGTGTCTTGTGTGGAGTTCTTTAATAGAAAACTATTATTAAGTAGGAAAAATACGAAAAATTATTCACTATAATTAAGATAAACGAATGTTTACTCACCTTTAAATATCAAAAGTATCTACGGGTATCTGAAATAAACAAAGAAAAACAAATGAGAAAACTATTTGAAAACAGGAGGAAGGAATAAGAATAAATAAATTGAAATAAAAGCAAAATTCAAAAAATAATTAAATATTAGATATTTAATATTAAATAAATAGTAAATAAACAAAATATAAATAAGTTATTATAATTATTATTATAAGTCATTGGTTTTTATAAGACTTTTTCTTCTTCAGTTACAAGTAAAATCGGTTTCTTATCTTTTCCCCTCTGACCCTCTGCAACGGTGTGGGCGATATACAGCTACAAACATACTACATATACTCGGACATCCATAAATATGTCCATACATAAAAAATGTATTTTTATTCTTTTCTTTCTTTTCGCTTTTATAATCGTTATTTTTTAAAAATGCATACTTTTTCAGTGCCAACATTAAAAAAACCACATGATAAAAACTAGTTTGTAAGAATAAATTATTTGCTGGTAAGAAAATTAATAAACTTTCACTTTCAACCGCATTTTTTCAGAGTGTCAAACTGAGAGTATAAACATAAACATAACAAAGAGTAAAAAATACAATGAAAACTGAAACGTTGACATCTCTGCACATCAATGATGACCTTTTGGAGAGCTGGTTTAAAATAGGATTATTTATTGATGTTGCAACGAAAACATAACAACATAAATAAAAATATAACAGAAAAACAACCGCGAAGTTTAAAATGTGGGGGAAGAAAACAAGACAGAGAGAGAGAGAGGGAGAGGGAGAGAGGGAGAGAGAGAGAGGGAGAGAGAGAGAGTGTGTAAACAGGGAAATCGTTGAGTGTTTAGGAGTGAATAATGAAACAATAAAGAAATGTTAAATATTATAAAAGAATGTGAGGAAGTGTAAAGAATCCAACAGATGCTGTGGTATCTGGTCCGCCCACTGGCCCAGTCCCGTTATATTTTGGTTTTGTGAATAAATTCATAAGTAAATTCCATAGAAATATTTAAAAATTAAGTAAAAGTATCAAAGTTTCTAAAATAAACAGAAAAAAATTTGATATCTTAGGATAGAAATGTTTTGGTATTTGTTTTTTTGTCTTTTCCTATCCTGTTTTCTTTATAAGGATTTGATTTAATTTGGATGATCGAATAATTTATATGACGACATCGAAAAAAAAAAAGAGAAACAAAACAGACTCAAATCCTATCAGCCAACTTTTACTTTCAATTGCAATTGCATGTTACTCGTGGTATCAACATCAACAGCAGACAGCAACAACAACAACAACCATAACACTACAAACAATAACAGAAAAGCAACATTCCAAAAAACAACAACCAACTTCATTCCACTGAAATATCTTCGTCAGAAACAGACGCAGATTAAAGTACACTTTGTATAAAAAAATTAGTATTAATATATAGTTAACTAATTATATTTATTATTAATTAATTAATTAATAATAATTAATTATTAATTTAATAAATTTTATTACTTTCACTGTAATTAATTGTAGTTTTCTTGTTATTTTTCAATTTTTGTGTATTAATTTGTCATTTTTTAAAAACTTACAATCATTGAAATTTATTAAAAAATCATTCAAAATTAATTGTTAAATATTCCTTTATTGATATACTGGCTGGTTTATTTATAATATAGATAAATATATTGTACATAAATTTCTTTGAGTGTAGAACAACACAGCAGCAGCAGCAGCTGAAGTCGTCTGGCAACATAAATTTAAATACAAATATTCAAACGCAAAGAGAGTAGCAACAACAACAATAACAACACTAATAATATTTGTAGTTTGTTGCAATTATAAACACTTTCATGTTTTATTGTTTTTGTTGTTAATTTTGAGTTCATATCTCAAAACCGAAAATGTACATACATTTATTGTATTTCTTTGATCACTATGAGCTGTGTTCGAGTATGAAACACGTTGTTGTTGTCATTATTTCTGCTAATATTGCCACAGACAGTGCGGCCAACCGAAGCCACTCCTTTGACAAACTCATGCTGCTTCTGCTTCTGCCGCTGCTGCTGCCGCTGTTGAAGCCCACTCTTTCGGTGGGTAGAGATTTCTTGACAATTTACTGTTATCGTGTTGCGTTATGATATTATATATAAATTATTTAAATACCCAACACAATTGATTTACAATAAAACCGGATTTTAAGTTTTTCTTTTTGTGAATTTTTAAATAAGCAATTCATTGAAAACTAAGCAAAAAAAACCCCGAAAGATCGAAAAAGTTTCAATAAAAAGCAAGTCAAGTCGTCTGATCTTATTTGGTAAATCTTTTTGCCTTTCACTCTAATATAATCCTAAGAATTCAATCCCTAAAGTGACCTTAAATTGATTACACTTTTTCTATAATTATACAATATATATTTGTGTCAATTAAATAGCTGTCACTTGAAAAAATAGTTCAAGTAGATAAAAAATGGTGCAAGAAATATATCTAAAGTAGTTCCCATGAAGATTTTAAAAAATGTTCAAAAAGTGCGAGTTAAATAATTATATATAATAATATTGTATAATAACTTGAGAATTCGATAAGAAACCATAATTCCGCAAATAAATGAAATAAAATAAACCCTACAAATATTTCAGATAGTTATTATAATATAATGTCACTATTCTTTGTTTTTTCTTCTTCATGTCTCACCATTTTTAATTTTTTTTACTTTATAGGCTGAAAACCGATTAGATTGGTGTTTGAGGAATACAAATTTTGCATTTCGAATTTCAACAACCAACGATAACGAATATTAAATGAAAATGAAATCATAGTGTTTCACTTCGGTGCACATCGCTAATAACGATCCACGCAGAGCCGCCGTCGTCATCAGGAGAGACTCCAGAGTAGAGGAACTTACGATATGATAAAAAACAAATATTGGGTATAAAGATACAGAATTGAGATGCGCTACACTTACGTAGAGTGCACAATGCTGAAGATGCGTTTTATGGTAAATATTTAAATGTCAAAGTTTGACAAATCATCATATGAGAATATTTTTGAACAAATCCTTTAGAAAATGATGACGTCTGAGCGCAGGAGGTGGTCTGAGGGGAGGAGCGAATGAAGCGTGAGTAGTTTAGCACTGAAAGGATCATTGATCTTCATGCGTTTTAATGGCCAAACTTGAAGAAACGAAGCTGGAATATAGACACAATGAAAGTTACATTTATTCGTCTATGTGTTTGCTTTTAATAAGAAAGAGATTTTAATTTTGCAAAAATAATTGGAGCATAAAACGTTGCTCCACGAGAAGGGGTTTGAGTATGAATGAGTGGTTGTTTAACAAGACTACGCAATGGAGAAAGAGACGGTTACTACTTTCCATGGAATGCAACAAGAGCAGGGTTGCCGCAGCAACGCGTTTACAGTTGATAAAACATGTTCGAATGGAAATGAAAATGGAAGGGAAAATGTTGAAGCATGAGAGCGACTCTCCAACATTGTAACTGATAGTAAAACAGACTAATTACAACGGTGAATTGCAGTTACACTCTGCACTGCATGTCATGTCATTTCATTGAGTCATAAAACTTTACAACGTTACCACAAAAATAATAAAGAAGTGAACTGAATGGAAAGCATCATGAAACCACTTGAAACATAAAATGTCTTGTCTGAAGATAAGAAAACTGATAGAAAGAAACTGATACAAAACAAAATGCACAAATAAAAGCGAGAACCGAGTATAATTTGACTATAATAATAAAAGCCAATATAATTTGTTCAGGGCAAAGCCGTAAAACTTCGATTTATTTGTTATCTCTATTAAACAGTCTATCGATGGAAGTCGCAAAACGCGAAACCGAAATAAAATAAAAATAAAGCTCTCTTGATTTATGTCCGGGAACAATTAGCATTGTTTTATTATCCATTTTATAACCGTCCGATAGCCTGGTATAAATTATTGTATTATTAACACATCGGAATCCGTAGAAATGTGAGAAATCATATCGAAATCGATGGCAATAAATTCATAAAAACGAAGAAAGGGTGAGAATTTTTGAATAACAGAACTTTTCAAAGTTATCGATTTTTATGTCACTTGATTTGCATTTCAAGTTCAAGATTTATTTTTAATATATTGCTTGTAAAATTAATCTTTTTTGTTTGGAGACTATGAAAATTTAAAATTGTGTGAAAAAATGTTAATAGTCCATGTCACACTTGTTATCGCGATGCGTGCATCACTCCAGCAGATCGGTTGGTCCATGTTACGCGCCACGCGTAATCCACCAAACAGCGTGAGTGATACATGCATCGTGGTGGTAAGTGTGACATTGGCCGATGGCAGCCACATTTTCAAATGTTCAAATCATAAGCTGACCAAAATATAACCTCAAAGAAGTACATATGTACCATCATTAAAGAAGATATAGAAGAATAGTATAGAAAAAAGGAACCGGTTTCTCAGAGTCCTCCTCCTGTCGCTGCTGCATTTTCTTCTTTTTTCTCACTCTCTCACGGTTAATCGACTAAATGAATGAGTGAAGAAACGCTATTGAGTTCTTTTACATCGGTTGGATACTAAATGTTAAGTAAATAATTCTAAGAAAACAACAACAACAAAAAACCCATTATTATTCACTCAATCATTGGATCAAACGAATGGACGAACGACATCCGATCGACCGAATGAGTTGTGGGCTTTTCATGCGATATCGTCTAAAATTGCCAAGCATCGTGTGTCTTCTCATCAAAATCATCATCTCCATTACCATCATTACCATCTTCATTATCATCATCATCTTCATCGTGATCGTAGTAAATTCCAGCCGAACTCGATGCACAACCATCGTCATCGTTTGCTCTTGCATCGTTTGCAACAACAATGAAGCTCGGCTCTATTTTGAGCTCGTGCGAGTGGACAATTATTTTTTGTCTGGTTTCTTTGGTTGGTGGTGGTGGTGTTTATTGATGTTGTTGTTGTTGCAGAGGTTTAAATACCTGACTTGGTCTTGTGTTAGACGATGCTGATGTTGTTGTTGTTGTTCATGCTTATGTTAGCATTGCATTCTTTAAAAGTCGTTGTTGCTGTGTTTTTGGTTGAATGCAGAAAATTTGTTCTTCTCCCTCTCTTGAAGTAGCAACACAGCATGTTTTTTGCTCATGTTTTTTGTTGTTGTAGTTTTATGTAGTATTGGTTGTATGTTTTCATGTTATGTATTGTTGTTTTTTCTATTCATTCAATGGAGATCGGACTGTTTTTACTCTGGCTTTGACTGTATATCGGTCTGTCTGTCTCTCTCTTTCTCCTGCTTCGTGTTTCATGTTTTTTATACAATTTTTTGGCTTGCTTGGCATTTTCTTTCATCACGATTATATGCGTGTGTGCATTATATTTGTTATTAATTAAAGTCGGGTACCAACAACAACAGCAACAACAAAAACGAGAACAAGTGCAAAAGTAAGGAGTTCAAATGGCGAAACTTGTGAAAGGAGTTCAGTTGTAAGCGGTGATCAGTGTTGCCATGCGTTGCTAATATAATTCCCCAAGTATTTCCACCGAACAAAATATACCACTTTTTTATGTTTCACTCGTGTATTTATTTAAATTGGCATAAAATATATATAAGGACCATTACTCGGTTTGCAGAAAATTACCCACAATATTAAAAGGGTTTAAATTCCCCGCAACCTGGCATCACTGGTGATGATGTACTGAAGGTTGGTTGAAAGGAAGGAAGGATGGACAGAGTAGAAACAGCAGCAGCAGCTGCGCCGACACCAAAACTCATCTGTTGCCGGAGTTCGGCGTCTGCACTTCGTTTAATTTGATTACTCGTATATGCACGAGTGTTTTCAGCTTTGTTTTCGGTTTTCCAACAACAAAACATTCCCTCTAAAGAGCGAGGGAAAAAATGTTGGCCTTTTCTTGGCGAATGAATGGAATCAGTGGAGTTGAAAAGTGAATTGCTAAAGGAATCTTGTCGAAGAGAGGAGGGAAGTGAAGAGGAGAAGAAGAAGACAAAAGGAAGAAGAAGAGTACATGCAGAATTTAGTGACGCGTCATCGTCGCCGCTGCTACTGAGCTGAACATGTGTGCAACACGTGTGACTAGACATCGTTTTTTTCATGTTTTTTGTCATTTTTTAGATTTAATTTCTGTAGTAATTAAAAATGTATTTTTTAAATTATTGAATAAATCTTGACATTTCAGAAATTTGTTTAATATTTCGAATAACTTCTTCGAATAAAATTAATCACAACCTTGGATTTTTTTTAATATTAATAAATTGCTTTTATTTCTCTTAAAAACACTTATAATTGTTTTCTTATATATTTTTACTTTAATATATTATATTTAAAGAATATATTGTGTATATTTATATATAAAATATTGTGCAATATAAAATATTGAGCATTTTAGTTTGATTTTATATGAAATGAAAAGAAAAGAGGCAACAAAATTCGAATAAAATACTGATCAATAATTTATTCATTATAACCGTGTTTACATTAAATGAAATTAAAAAAAACTTTGTCTAAAAACAGTGTCGATCACAAAATATTATTCTGTGTTTTTGTTCTTGCTTTTGTTTTGTTTTTTGTACTGATGCCTAAAAGCAGTGCATTTTTTTTTACTGCTAATTATCGTGCATAATAAAAAAGGCAATAAAAACACTTAATTATATTTTAAATTACACAATAAATTAGTTTTATGGCATAATTTAACGACAGCAAAAAAATACTCAATACTAAACGTTGAACCTGTGAGTGAGTTCATAGAACGAGTTGGTTAATTTTTTTAACCACTTTTTTATCAATAAATCGCTCACTTTAAGAAGATTTGATTTCTTTGAATTCTCAAAAGATTCTCAGACTGAGTCATTTCTTAAAGAATCAGATTAAAAACAAAGATTACACGGAGAAGGGGAAGAAATTAAAAACTAACATAAATAAATACAATCCTCATTTGTTTCAGTTTTTATTATAAGGTGGATATTATTGTAATTTATTATTATTCACAATAATAGAAAAAAGATAATTAAATACGACAGACTTAAAAAATGATAATTATTTAATTTCTTTGCGATAATACAATTCGTTATAAATTGTTGATTATTTTGTTAAAAAGGAAATACATACATAGAATATTATAGATGTTATTAAATATTAATAACAAAAAAATAGCCATTATATTAGTAATAAAAATAATAATAAACGTAGCAATAAATAATAATAATAATGATAATAACATTAGTAACAGTATTATTATGTTCTTGTAAAAGAAACAGGCTCCATTTTACAGGAATTGACCCCAACCCTCTCTAGATCCAGCCCAAGTTACTATTATATTCAGAGGGCTCTCGAAGATGTCCAGGATTCATCCTCCTTCCCCAATGTACCAATGCCAGTAGGATTGGAAGACGGAACCTTGAGGAAAGAGAAGTTTGTCTTACGAATTTCCGTTTTATAGCTGCTTAATATAGGTTTGTACTCATTCCAGAGGTCAGACTCATTCGCAGCCTCAGCGTGACATTCTTACATTAAAAAATATTATTATTAAAATATTTTTAGAAAGTTTTTCTTTATATAAATATAAAATTTTATACAATATTTGTGAATTTTAGTATATAATATTGCAGTAAATTTTAATTAATTTTATTAATTTTATTTTTAGTTCATTTAACTTAAGTGTAAATATTGAATTTCATGATGTTTACTTACTTCAGTTTTATGATGCAAACTTTACAATAAATTTATTTTAATTTTGAACTTATTAAATTATTTATTATTTTATTCATTTATTATTTTATTTATTTATTTTATTTTGAAGAGTTTTTTTAATTTACAAATAAAATTGATTTTATTGCAATTTATTTATCTCAGAATTTTTTATATTTATAAGTTTTATATTTACATATATTTATTTTTTATTCTTTGTCATTAAATATTTATAATAAAACATTTTATTCGATCTGTAAATTTCACGAGCATTTAAATATTGTAAATTTATATTTCAATTATATTTAAATACAATAATTATTATATTTAAATTATTTGTCGAAGCTTTTATTATTTATTTAATCTGTTAATGTTTTTGTAATTTTTAATAAATTTTCTACTTACAACAACATCAACTTTAATTGAAGTTTTAAGTCAATAAATTGAAAAACAAAAGAAAATACTTTAAATTTGTGTGGTTTTTTTATTTGTTGCTTACTTTGTTTGTCGTGTGTTTTGTGCCGTTTGTTGTGGTTCTTCTATTATTATTTTTTATTATTATTGTTTATTATTTTTACTATAAACAACACATAAACAAGAATAAACTTTTTATCTTGTATTTATTAGTTTTTTTGTTTACTAATTAACAACTTTTGACTTTTGTAAAACTTTCGGGTTTATAGCATAACTTTTATACATTTTTTTCGATTTCTTTGATTTTCATTTGCATTTGCATTGAATTTTTTTCTAATTTACAGCAGCAGGTGAATAACACTTTTTTGTCTACTGCCCATGCATTGCTTCTTCTTCTCCTTTTGAAACACCGCTTCTGCTCTTGTGCACTGCTCTTTATTGGGCTCGTTTTATGTGTCTTGTTGTATGTTTTGGTTGTTTTTTTATATTATTGAAAATCCGGTTTATTTTTACGTTTTCTTTGGCTTCCTTCGATTCGATCTGTCATGAAGACGGTCAGGTAGCATTGAAAACGACGACGCGCCGCAAGTTTTTGTTACTGCTTTCGTTGCAGTCAAAACGTGCGAAATTAGAAACCCGACTGGTTGACGTTTTTATCAGCAACAATATAAATTAATCCTATTAAAATTCTTCAGTTAATAATTTCGGTTTTTATCGGGTGTCTTGTATGTGTTGTGGTTCTTTTTGTTAACATTGATATCGTTCTTGAACAGAATACGAAAAATGTACGCGCAAACACAACCTAACGTGCAAAATGCCGGCGAAGCACTGAAGCACTGACGTTCGCTACTCATGGAGTTTCTTTCTCTTCGGGAGAGAAAAAAAATGGAATGCTTTTGAAATGGAGACACGAATGTAAACGAAGCATCATTTCCCCTTTAGTGACGATGGAACAAAGAATGGAATTGAAACACAAGCAGCTGTTTTAACAGCTTCTGTTTCGTGGCTTTGAGAGTTTTCGCTGTTAATAAATATTTTAATCTTTTCTCTGTTACATACTCTGTTCTACACTGTTTTGTTTCTTTCATATTTTTTTTCATATATGTAATTAATAAACTTTTTTTTATTTGAATTTGTTTCAACTAATTTGATTGCTATTAATTTATTTAATTTAATGTAATTATTTAATTGATATTAATAATTTTTTAATTATTTTATTTATTTTTAATTAATTAATATTTTTTCTTTTTTAAGTAATAACTAATAATATTTAAATGTATAAAAAATTTCATTCTCATATTAAATGAAATTCTTATTGAAATTTTATGCCATTGGCAGCCCTGCGCTGTTAACGAGCGCAACGGTTAGTCGCAGAATCGAGCGACGCAACAGCAGAACAACAGTGAAATTTAATGAATGAGAGAGAGAATGAATGATTAACAGATCGGCGACTGTTAATGCCAAAAGAGAGAGTTAATTAAAAGAATTCTGTTAACGAGGATTTACTATGTTATTTACTCGATTTAATAACAGCTGTTAAGGATTATTTTCTTTTACTTATAACAATAATAACAACAAAGATAGTTTCCAAGAAAAATAAGATAACATAATAATAATAATAATAATAAAAATAATAAATAATTATTAATAAAAAGAGAAATTAGTAATTAAATATTTATTTGTTATTCTTGTTAACTTAAATCGTTTGCACTTTCATTGAACGCTTGAACGTGGTCATAACAAATCACGTAAGACTCTGGCTTCACTCCTCGGTAGAGGGTCAAGACACCCAACCGAGTGAGTAAGAAAGAAAGAGAGAAAGAAAGAGATAGCTACTGAAGAGAACGCACCTCATCAGACAATCCAACGTGCAAACTGATTAAATAAGTTCTTGTTTTCCATTTTCCCGGCTTTGAAATTGGAGCTGCAATGAATCCAGCAGCCGTGGAGGGTGGGGAGAAAATAACCGAGCTTAGTTGGAGCTGAGCTGGTGATTAGTTGCTGCTGGTTCTCGCGGAGTTGGTGCAGAACCGTGAAAGAACCGTCGAAGCCAAACAAGCGAAAGTCGTGGAAGAGCTGCCAACGTTGTTAACGCGCCAGCGAATGCATTCAGCAACTCATTCAAGAGTAACAACGACCACAACGACGACCGTGATGATGATGATGATGATGGTGATGATGTCGGCGACGATGAGGCCAAAACACTGTCTGAGTATCTGTTTAAATAGGAAGGACCACGAGAGAGAAGCGTTTACGGCACATGAACTGCATTCAGAGTCGGAGAGGATAAACTAAATTATTACCTCTCAATAATACAATAAAATATATAACAAACACATAAATAATTAAAACAATATAATCAAACAATTAAAACAATATAATATATGTATCTCCTTCTCCCCTCTCTCCCGCCCTCTCGCTGATTTTCTCGCACTCCGTATCATTCCCCTTCTACTTCAGGTTATCCTGATCCTTCTTCTGGTTTCTTCCCAACACTAGACTAATTATTCTCCTTGGCTGGTGATCCACATGAGCGCCTTAAATCGCTTTTTCGCTTTTTTCAGTTCTTTCTTATTTTTTGTTGGCAATTAAAAACTGCGATGGAACGAATCACTAACGAAGAAAAAGAAGTCTTTAACTTTATGGTAGTCTTGGGCTTTGTAATGAATTTTATTCATGAGATTCTTAGAAGCAAAATTACCTGGAGGCCTCGTTCTCCCATCGTTCCACCCTCCCCGCCCCCGTCTTCCCAACATTTTTCTCCTTTTCACTGATCTTCTTTGGGTTGGTTTCTGCCATATGTTTTTTTTTCGTTTCCTTTCGCTTGCAAAAATAGTTTCTTGAATCTCGAAAACACTTGTGAATATACCAAAACAATTCATCACAATTAATTTTATTTTTGGTCAGTTCAGAGTCACTCTTTAAATTGAAGTCATCAGCTCTCCAGACGACTGCTCACGATCACTGAACCATTATAAAGCGGAATGAAGCTGTGCCTGAGTTCAAATCGACAATCGATCGAGAGTTCATTCAACTTTTGGGGTATCTCAGCTCCGGCCAGATCTTGGATCTTTTTTAATTGTGTTATTAATAGTAGTAGTAACGGTATTAATTGCAATACTAATGTGAGTATAAATTATAGTATTAAAGACTCTTTTTCGCCAAACTAGTTTTGATTTAACTTTAAAGTCAATTAGTTACTTCTTTTTTAGTTACTTTAATCTTTAACTTGTATCAACACAGAAAAAGTAACCTCTGTTATTTGTGTCAGTTAATCATGTTACTCGCATGTATGACATGCATGTTTTTTACAAATTCTAATTGAGTTACAATCCGCCCTACTTTTATAATTAATGACTGCAGAAGGTGTTTCAAATGCAGAAGTTAAAAGAATGTCAGACATGCACGCATGCAATAAAAGTGAGTCCAGGAACGCAGCGTTGACACCTATTTATGTAGCTGTGAATGAGTGAATGAATGAAGGAATGCATGAATGAGTGTGCACCGAACCGCAGAATACGAAGTCAGATACAAGGGTTGGCCAGGGTCAGGTTAGGAGAAGCGAAAAGGGGACACATACTCAGATGTATACACATGCACTCGTATATATTCATTTATAGTACAATTGAATCAAACAAACTCCTTCTAGCTACAGGCTTAGGATAAATGCATCTCATTTAATCGTTGATCTTAGGTTCACCCTTCACCATGAGCACGAGTGACTTCTTTGCCCCCTGCTATTTTTGTCGCTTGCCCATTTGGTTGTTAATGAGGAGAGGACAGAAAGGGTCTTGGGTCTAACCGAAGGACAAACCGACAGACAGACAGGGCTACGACTCCTTCCATGAGTTACAAACGTAAGGAGAAACTTCATATACCCAAACTTCATTCAGCTTCGGGTGTAGACTATAAGAAAGAATGGATAAAAATTAACCCTTTTATATTTCATTTATTTGTTGCATTATTTTTAAGGTTTTGAGGTTCAAGAAATGATTTCTTCTTCTTTGCGAATATCAGTCTATAGGAAGATCGATCTGTAGATCAGTCTCACGACAAATCACTAAAATACTCGATTCGAATCGATCTTGAAACCTTAATGATCCTCGATCCTCGTACAACGATGATGTTCGCTCAAGAATGACCCTTTTTTTAATGCCTCGGATGTATTCGGGTCCAACGTATGTACATCAGGTGAGTAAATCATGTGGACTGTGCTTATTATTCATCAATGGTTATCTGTACATTGAAAGCCTTTTAAAGATCGAATTTAAACAGTGGATTTAAAGTGGTTGATAGCAATTTAATTCAATTCCATTCTTTTGAATGATTTTTCAATATTCAATCGAATTTTGAAATATTTTCAATAATTATTTTTTAATAATTACCTAATTAAAACTATAATTATTAATTGTATTACTGTAATGTTTATATAATTATAATTAATATTATTTATCGTATATACAATCTTGATATTTTTTTCGTTAACGTCTAAGAGTTTCATTTTATAATTAATTTTTATCTTAGGTGTATATCTTTTATTATTAGATATTGTAAACAGAATAATAAAAAATAAAAGAAAAACATCTGCTTAATTTTCTGATTTTTTTCTGTTGTTTTTTGTATATTTTTTTCTGTTTATCTGTTTTTCTTCCTAATTTTTTAGTGGGTGACGGCGACAACGATGACGATTTCATTTGCTGTTGACGTTGTTTATTTTTATCGTATGTATATTTATTTGGTTTATTTTTTTCTATTTGATATACGTCACATTCAAAATAAATTCCGGCACGTTTTAAAGCTTAAAATGGATGAAATTCATTTGGAATTCTATCCACAATACAGCCACGTTGACGGCTTCAAGCTACACGTTACACGCTTGTTACGTTACACGTTTGTGTGAAGGTATTCGATCAAAACGTGTTTTCTTTGGTATTATTTTATTTGTTCTTTGGTATTATTTTCAATGTCAATTTAATGATTTCATTTACTGCAAGAACAACATCAAAATGGATTAAAAAGCCAACAAATTTAGAGAAAAGCGAGGGAAAACGAAACAAACTTCAAATAAATAATTTTAAATTTTACTCTATCAAAATTAAAAATCTGAAAAACATTTCTAAATAAATGTTCATTCAAAGGGAGCTTTTTTCGTTTTTATTCTCGTTTTTCCTTCGCTGACATTTATTCTGCCGCGTTTACGCCTGATTTTACTTCTACTGCTGCTTTTGTTTGAGCTTCTGTCTCTTCTTCTTCTTCTTTCTACTGCATCTGCATCCGCTTCTTCTTCGTCGAAAGTGCTCATAATAAAAATGTTAAAAAATAACTTTCATCCGAAACAATGACAAGAAAAATGTTTGCCAAATAAAATGAAGCAAAACGTGGACGACAAAAATAAAAGAAATGAAATAAAAATGAAAACAATTCTGTTTCGGAGTTGAGTCAAGAGTTGAGAGCAAACAATTTCCGAATGATAAGCAACTGCAATTCACTCCACTTTCGCTGCGGATTCACTGCGCTTTTAATGACATTTCGAAAGCGTTGTGCAGTGACAGTGATAAAGACATGCCTTTTGTTCTGCTCCTCAACAACAACAACAAAGACGGGAACAACAACAACGACAGCAACAACAACGACTATAATAATAATAATCGTCATAACGACAACAGAACCACTGCACACAACGAAGATGATGATAGAACCTGCGAAAAAAGTGGACGCTGTCAGGCGCTGTCAAGCATTTCGCAGTAAAAGTGAGGGTTTCTACTTTCTTTTTTTCCTCCTTTTTTCAAGGGTGTTTTTCCGGCTTCTTTTTTCGACTTTTTTACCTCTTTACTTTAACTCTTTTATGCTTTCCCCCTGTACTTTCGAGCACTTTTTTCTAGCACTTTTTTCTACAACAGTTTGCTACTATTTTGTTGAAAATATCCTTTTACACATTTTTCTACTACTTTTTTATTAGCTCACAATGCCTTCATACCTTTTATATTGTACCATTTTTATACATACTTTAGAAACATAAATTTTTGAACTTTTGAAAAGAATAGTAAATTTATTTTCTTTTTCGTTTTGTAACTTTTCCCGGTCCTTTTTTCGGTGTCTCTTTTGTTTGTTTTTCCTTTCTTATTTCAAGTACTTTTTGCTACTATCTTTTTCTAAACTTCTTACTTTCACTACTTCACTACTTTCTAAATACATTGTACTACCTTTTTAGCTCTTTTTTATTAGTTTTTGTACCGCTTTTGAGAGCGCTTTCCGAAGCGCTTTTTGCAGCATTTTTTGTACAACTTATCGCAACACATCCTCCCCGTTTTCTACTACTTTTTATTTTACTACACTTTCGTCTCTTTTGTCTGCTGCATTTTCATTCTTTTCCTAACTTGATTCTTCTTCCGTTGTTTGTGCTTTCAACAGCAACAACAACAACACAAGTAAAATGCCAAAAAATGCACTCCTACTCTTTTATGCATGATTTAAGCACATCTTTTGTTGTCCTCTGTTGTTGTTGTCAGGGCGGCGAGTGGGTCACACTGCCACATGAAAAATTCAGTAGCTCCTGAAATTTCCTGATTGCTTTCTTGTTAGTGTAGCTTTATTTTTATTTTTTCATCCTCTTTAGAATTTTTAAATGTTTTATATCTTTTATTTTTCTATGTTTATGTATTATTATTTTTTATTATT
Source organism: Myopa testacea (assembly GCA_949629155.1). NCBI lineage: Eukaryota > Metazoa > Arthropoda > Insecta > Diptera > Conopidae > Myopa > Myopa testacea. Next base: position 27,692,017 of record OX451345.1, read on the forward strand.
TTTCTCCTTGAATGAATGAAAGTCATTTCGAAAACCGTTTCATTCAATTTACGATTAATTTTTAAAACTATCACCAAAAATTATCATCAGCTCAATAGTATTTCAACCGTTTTTTTTCAAATAAAATAAATAGAAAATACAAATAAAATCCTCGTAAAAGAAAAAACCAAACACGAAATTTCAAGTTCATCGTCTTGAATGTTTATAACATCGTTAAATCAAAACTTCATTTGATAAGCGACGCCTTCGTATCTGAAATCAGAGTGAAATCCTTCAATGCAAACATTATAAAGTGTGCTACTAGTTTAATGATTTCACTTGAATCACATGTGATTCACATGATACTCGTAATTAAATGACGCTAATTGAGCCAGTTTTTAATTTTATTTTCCCCCTGATTTTTTATAACTATGATTATTATTTGTTTACTTTCGATATTCAACTCGTTCGTTCGATCTGTCGATGCTCTTGTTTTTATTGTTGTTGTTGTTGTTATTGGTTTTGATGTTGCTATTGCTTTTGTTGTTGTTTTTTTCTTTCTGCCGCAAAGATTATTGAACTTCATTAAAGCAGTTTTAATGTTTAATAAACTTTTTAGTTTTCACTTGTAAACTAATCGATGGAAATTTGCAAAAGAGTCGCTTTTACTTTCCGAAAGCGGATCAACCGTTATTAAATCCATTTTTTTTTGTACTCCCTGTTTCTCTCTCTCTCTCTCTCTCTCTCTCTCTCTCTCTCTCGCACACAGTTTTCATCATCTAATTGATGAAGGTCCCTCTTTTTAATCATAACCCATCGTCACAAATGTTGTAATCATCAAAGCTCATCAAGACAAGAGTAGATTACATAGCAATTAGTTGGCAACGCTGGTAATAAAACTGTTCCATTCAACTTCTGCAAGTCACTCGTTGCCACTCTTTGCCACTCGTTTCATTGTAGATTTTTTTTTTTTATCGTCAATTAGTCTCGGGTCAGATGCTAGAGTAAGAAGCCGAGAAGATTCATCAGCTGATCATCACATCGCTTAAGAGTGATTACAAGAAAAAAGAGGATAAGAAGAGGAAGAATGTAAAAATTATTATTATTATGGGAATTATTGAGAGCCGTATTTAAGTTGGCTGCACTTTAAATGAAATGAAAATTAAAAGCTTGTACAACATAACAAGCACAAATATTGTAGAATAGATGGCCCATGTTGGTCTATTACAAGAGTAGAATCCGAGAGAGAGAAATAGAGACAGACAAAGTGAGACCTTCTTCAAACCACTTTAGGTACTGAGAACCAGATCATGAAGAAAGACCTGCTTTTTTCTGCTACAAACGCTGCTATAAACGATTTGTCATAATTTTTACTTCCATGTGATACCAAAGTTTCAACTTTCTTTCTCTCTCTATCTTTCTTTATCTGTCTCTCTCTCTCTCTCTCTCTGCTTGTCTCTTTCTCTAATGTTCTTTGAAACTTGCTACCATAATTTAAACAATGCTAATGCGCTCCCTAAAACGAACATCAGCAACGGTAGTGACAAGTGATGATATTATGAAGGGATACAGAGAGAGAGACGGATAGAGACACATTAAAAAAAACAATCGCATCATATGCGATAAAGTCAAAGAGCAGTTTGTCATCACGCTGTGGCAACCACGTTTTCAAGTTTCTATACAGACAAAAGCAAAAACAGGATGCAACGCAGGACGCAAACAGGATGCAAATATAAATAAAAAAAATAAAAATAATGCACAATGTCAGTGTCATGTGATGAAATGTTGTTTCATTGCTGTTTGGGGAAAAAGTATTTTATGACAAATGATTTTTGTTATTCTTTGAAGTGAATTCTTTCTTTTCTAATATCAATGGACTTTTCTTTGATAACAAGAACATTTTATAATAAAGGAATTGTTTTTGAAGACATCAAAACAGTTTTTTACCATCAAAGGGTTTATTATTTATTAATATGCATTTTTTTTATTATTATTTTAAATACCTTTATTATTCATTTCAAAGAGCTATTTTAAAGATTTTCATTTAATTATAGAGGTTTAAGTTTTAATTCAATAGTTTATTGAAAGTTTTATGGAATGTTTGCATATACAAACTAAAAATTGCCCTTTAAGTTTGGTGCCAAAAAACATCCTCTACCCAACGTTCTTTGAAAAGGTCGCATGCATGGAATAAAATAACAACAACATAAAAAAACCTGGCATTACTTCGGCGACTTCTTGCAAAAGTTCACGCATAAAACCGGGAATGATGCCGGGTTGTGAGAGCGGTTGTGTGACAGAAGCTCAGAAGTGAAGGACGAAGTGGCTTTTACGGTATGGAGGCAGTTCAGAACAGAGGGATTTCGAGGCGGAAAAATACACAGACCCGTGAGAGAGAGAGAGAGATAGAGAGAGAGAGAGAGAGACAGAGGACGAAGAGACTGAAAGGATACTCTGTGAGATGAAATAACAGATGAGCGGATAAACCGAGGGATAGAAAGATAAACGAAGAGACTGAAAGACAGATGGACACACGGACAGATGAACAAACGTTTTGACAGATAGCGGAGAAAGACATGAGAAGCAGAGAAGTGGTTGGGATCTGGGCCGAGACCTGGTTGGGAAACACGCCGGAATGTTGGAGTGGCGTAGAAAAAAGTTGGCAACTCATGACGTTGTAATAAGCCACGGCACAGATGTTGAAAGAAAAAACCTCATGCGCGCCCTCTGGCGGGGCTCATTATAATATCATTAAAAGAAACTTTGTTAGGTTGAAAGATATCCGGTGAGTGTCCGGTGTGGTGTCCTGGCAGGAGGCGTGGATTTCAGTGGGTGTTTCTGGAGCTGTTAATAAAGCGGCTTGTAATCCGGTCAGTGGTCATTGCTTCACAACAACAACAACAACAACATCAGTCAGAATGACAGCTTCCACTTTGACAGCTATTCTTATCATATGTTAATTTGTTCATTTGTGGAAGAAGAAATAAAAATAAATTTATTTTTGGATTGCACCTGTTTTTATTGACTTTTTTTTGATCAGTTGATTGATGTATACTTTTTCGTATTTGTGATTATATAACAAGAGTATAACAAATTAAGTGGCATCTCTTCGGTTGAATGACGGAGAAATCATCGACCAAGCTCACTTCTTATATAATCATTATAACGGAATTTTGTGATTGGTGAATACAACAACAACAACACCACAAAATTGCAACCAAAAAAGGAACAGCAACAACAACTACAACATTAATGATGCAGCAGCTGTATTAAATTGCATTCTCTAAAAAAATTGCCAGCAGGAAAATCCACTGATACATCATCTCAATCCTCATCCTTCGTTTGTTTTATATGAAAAACCAAAAGATGACGAATAAAAAATAAAATTGAAAGTAAAAGCAAAACTAAATCGGCATGGCCGAAGCTGGGATACCCTACACCATGGTGACTTCTGGTGAAGAACCTTTCGAAGAACAAAAGGCTGCAGCGAGCTAGTGGGGGACTTTAAATAGGTTAAAGTGGGCGCCCATAAATGGCAGGGTACCCAACACTTATATTAGAAGTATTAACAATTTTATCCAGATATCTTTATTCGTTATCTCTCAATCGTCATTTCCACAGACAGGGAAACAAGCAGAGAGGAGTGACACTGAGGAATATAGCATGTATTTTGCTACAACTGCTTCGTCTCCAGGAGTACGTAACAAACGGAGGGACAAACTTAATACACCTTCGAGTGTAGGGTATAAAAAACCAGACTCGTGTTGATATTAAATCAAAAGCGCATCGGAGAAAATTATTTTGAGCTTTCGTCGTTAGAAGTTAAGACTTCGTATAGAGTTTCTGGTTATTTGCACACGTTGAAGAAGATTTGCAAGGTTGCTTTTTCTTCTTCTTCTCCTTATTTTATGCTACCTTTCTTCTTCTTCTTCTGGGGTTTTATGAAGCTCACGATTTACGCTTGAGATTGATTGGAGTTGTGTTGGTTTTTGTTTTTATTGTTAATGCAGATGCACTTTTTATTGGTGTTGTTGTTGTTTTTGTGATTGTTTCCATAATATTATGTTGATCGTTGACGGTGTTGATCAATGTTGTTGTTATTTTAGTTGTCGTTACTGTTCACTTTTTACCATATTCGTACCTCGACTCATAGTCGCAAAATAACCATGAGCACAGGGTTTCGTAGGTTGCCCCGATGGAGCGGAGAAGGGGTCGGTGCAGGGGGTTCAGTGGAGAAAAGTCCAAAAATAGCTACACGTAATGCAGCAGATGGCTGGCACACGATTCATCGTGTCCGTTTCTGGTTAATTAGGAGGGTTCCTTTGGCTGGCTGTCTGGCTGAGTCTCGTCTTTAATCGTTAGCTATTTTTATTTAACCATCAAAGTATCAGCATCTGAAGAGAAGGAATGAGAAGAGAGAGAGAGAGGGAGAGAGAGAAAAGAAGAGAAAAGAAAACAAGTGAAGAATGTTTGCATGAAGGAACCTGTATCGAAGTCCGTTAAGGAACAAAAGCAAGGCTTCATTTCGAGGATTGTTGTGGTTGTTTCATTAAAAGGATTACTTTTTCGCCAATTCATAACTAAATTCAGTTAATATAATCGAAGTAGAGTAAAATTTAATCGTTGTCTTATATTTTATACATCGTTTGGACTCAAATCCTTCGAATTACGCAACGCTTAATCATATTTTGTACCCAATCATCATTTTAAGATCCCCTTCTGGTCTGCCCTCCCCCCCCTCTCGCTCTTCTACTTACTCTTCTTCCTTTATTTTTTCTTCGTCTACTTTCTCTTTTTCTTCTTCTTATTTAATGGGTACATACTCAGGTTAACTTAACTATTAAATGCGGCTTGAAATTATTTCGCTGTTCACTCTTCCGCATTAAAAACTGTCGAAAAGCCGCAGCTCGGAACATGAACCGAAAGGACAAAACAAACAAAAACAAAACAAGCTGAGTAATCAAAAATAATACGAAAAAAGACGAAAAGCACTATAAAAAAAGGAAAACAAAAGAAGAAAAACAAACGCATAGAAGAAAGATGAAGTAGAAAAAAGACCAACGAAAAAATAGAAAAATGGCAAAATATGGCCATATTGTTTATTGTTCTTGTTGTTGTTGTTTACTGTTCTTGTTAACCGTTGTGGTTAACTGTTGTTTCTAACCTGTTCTCCTTCTGTTGTTAATGCTGCTGCTGCTGTTGTTGTTGTTGATTTGTAAAATCCCTTTAAAATGTTTTTGCAAAATTCATCCCATGAAACTGAACCGAAAATTGTTTTTTTTTTTGGTTTTTGTTGTTATTCCAACACACAAAATGGCGGAGGTGGAAAATGAATTTGGGAAAAAAATTTGAAACCTGCGACTAAGATTACGATTGAGAATGAATATGAGACAGATTGAAACTGAAACTGAAACAAAAGAGGCTCCTTTCTTTCTTTCTTTGTTTTTACTCTTCTTCAGGTATTAATTTTAAAGCAAAAAAGGAGACAACAACAAAAAAACAAGGAAAAGAGGACACGATTTCATGCAGGATGAAGTAGAAATGGAAATTAAAACACCAGCAACAACAACAACAACAACAACAAAGAGGATACAAAGTAATCAACAAATGGATACGCGCAGCAGATGCCAATGTAAAGTTGTTGCTGTTGTTTTTGCTTTTATCATGTTGTTGTTGTAAAGTGTTTGCCTAAAGTTGTTGCAGGAAAAAAAAACAACAACAATAACAACAATCATCGGCTGAATGAAAAACAATGAGAATTGTAATTAAGAGAGGCACTTGAATTGATGAAGGAGAGGAGAAGTGTAGAGAGACAGAGAGTAAACGAGAAATCCGTGTAAACGACCGAAGGGACGAGAGACAGCGAAGGTTGAACAGGTGAGTGAGAGAGAGAGAGAGAGAGAGAGAGAGAATAATTTAAAAGGTAGTAAATTTTTGGTTGGCGCTGATCAAAAATAAGCATTTTTTATTTAATACCTTCACCTTTATTTTAATTTAGAAGTTCTCATTAAAGATTTCACTCTAGGAATTCCTCGTGAAAAGACACTCATTACATTTCAAGCTTTAGAAACAGTTTTTAATTGTTTTTTATAGCTTTTTTTATTAATTTAAATACCTTTAATATATCATTTGATGAAGAATAAACCACATCGGGCCATGGCTCTTGGCCGGTACTCTTACCAGTATTCCGCTTGGAGGTGAAACAACGTTGAAACCACTCACCACGTATCACTGACCACTTGAGAGTCTCTCTTGGCCAACAGCAAGTTATTTGGCCCGTACATTGGCTCAAACACAACAAGGCTGAAAGTCTTTGAAATTCCAATTCAATTACTGAAGTGATCAATGTCAAGTTTAAGCAGCTCGAGCGGGGCGTGGCAGGGCGGAGGAGAGGGCGACGCAACGAATCGAAACTCGGCTGGATACCAAACGACGGAGCGACGGAGGGACGCTTTTCATATAAAAAACAAAGCTTCAATCAAAACGTATTCAAGTACATAAGAAATACCGACGAACGAGCGAAAAACAGCACACATTTCTACAAAAAAAACTTATCAATTAATTTAGAAAGATATGTTTTTTTTTTTAAAAATTAAAAAAAATCTTCACTTTGACGTCATTGACTTCAGTCAATAAACAGCGTTGACCTGAATATTCCAATCACGTTTCTTCACACACTTGAATTGTTGTTGTTTTTCTGTCGATTTGAAAAGATTTCAGTTTCAGAAACGACAAAAGAAAGGAGAGTTGAAAAACAGCCGATGAAGGAGCAAAAGAGGAGGGGACAAAACAGGATTAACACAATCATCAAATAAAAATAATGCAAAGTGAAAGCTGAAAAACTGGACACGGAAAGCGGAGGGGAAGGAAGAAGGAGGAAAGAGAAGTGGGAGGAGGAAGAAGGAATGAGAGGCGGAAGGAGGTTGAAGGAATGAGGAGTGGATGGAGGAGTGGATGAAGAAAAGTCAGAATCAGGAGATGGCGGAGGATGGCAGGGACCAAGTGTGTTAATGAGTGAGTGAGTGAAGAAAATCACACTTCAATTGTTGAGGACAACGACGGCGATGATGACGATGGCGATGATAACAACACACACTCGAGATGTGAAGATTTTGGAATGACACTCAAGACGATAACATCCAGGAGATGCAAAGCTGCCAGTTGGTGGCTTTCGTATTCGACAGAAGCCAGGGTTTGTATGGTCAACAAACTCAACTATACACAAAATGAACCGTGCATCACCTCGTCTAGCTTCGGCCAAAACGGTTCAAAGAGATGCTGTTGTTGTTACTTTCGTTATTTTTATTGTTGTTGGTTTTGTAGTTCTTCTTGTTCTAGTAGCTCTCCTCGCTCCCCTTGCTCAAGGGTCCTCTTTCCCGACCGCCACAGGGCTTCCACTACTCATTCCACTCTCTCTTCCCCCCTCCCCCCGCCATCATAAGCCCCTTAACACTTTCGGAGACGCTTCAGGTAGTGAAAAATGAGGTCGCAGCGTCAGCATCACGTTCCATTTAAATGTTCTGCGATACTCATAAAGATAAATAAATGATTAACAGAGAGAAGATATGAATATCAGAGAGACACACGAATACTCAGTGGAACAGAAGCACACACACACAAACACACACACACACACACACGCATATAAACACTCGGAGGCACGTAATCATCACTGACACTTTAAAGCTTAAAGGCGATTCCATGTTCTCACCTTACAATGGTTCGTGTTCGTCATCTGTTGTTGTTGTTGTTGCTGTTGTTGATTTTATTTATTATTATTATTATTATTATTATTGTTGTTGTTCTTGTCACTATTGTGGTTGCTATTGTTGCTGTTGTTGTTGTTCGTTCGTTCGCAGTCCTTCCATTTCTCATCCATGCTTGTCAGCTCCATTAACGTCTATTAAAATAACGTTAAGTAGATGAAATCTTTTACAACAACAACACCATCACCATCACCAGCACCATCGCCATCACCAACAACAACAACAATAAGGAGTGTTTTTTTTCTCGTTTCTATTAACTTTTATAACTGTTTTATAGCATCTCGTAGTACAAGACGAAGAGTTTCAGTAGCTCGGGATGATGTCCGTAATCGGTGCTTAATTTTAATTGGGAATGTGATGGATTTTTTTTCTCGATTCTTCAAATTTATTAATCATCTTTCAAAAAAAATAGATACAAACATACAATAGAATTTAATTGCTGTTGTGGATCATCAAAGATATTTCAATAAATTGTTTATTCACTCAATTTTTCCGATTTCTTTTCCTTCAACTGTATAAATTATTAGTAATGATTTTAATCATGTTATATTATCATGCTAAGTTATATCTAAGGTTCCATTAAGTATTTTATGACTGTATACTCCTCTATATACGATCAATATTTATTATAATGAATGAAAAACGCGACAACGCAACAAGTTGAAGTATCAAAATGAAGTTGAATGAATAAATTTTTGTAGGAAGTTGGAAACCTTGGCTTGGACAGACATACAGAATGACGAACATGCGGACGGACAGGAGAGAATGATGGTTCATTCCTAGAACAGGAGAGCTTTTATACTGGATCTCCAGAAGGGCAAATAATAAGCGCTGCTTAAAACGTTCGTCTCACAAACACACTCAGAAGTCGCAAGTCGCAAGTCGCAATCGCAAGTCGCTAGTCGCAGTCGCAGTCGCAAGTCTTGTCACACGATTTAACTAAAATTACAAGCCGAAAAAAGAAGCAGAAAAAAAAATCTATTTTTTCATTTTTCTCGAAATGTATTTCTTTCTTTAAATCGGTTTTTAATCTAGTTTTTAGCAAGAATTTTAAGCATTTCATGGAATCTACAAGAGAGATAATAAAAAAAAATAATTTAAAAATAAACGAAGGTGTTTAAAAAAAAATTCATTATGAAAACAATAACAGAAACAGTAACAACAACAACAGTGACTAGTGACTATCTTTAGTTTTATTTAGATTTATTATTTGAGGTCGTAATTTTTAGGTGTTTATCAGCAGATTTTAATGCGTTATGCAAGAAGAAGTTACGAAGAGGAGATAAAAATACGAAAAACAAAAAACAAGAACAACAAACAAAGAATTAAAATGATAAATGTTCGTATTTGAATAGCTTTTTTAATTGCTGACGATACTTTAAGTGAAGTCACATGGTGCGAAACCTTCTAACCTCTCCTCGCTCTCTTTCACACTCTCTCTCCCTCCCTCCTTCACACTCTCAACGTCCATGAAGAAGGTCAACGCAGGTTTTTTTTGCTTTTACTAAAAGAACGATTTTTATACTTTTAATTGTTGTAAAATGTTGGCAAGAGCTTTTACGATTTTTATAATAATTAAACTAAATTCTTTTTATTTAAAAGAAAACAAAAAAAAAATTATTTATCAACGTTTAGTCGATCAGGTATATAATTTATAATACAAACACAGATAGTAAACTATTCTAAGAATTTTTGTGGTCATTCGATTTCCCAGCCGCAAAAAAGCTGTTGTTGCTGCTTTTCGCAGAATTGTTGCAGTTGCTGTTGTTGATGATTTTATTTATTTTCAAACAGCAACAACGACTATAAAAAAAATCGGTGCTCGAAAAGTGCATTGAACTTTTACAGGAACAACAACAACCACAACCACAACAACAACAACAGCAACAGGAAGAAAAATCGTAATTTTACTTGTAATAAAAACACCCTACAAACAGCATCCTCGGAATAGTTTTCTTATTTGAACAAACTTTATTATTATTTCTTGTGCATTTCCGCTAGACACAAACAACAACAACACAAAATCTACCGATGTATGTCTCTCTCTGGTTCAATAAAATTCATTCTGAGAATGTTTTTAATTTTTTTTTTTTTGTTTTTACTTTGAGAATTTTTCGCCTCATCGCGATGCCAGGAATCGCAAAATAATTCAAATGCGAGTCACTCTCGGAGGTGACTCGGTGCGTTCGAAGCAGCGGCTGAAACTTTTGTTCTTCTTCTTCTTCGTTTTCTTTTCTTTCTTCTTCTTCTTGGTCTTCTTTTTCTTTGTTTTTTTCCTACACCAGTTGTTTTTTTTCCTTTTTTTTTCTTAAAACCAAAGAAATGGTTTTTATATTGCATAGAAAGAATTTATTTTTTTTCTTACTTTGGGGTTTTTTATTCGCTTTTTCATTTTTATACTTTTTTGAATTGATTTTTTATAGTTTTTCTGTTTCTCCGATTCGTTCGTCCGATGTTATTTTTTTTTCTTATTTTGGAACTTTTTCCTTAGTTTGATTTTAGTTTTAACTTAGTTTTAATTTTTTATTCTTCTTCGTTGGTTTTTTCCATTGTTTTTGTTTTTCTTTTATTTGATTTTTATGCATTTTCGCTTCAATGGAGTGAAAAAGAAGTCCAGCTAAAAACTATTGTATTAGTTGAATGGTTAAAGTAGAAATGGTAGCAAAAATAACAAAAATAATAGTAGTACTGGAATGAAATAGTAGTTATACAGCCGTAACTAAAGTGGTGAAAAGTTTATCCATGTGCAATTATTTATGTTTTTACAAACTATTCAGAAGGAAAAAATTAAGGAGAAGAATAAGTAAAATAAGACGAAAATGAAAGGGAAGAAACCCGTCAAAAGACGGCTTTGGCTATTGGGTCCGTCTATTGGCTATTGTCTATAGATTGCTCCAGTTATTGTGAATGGTTCATAGTGACAGCTGATTTTGACGGTTTTGAATCAACAACATGAATACCACGCCCAAGTATTCATGGGTCGAAGATCATCTCCCACTCTGTATCTGGTGGGACCAAAACGGCTCCTCCATTACGGGGGCTCGGTATCGCATACAATTGATTCATTTGAGCCGGAATACGAGCAAAGACATGATAAGGTTATCCTTCTTCATGACAACGCTCGGCCTCATGTCACTGAAGTCGTAAAATATCTTTGGAGATGCTCAAATGGGATGTTTTACCGCACCAGCGGTATTCTAGGGACACTGCTCCTTTCGATTACTGGTTGTTCCGAAGGATGCAACGTGATTTGCGCAGTCACCGGCTCACTTCTTTCGCAGGAACCGAAAATTGGCTCCAAGATTGTATCGCCTCCAAAGACGAGTAACTTTTCCGAAATGGACTTTTGAAAATCTTTGCCTGAGAGATGGGAAAAAGTAGTAGACAGCTATGGAGAATATTTTAATTGATCTGTTCAGTCATTTTGTTTTGAAATAAATGCATCTTTTAATATGAAAAAAGCACCGAACCAATTTCTAGTCCCAATATTTTCCTGACCTTAGTTTTTGGTCTTGGTCTTTGATCTTTGGTCTGGACTTTGGTTTTGATCTTGGTTTGGGTCTTGATGTTTGGTCTTGGCCTTGATGTTGGTCTTCGTCTTGTTCTTGGCCTTATTTTTGGTCCTTGGTCTTGGTAATCATCTTGGTTGAAGTCATAAGAATCACTTAAAATAGGTAATCAAATGTAAAACCTCATAATAAAGGGTCCGCCATATAACGATTTTTTTTTCAACTAGTGCTTATTTCGTGAATGGTATCACTGAGCTCATGTCTGATTTGACAGATAATTAGTTTTATCCTACCGCTGAACGAATATGGTTGTGTATACGCTTGAACAATGCTGGGAAATATTGCGACATTACTTTGAAAATCATGGTAATGTTGCAGAATGTGTGCGAAAATTGCGTACTGATTTTGGAAGAAGAGAAGCACCGTCAGCTCCGTATGTTCGTTATCTTGTGAAAAAAGTGAAAGAAACTGACATCCTCATCGATAAACCAAAGCGTGAAAAGCCAAAAACAGTGCGTACACCCGAGAATATTGCTGCTGCGGCAGAAAGTGTGCGTGAAGCGCCATCAACATCATTTCACCGTCGTTCTCAACAATTGAACATTTCGGAGACATCATTGAGACGAATTTTGCATAAAGACCTTGGTATGACGCCATACAAAGTCCAATTGGTTCAGGAGTTGAAGCCAACTGACCATCCAATGCGTTTCCGCTTCGCTAAGTGCACGCATACACTGAAAAGCCGGTGCACCCAAAACGAGTCATTGTTTGGTGCTTTTGATCCAGAGGCATAATTGGGCCGTTACAGTCAATGGCGATCGTTATCGGGCCATGTTGAACGAATTTTTGTTCACAAAAATTGAAGAGGAGGATATTGGCAACATTTGGTTTTAACAGGACGGCGCTACGTGCCACACAGCCGAAGCTACACTCGATGGTTTGCGCCCTGTTTTTGAAGATCGCATTATCAGCCGCAGAGCTGATGTCGTTTGGCCACCTCGGAGCTGCGATTTGACACCGTTGGACTATTATTTGTGGGGTGCCGTCAAAGATAAGTGTTACGCCTACAAGCCAGAGACAATTGACGCTTTAAAGGACAATATACGTGAAGCCATTGGTGAAATACAGCTGCACACAATCGATAATGTGCTTAAAAATTGGACCGATCGTGTAGGCTACTGCATGGCCAGCCGAGGCAGCCATTTGAATGAAATTATTTTCCATTATTAACCGGAAGGATTGTACTTTCAGTTAAAAAAAGAAATTTGAGAAAATATTCAGTAGTTTTTATACCCTACACCTTAAGGTTGAGGGTATATTCACTTTGTCACGAAATGTGTAACGCATAGAAATAGAGACGATAGGTATAGGAAAGTATATATATTCTTGATCAGCGTGACCTCCTGAGCCGATTTAGCCATGTCCGTCCGTCTGTCTGTCTGTCTGTCTGTCTGTCTGTTGAAATCACGATCACAGGAGAACCGGTTAAGATATCGTGATGAAATTTTAGAGAAATATTGTTTCTTAGGGTGTGCAGGTTGGTGTTGAAAATGGGCAAAATCGGTCCACGACCACGCCTATTTTTTAGTAAAAATGTGGTATCAGCCGTTATTTTTTAGTTATGTCAACAAAATTTCATTTCTGGGTATAGAGTAACTTCATCCGTTGATATGCCAAATATGGGCGTGATCCGCCCACTTTTAGGTTATACAGGCAAAAGAGGGTTATATTGTTAAATATGTAATCTTCCTGAATCAAACTTTACATAAGAACATCTTTTCTAATAAAACATTATTACAGCAAAACTGGGCGCGGTCCGCCCACTTTTACACTGCTTATACAGCATATCTCATGAAAACAAATTTATTACCACGGAAATAAAGTTTAAATTTGAGCACAATAATAAAACTACTAAGCTAGTTATTTTATTTTGAAAATAGATAACGACCACGCCTACTATTTATACCCGTCTGTGATTAAATGTGATTATAAGATAGCTTTCCTTATAACCACATATTTCTTCCAGTTTTTAAGATATTACAATAACATTTCAATATCAAGCGACATTATTATATTTTACGTTGCAGAAAATGGGCGTGGCGCGCATACTTTTAGGTTACATGGACGAAAGGGTAATATGGCACAATCGTCCTACATAAATCCTTATATAAGTCTGTAATTTTATAATATGTTATTAATTAATATGAAATTTTGTATAAATATTCTTTGTTCGGATTTGTAAACGAGCAAATAAAACGAATATAAGACATATAAATATAGAATCAATTTATAAAAGAATGCATTGGTATAAAACCTTAATTCCTAAAATGCCTAAAACTTCCTAAAAACTTTTAGGTGTAGGGTATTTAAGATTCGGCCAGGCCGAATATAGCTTTCTTACTGGTTATATATATATTTAATGTTCTTTTATATTGTATGGATAAACGAAGAGAAATACTAAGTTTTATTAAAAAAAGTGATTATTTAAGTTGCGCATCTATCGCATTGAGTGATATCTAGTAAATGTTCAGCACAAAGTCTTTTGGCATTCTTTGCAGGCTTTTCGTGTTGGTCTTCTTCTGGGACATAGATAAACATTTCCTTTCTGCTCGATTCTGCCAGAATTGGCACGTTATTTTTGAGCGCGTACTGGAAGATTTTCAACAGTTGATGTTACTGGGTGGCCCAACATACTTTCAGTTCCACAACGTGGTGCATTTTGGGAACGATTCTGGTTTTCTGCTGAGGCTAATTGTTCACTCAACTGTTGCAAGAACAGCCTTCTACAGTTTGTTGATGTTTTCAAGTGTGGGTTATTTTCCCTGTATATCACGAATGCTGCAAATGCCGCCACATTTATAATGTTATGAAAAAAAGCCAAAGGCCATCTTTTCGTTCTTCTCTTCCTTGAATATTCACCATGGCATTTGTCCATATTGTCAACGCCTCCTTTGCTTCTATTGTAATCGAGTATCAGTCTTGGCTTTCTTTTAGGATCTCCCATTTCAGTATTATGGGGAAGTGAAAAGAAGCACAACCGATTTGTTCTTTTTTGGAACATATGAACATACATATGTCAATCTAAAGATTGATGATTCACAAAGAATTTCTTTATGTAGCACAACACATACTTGCTAAAAGAAAACTCGAATAGCAGAAAAGGGAGACATGATGAGCACAACTTGCGCCAGACACCTAAAATTTTCACTTTAGGCCGACTTTTTCGACGCTCGGAAACTGTGAGCTCTATGAGCTTCAGCACTCAGTCTTCTAAAAAACCAGTTGCATTATAAAAAATACAAACAAAATAAGAAAATGTGTACATAAATATGGCAATAAACGTAATAAACAAGTAAAAAGAAACGTAAAATATATGGGACACCCGGGTGTGTTGGGTGTATGTTTATGTATAATTTTTTGGCTGTAGACACAAGGGTTAAGCGGCTGGCATTCCGGTTACTAACGGAACTTCAAAGCCCCATCGCGTAGTTTTCGTGCCTCTCTGGAGGCCGCTTAAAAAACCAACAGTACACCCACTCAGCCATAATTTTTTCTCTTTTATTCCCCCCTCCGTTTTTTCATGTGATTGTTTATTTAGATTTAAATCACTTTAAAATTTAGCCGCCGCTCGTGATTCCTATGAAGCTATGATTTCGTCTCCATCGTTTTTGCAGACAACGTTATAATCATTATAATTATGATCATCGTTATCATTATGATCATCATTATGATGATGACGCTGATTATTTTCTGGCTTCGTGACAAACCTTCGTAAAATTCAAAGATTTCAACGTGAGATCAGCAACTCAGCTCAGTTTTTGGTTTCAGTCTTCAGATTGTATTTGTTGTTGTTGTTGTTGTTGTTGCAATTTGCACCCGTTATTTGTAATCACTTTAAGTGGTGAACACTTTGTACCAGGTTTAAAATAATTTCCCGAAGTCGGTTAATCTTTTGCAATTCGCGTCTGCCGCCGCAATTCAAAGATCAGCAGCGAATTCAGAGATTCACAACGCGACTCTTTCCATGAAGCTTTGATTAATTTAGTTTTTTAAATAAATATTTCATATTTTAAATACTTTATACTTAAGGATTCGGATGCCGAAAGAAGGGATTCCGTACGACTGGAGTCAAGTAAACTGTCGTCAATCCTTCATGGATCACCGCAATAAATTTTTCTGTTGTAGAATTTGTACAAACATTTTAGTTTTTTATATATTTGAATTTCCAAGTCGGTTTAAGAACTCTGTAAAGTTTTGATAGGGAAATCATTTTGATACTTTTTTACATATGACTTTAAAGTTTAAACACTTCTCAGTAAATATTGATCAATCATGTGATGTTTGTGTTTTTATTTAAATAAATCATATGGTACGCCGAATACTGTGCGTATGTGTGTGTATATATTCAATGTGTTTATGTAAATTAGTTGGCATAACTGTCCACTTCTAAATTCCCAACACGATTTCAATTAAATGCAAGTCAATTTCAGTGGTGATCCATTAAAGGACTAGTTAATGCCACACAAACACACACACACATACAGAGAGAGACAGTCATAGTGACACACACCGATACATGCTGATACATGGATATATAAAGTATACTATATACAGGAACAACCCGACTTACATCCATTCAAACAAACGCACGCATCCCAACAGACAGACCGAAAGAGAGACGGACAGTGAGAAGGACAGAGAGACGGACAGAGAGACGGACAGAGAGTATCCGTAACACTGCGGAACAAACAATTTAATTTATTTGCCAATCTGGCATCAGAGTGCAACAACAACAAACAAAACAACAGCAACAACAAACTGCAATAATAACGGGTCGGCCGCGGATCCAATGAAGTACGGCGACGGTGCTAATTTGTGGCACTCAGACACATTAAATAATTTTGGTTCAACAGAATATTGGCGATATTTGCAGAGGGGGGACAAGAGAATGAGAGGAAGGAAGAGAACGGGAGAGAGAGAGAGACAGACAGATAGAGAGGGCCGGAAGTTAAAGGGAGTGAGCATGAGTTCTCTGCTGATTGACTGTCCTGAGTAGCTGGCTGACAGGGGCTGGTTATTTGGGAGACTTACTGAATGACTGACTGATTGATTCGCTGACTGACTGATTCACTGACTAACTAACTGGTTAACTAACTGAACTACTAACTGATTGAATGACAGTGTTGTCCCTTCTCAGTTTCCTTCCCTGACAGCACGATGAACACCACCCGCTGATGGTGTTCAATTTCGCCGAATGTGAATTAATTTAAATGCACCGACGAGCTACTCACTTATCACTGTCAAATAAATATCATTGCTGGATTTTTGATGTTTCGGATGATGGTTGCGTGGTTGTGGTTGTCGTTGTGGTTGAAAACAGACAGAGAGAGAGAGAGAGAACGAGAGAGAGGGAGATAGCAGCACATTTTGACAGCTCCGTTATACAAATGAATTTAAATTGATATCCAACAAACCAAACAGAACAAGAAAAACACGCGAGTTCATTCGCCGAATTCGCGATGAGATGAGAATTGATAAAATAACTAAGTAATGAGTAATAAAATTGTTGGGGTTTTTTTCTTGTGGTTGGTTGAGCCTCACCAAAGATTCTGCAAGATTAAATTTAAAATTAGCTGGTTAACGGTTAACGAAGTTGTCTGGTTGGCGGCTTTGAAAAGGGCCACAACGCCCATTCGGCGGCTTTTGTGGTCCATTTTGAGTGCCTTCCTTGAAATGAGAAGGAATTTTTAAGAGCTTTTTTATGTGCTTGTTCTCTTATTTTTTGACGCATCAGCTGATTTCTCCATCAGCTGTCATTAATTCGATCCCTCGTTCGTTCTCTCGTTCGTTCTTTCGTTCGTTTATTAAACTTAACGAAACGTTTCGTTACGTAAACCTTTGAATACGAATTTTTTTTACACAGTTCCACATTTCAGTCATGCATTATATTAGAATTTCTATACTTTAGCTTTTGATGTATGTTCATCGACCTCACTGCAGTCTTTGGAGCTGTCCATCCGTCAGCCTCTCATCGCCAATGAAAGCTCTCCTTCACATCAGCTTTCATATCATCTTCAAGCTTCTCAACAAAACGTCAATCGATTTAAGTTTACCGTTATACGCCTTTCTATCTTCCCACAATATTCTCTGGATATAATCCGTTGCACTAATTCAACTTCCAAGCCAACAACACCAACAACAACAATTCATCATTGATACCAGACACTTCGACACAAAGTTGAATCTTTTCGCAGTCGGAAGCGAGTGAATGCGGATTGGAAGCAACTCTTCTCAAGCGGGACTCCTTGAAGAGGAGCCCCCACCATCCCCCATCAGCCCCTCCCTTTATCACTCATTCTGTCTCCAACCTCTCTTCGTTTACCGATTCTGCGAATAGAGAAAAGTTTTCCTTTTTAGATTTTTCCAATTTTATAAATTGTTCTGACGTATTACTGTTGTTGTTGTTGTTGTTGTCGTCGTTGTTTTTGGTCTTTTGCTACTTCTTCTTCTTCTTCTTTTTCTTGTTTCCAGCTAAAACAGGCTCTGGACGGGGGGCCAACTTAAATTTGTTGCTGTTACCTGAATGCATTTAAATGGAGTGCCTTCAACCTGAAACCCATGACTCTCTCCTCTCTTCGCCGCCCCTTCCAACTCTTCATACTTCCCTGTCCACTCACTCTCTCTCTCTCTCTCTCGCTTTCATTCAGTCACTCACCGATTTTAGAAATTGCAACTTTTCAAATGTTTGAGCCACGAGTCAGCTACGCAAATAGCATGCATTTTTCTGGGCTCCTTTTTGATGCTTCTGAAAGTTGCTTCGGATACCGTGTAGTAGGATAACATGTAGAATACAGGGTGTTTCTTATCCTACAAACACCAGAAAAAAGCATGAATAAAATTATGAAAGTCAAAATTAAAAATCATCGCTCTGAAAAGTCTTTTCTATGTATTTTATTCTAAAAATTAGATTAACTTTAATTTTCTATTAATTTTGCATACTTACCCTGTATATTTGTTGTTTTGGTATTCAAAATCCATTGAAGTTGATGCACTCGAAGAACAAAATCTCAACTTCAGATGAGGTACTGTAGGAGGTCGCCTTTTAAAACAAAATAAATAAAGAAACAAAAATGAAATCCCATCCAACTTCAGCATCGAAAAACATGCTTGGTTCTAATTTATTAAAGAATTTCAAGAGACTTGTAAACCAGGTGATTAAAGAACAGTTAGTGGAAAAATCAAAGAATAAAAACAAAGTAAAAATCAAAGAAAAGTCAAAAGAAAGAATCAAAGAAAAACTTAACAAAGCAAAGAAAGATTAAAGAGAACTCCAAATTAGGAATCAAAGAAAAATTTTAAAAGCAAAGAAAACCTGAGAAAAGTTAAACTAAAAATCAACGAAAAATCAAAGAAAAATTAAACCAGTAAGAAAGCTATATTCGGCCTGGCCGAATCTTAGATTCCCTACACCTCAAAAGTTTTTAGGAAGTTTTAGGCATTTTAGGAATTAAGGTTTTATGCCAATGCATTTTTTTATAAATTGATTCTATATTTATATGTCTTATATTCGTTTTATTTGCTCGTTTACAACTCTGAACAAAGAATATTTACACAAAATTTCATATTAATTAATAACATATTATAAAATTACAGACTTATATAAGGATTTATGTAGGACGATTGTGCCATATTACCCTTTCGTCCATGTAACCTAAAAGTATGCGCGCCACGCCCATTTTCTGCAACGTAAAATATAATAATGTCGCTTGATATTGAAATGTTATTGTAATATCTTAAAAACTGGAAGAAATATGTGGTTATAAGGAAAGCTATCTTATAATCACATTTAATCACAGACGGGTATAAATAGTAGGCGTGGTCGTTACCCGTTTTCAAAACAAAATAATTGGCTTAGTATTTTTATACCCTGCACACGAAGTGAGAGGGTATATTCACTTACTGCTTCCGTTTATAACGCATTAAAGGAGGCGTGACGGGTATAGGAAAGTATATACATATATTCTTGATCAGCGTGACCTCCTGAGTCGATTTAGCCATGTCCGTCCGTCTGTCTGTCTGTCTGTCTGTCCGTCTGTGGAAATCACGATTACAAGAGAACGAATAGAGATATCTTCTTCAAACTGGACACGAATATTGTCTATCATTAGAAACTCATCGCTGTTGAAAATGGGCAAAATCGGACCATTACCACGCCTACTTTTTATAGTGAATATAAATTAATCCATGCTTATAGCTCAATTTCGCAGCTTGTAGAACGAATTTGGGGTTGAAATTTTGTGCAGAAGTCCACTGTCTCTGAGTAAACCAGACTACCAAAATGGGCGTGGTCCGCCTACTAATTAAATAAAACTCGATTACAGGAGAACGAATAGAGATATTTTCATCAAATTTGGCACGAATACTCTCTGTCATCACAGGCTATTTGAGATTGAAAAGGAAAAAAATTAGACCATTGCACGCCAATTTTTAAGTAAACGTGTGTAGGGTATATGAACTTCGGCCAGGCCGAAGTTAACACTCTTTCTGGTTATTATTGTGTTCAAATTTAAGCTTTATTTCCGTGGTAATCAATTTGCTTTCATGAGCTATACTCTATAAGCAGTGTAAAAGTGGGCGGACCGCGCCCACTTTTGCTGTAAACATGTTTTATTAGAAAATAAGTTGTTATGTAAAGTTTGATTCAGGATGTTTATATATTTAACAATATAACCATTTGAGAACCTCTTTTACCTGTATAACCTAAAAGTGGGCGGATCACGCCCATATTTGGCATATCAACGGATGAAGTTACTCTATACCCAGAAATGAAATTTTGTTGACATAACTAAAAAATAACGGCTGATACCACATTTTTACTAAAAAATAGGCGTGGTCGTGGACCGATTTTGCCCATTTTCAATACCAACCTGCACACCGTAAGAAACAATATTTCTGTAAAATTTCATCACGATATCTTCACCGGTGCTCCTGTGATCGTGATTTCAACAGACAGACAGACAGACAGACAGACAGACAGACAGACAGACAGACAGACAGACGGACGGACATGGCTAAATCGACTAAGGAGGTCACCCTGATCAAGAATATATATACTTTCCTATCGTCTCTATTTCTATGCGTTACACATTTCGTGACAAAGTGAATATACCCTCAACCTTAAGGTGTAGGATATAAAAACCCAAAAAATAGTATAGGGTCCTCTATCTAACGTTTTTTTTTTCAACTAGTGCTTATTTCGTGATTTCGTGAACACTTAGCTCATGTCTGATTTGACAGATAATTAGTTTTATCCTTCCGCTGAACGAATATGGTTGTGTATACGCTTGAACAACGCTGGGAAATATTGCGACATTACTTTGAAAATCCGATGCCGATTTTGCCAAAAAAATCATCTTTTCAGATGAAGCTCATTTTGATCTTGGCGGGTTGTAAACAAGCAAAATTGTCGCATTTGGGGCACAAAAAACCCGCACGCATACATTGAAAAGCCGGTGCACCCAAAACGAGTCACTGTTTGGTGCGGATTTTGGTCCAGAGGCATAATTGGGCCATTTTTCTTCGAAAATGATCAAGGAGTGGCCGTTACAGTCAATGGCGATCGTTATCGGGCCATGTTGAAGAGGAGGATATTGGCAACATTTGGTTTCAACAGGACGGCGCTACGTGCCACACAGCCGAAGCTACACTCGCATTTTCAAAAAAAAAAAGTTATTTGGCGGACCCTATAGATATTAAAGAAGAAAGAGAAAATAAAGAAGAATAAAAAAACCCTTTAAAAAACCTTTATTCATTGTTCATTATATTAAAAATAAATCACTTTTTTTAACACAAAATCAATAACTGGAAAAGATAACTGTTGCTCATAACTTATACCCATGTTTTTGTCTTTGAATCTTCTTCATCATAATTTTTCCAAATACTCGTGAACAATAATAATTATTTATTGGCGACTTTATGTTTATGGAACTTTATGATTTTTCCGAAAAGCAAATCATTCACTGTGACGCAACATCGCAAGCATCGAGCCATGCAAGCAACGCAATCGTAACCAAGAAATCGTCGTTTTTCTGGTACTAATTTAAGGCTACGTCTATTATTAGGCACTCTTCCTGTGATAGAGTGAAAAGTAGAGAGTGTGAAAGGACAACTGAAGCCCTGATGAGTTTTGGAGAGAGATCGATGATGGTCGACGGTAGTCGAGGGTGGCCGAAATGGTATTTCACCAAACTAACTTAACGATTGCATTTTTTCAAAGTATGCTTAAAATGCAGAATGACCAAAATACACCTTCAAATGGTTATTTAATTATACGAATAAAAATATGCAAAAATTGCAAATGTTTAAAATTATCTGCAAAAAATTACCGATTTCGGTCTCTTCTTCTTTGAAGCAAGTGGGAGAAAAAAATAACAAATTCACACAATGACTTTGAAGACATCCACTGAAAATGTCACTAAAAATGCAACGGAGTGAGAGAGAAAAAGAGAGAGAGAGAGTGGAAGAGTTGGTGAATGCGACGGCGTTGTGTAAAGTTGAAGAGGTGCATGGGTGAAGGGGTGTAGGGGTGCGACCCAAGTAACTAAGCCATGCAACAAAATTGCACAAAACAATAAATGAACAAAGTTTGTTGTTTGTTGAAAAGTTCAGCGGCACGCAAACAAAACGTCAAAATGTGTCAAAATGTCAAGCGAAGCGAGGACTGTTTTTTCCCCAATTTGTTTTTGTATTGGATTTGGTTTTAAATTAAATTTTTCATTACTGGACGGACGAGATGACGACATGAGTGACGAGACTGTCGAATGACACGAGATCATGACAGCGGATGATGTTGATGCTATCATTGCTATCATTGCTATTGTTGTTGTTATTGTTGTTGTTGTTGTTGTTGTTGTTCGTATACTATATTAGTTAATACAGTTTCTTTTTCTGTTGGTGTTTCAAATTCAAAGTGAAAAAAGTGTTGCCATATAAAATTTAGGAGTAATTCTTGTTAACAACCTACACTTTAATTTAACGCTGTCTTAAAATCTTTGTTATTGCGTCATTAAAACGTAACAAACACAATGTAGTTGTTTTAGTTGGTGTATTTGTATTCTTTTGTTTTAATTTCAACATCTTTTTGGCATTGTTGCATTTTCGCCTCGGGTGATTTGCATTCTTGAAAAAGCTATAAAATGCAGATCATGATTTTAGCGAGGGTGAAAAAGTAACCCAAAAAAGTGCAAGTTTCTTAAATTAAAGTTTAAGGACGGGTCTAAATATGAAATGAAGAGCTTTAAATGAAGACCAGAAGATTATCCCTTGAGACACTACAAGTTTTTAGTTATGTGAAGAACACAGATCAAAAGAAGGATCGAAAGAGAGACCAAAAGAAGGCCAAAGAGTAAACCAGAATTCTTTGCATTCTCTTGATTACATGACTGAAAGTGTTTTTCCGCGATTAGATTTAATTTCATTTTCTCGAAGTTTAACTTTTCCCGGACTACTTTTTTTTTGCTCCACAGGGTAACTGAACTGTATTGAACATTTTAGTTGTTGTTGTTATTGGTTTCGTTCACTGCAGCTGAGTTACGACAGACATTTGGATGTATTCACCACATCTCATTGATTTGCATTTCTAGTGAATTCTACGGCGATAAAACGAATTCTGCGATCGCTAAGAAACCACGAGTGCGTGACTCGGTTAGCAAGTGTTAATTGTTGAAGGGGATTCATCAAAGATAGAAACTTCGGAGAAGCCCCTTTAACACGCAGTCCAGTTATAAGGAAAAAATTAAAGAAAAAATAATGGAAATGCGGAAAAGTGTTTATGCCCCAAGCAGAATGTTTATGAATTTATTTTGGCGAGAAAATGAAATCAACAATGAATTGCGGAAACGTAAAATGTGTGCAAATAGAATCTGGGAATTGACTAGAAAAGGCAACAATTGCAGTGAATACTAAATGTTGGATGCTATAAGAGTAGACTATATCGTCTAAGTGTATATACCAAGTTTAAAATAATCACTGATGAAATGACAATGACATTCTCAATTTTCATAAATTACCTTGAATGATGACAACAACAACAACACAGATAAAATCATAGACTATTTGCATGTAATACTAAATAACTATGCAAATTCACACAAGACACGTTATGTTAGTATAGAATGTTCCGTTAGAATGTTTTCTCAACGCAAAAAGAGTATTTTTATTGATTGCTCTCTTTAGTAAGTTTTACTTTTGCATCGTGTTGCTCTCTAAATTATCAACGGCAACAGCAACAGATTCGAACAGCAGCCATCAGTATCGAAATCTAGGTAACAATAACAAATACAACAACAATAACTACAACAACAAAAAGCAAGAATAGAATCACAAAATGAATCAGTATTCTTTACTTCTAAATACCGAAGAAGTTTGAATTGATTTTCATGTGAGAGAAATACGCAAGAAATGCAGCCAGGATGCTTCCTTACAATTATTATTAGTCTTCTTTTTAAAATTTTTCTTCTTTTTATACCCTACACCCGAAGGTGATCAAAGTGTGGGTGTATTACGTTTCTCCATCCGTTTGGAACGCACTAGAAGAGGCACCGTCACCTCCTGGCCCATGGACCTTGAAACATGAGCAAATACGGGACGTGGTACACCCACTATTCCACTCTATGCCCTATAAACAATCAGTACCAATCAGTAGTATTAATACTTTATTATCATTCTCCGGTAGGCGTGATGCGTCCACATCAACCTAACCAAGGCGCCTGGTATACGACTTAAGATTTTCCTTCTAAAGCTTCTCATATAAGAGAGCTTTGATCAGAGGTCACAAAGGCGTACTGTACCTCAGCTTCGACCAAGACGAAGATAGCAGCACTGTTGTTTTTATTCCTAGTCTTCTTCTTCATTTTCACAACCAATATCACTCAACTGAACTCAACTCAACTGGTTTCTTTTTAGGACTTATATGGATGTTCCTTAGTACGAGTATCAGTTTTCAACACGTACGCCTCCGGGAGCAGCTGGATTTCTTTCTCTCTCTCACTCAACCCTCTCTCTCCCCTCTATCAACCCCTTTCTCGCTCTTTCTTTCTCCCCTCTATAGCTTTCTTCTGGAAAGGATTGAATCGAATCCTCGTGGTTTCTCTGTTTGACGATGGAGGTCGTTGGATGGTGATGATGGCTTTGAGGTTGTTCTAAAAGTTGTTCAATATTTGCGGAGGCGTTTGGATTTTTCTCTTTCCGTAAATCAAATTGAATAAATTTTACATTTCTTTCCACTTGGAAATCTTTCTTCAAGTTGTTTTTTCATTGGTTTTGCTATGAAATTCATTTATTTGGAAAACAATATATAGCTTAGGCTTTATTGTCTTATATATAATATAGCATTGCTGTTATATTTAAAAGCAATATTTCACCAGAGGGTTTAAGAAAAACAAAGAAGAAAGAAGATAAAGAAAAAGAAAGACTTCGATTGGGGGATGGAGAGGGTGAGAGTGAGGAAGAGAAGAAAGTTTAAAGGAACACTTCTTCTGATTCAATGATTGACGTCTGAAACCACTCTGGAAAGAATTGAGTCGATTTAATCTAATCTTTTAAGAATAAATAGAATACGTTTGGAGAATACACAGAAATTAGAATCTCTTTTACTCACTCAGAATATTTGATGATGAAAAATGACAGAGATGAAATCCGATAAATTGATTAAA
This sequence comes from Myopa testacea, assembly GCA_949629155.1. Classification (NCBI taxonomy): domain Eukaryota; kingdom Metazoa; phylum Arthropoda; class Insecta; order Diptera; family Conopidae; genus Myopa; species Myopa testacea. The sequence continues at coordinate 27,716,983 of OX451345.1, forward strand.
GTTTAAAGAAATCCAAACAAAAACTAGACTGTTCAACTGAGTTCTCAATCCTCCATCACTGACATCCTTAAGAGAATCTTAATTTCTCACTTCTCTCACTAACTGAATTCCAAACAATGCGAAACAGTGTTGCTAACTTTGTCACACAAAAAGTATTGCATGTTGTTGCCAAGAAGCAAGGCTGCTCGGGCCCAGTAAGGAAGTAAAGCGAAATCAAGAAACTTCATCATTGCAAACTAATCCAACAGAGAAGCAGCAGAACGAAAAATAACAACAACAGCAACAACAATAAGAAGCACTCAACTACAAAAACAAAACTCAAGTACTGAACCCTAGAAAACTGTGAGTGGAATTTCGAGTGGTAAAGCAACTAGTAAAATAAAGTGTAGTCCTCTGAAAGGGATGGTTGATGAGGGTGAGGGTGAGGGAGGGCGGTGTGTAGGTCGAAGGGACTGAGTTGGTGAGATATGGAGTGCTCCCAGAGCGTAAGTAGAAGTAATGAATGATGCAGCGAGGTCCCTTCTCTTGGAGGGTGTGCAATAAATCGCAATTAATACTCTCTGACATGCTGCACTTCGTGGTGAGCACTGTGCACCATCAGCCTCCCTCTCCCCATAAGCCTCCCTTCCCTCTTAAGCCTCCCTCCCCCACACAAGTCTCACTCTATCGCTATCAACGCAACTTTTCACGCTTCACGCATAAATTAAAATTCCTACCAGACAGAAATGCGTCATGTTGGCCCAGTGGTGGAGCTGTCAACATGTCGTGTGAACCGCACCGGAAAAAGTCACACGAACTCTCGTCGGCAACCGAACAGAGTTGCAAGCAAAAAATTAACTCGGTCAACAACAATTGAAACTTCATGTTCCAGAAGGAATTCGGAATTTCATTGGTTTCCAGCAGCGTTGCCACAGATGCAAATAGACCTTCCTTCATTGGAAATGACGTGCACTGTGCTGCCACTGAATCGTGACAACAAGAGGTGGCAAGGGAGAAGGGGAAGACGGGGATTTAATTGAACCACGCATTGCTTTAATATAGTCACTGGTGGACACACTTAATTATTTCCCGATCTGAATACTTATTTCTGTTCTTCAATGAAGTTATCATTGCATCACGACGTCATGATTCATTCTACAATTTAAATCCTGTTTAAATATAAATTCCATGGACTTTTGGGCTCTATTATTGGCTCTGAATATTCATCAATCAATTTCAGGTTTCACAGAAGTTCTTTGATTTTCACCAATGCCCATCAATGTATCCATTGACTACCAGAGTGATCTACATCTGTGTCTCCACTGAAATCTATCGAGGTCCGTCTCTTTCTTTAATCTCTTGGGCCTCTTTCGATCTCAGTTGATCACCATGTCCGTCGATATCCACTGATGTGCCCCTAACTTTTTGATCCTCTATCGATCTTTATTAACATGTTGATCTCCGGAGCTTTGTTAGTCTTAACGCCACTTACGTCCATTGATATCCATCGATTACGTTCGTAGATCCCAATAGATTCCCATAGATCACCATATAAGATAAATAATACACAATAAAAAGAGTAGACTGAAGTGTAAAGTTATTCAGCTCAGCAACAGGTGGCTGCTTGAAATTAATTCTTACTCTGAATATAGGGGTTTCATTCTGCTCCCCATCCCCCAACCCCGCCGATCGCTCTTTATTATGAACTTCCATCCTTACCTCACATAAACTCACCACAACTCAGCGACATTCAGAGGAAATAATTTCCAATTTCTTAAAAAGCTTTGTGGTTGCAACTAAAAAAGGAGAGACCTCCCCACATAAATTCTTCATTTGGCCCTCTCCCGACCCTCCTAACTCTGTCCCAGTCTCTCTCTCGCTCTCTCCTCGTTTCCCACACTTCCTCTATATTTTTACTAGCTTAACCCTTGACTGCCTAACAGTTCACTATTTCAACAAATAGTTTTAGTGTTGTTTATTTGCAACAAGTGTTGGTGTTGCTGTGGATATAACAAAAACAACAGCAGCAACAACATTAAGCACTCTTGTTGTCGAGTATTCTTTTTGGTGTATTTTTGGGTTGGTTTTTTTTTTTTTGCTCCTTTTACATCGAGTGGTATTCTAGCATTGCACTTGAAATACAGTTGCTTTGTAAAATGTTTCGAGAAAAGTCAAAAAGTGTACTTTTTCTCTTACTTCACCCTTCTCTTGCTTGTGTTCACCCTTCAGTTTGGTTCTGCTGGGATTTCGTAGTTGCTTAGTTAAGTTTACGAAATAGTTTTAAACCGAAACAACTTTTAGTTGTAGTTAAAGAGAAAAGTTATTTTTAAGTGCATTCAAGTAATCTTATTTATTTTACTTTTCGATAGTTTCTGAGACAGACACACAAACATATACATATAAGTATTTACGATATATATAAACTTTTAAATGAGTAAGGAGAGGTTATCCTTTGGTTCCTGAGAATTTTACAAAATTAATCGCCTTCAGTTACGTGAGTAATTGTAATTTCATTGAAATTACATATGAAAGTGTCATACATGCCCACTTTCGAGGCCTGAATATTTAATTCACATAATTTAAAGAAATTCACTTGAAATTTCGGAAACTTATTTCATATGCGAACAAAAGAACTGTCATATTGACAGTTGTCACAGTTGACAGTGTCATCATGACAGTTATGGCAAACAAGATACAAACTTTGTTGTGTTGTGCTCTATGGAACTCTGTCAACATCTGAAGAAATTTGGCAGAAATTTCGTCCAAATTTATTTAAAAGTTCTGTTTTCCTGTTGTTAAATCAAGTTTTGTTTAACAACGATCCTTGCATTTCCGTTGTTTTTATATGTTTATGTTGGCCAAATTGTGTTTTCACAATATTCAGAATGTTGGTCACGATTTTTCATATCTTTCCTGCTGTCGTCGCTGTTGGCGTGATGATGTGCCTCTGTTGGTTTATTTATTTGTTATTTGTTCATGCTCTAGAAACCTCAAATCAAGTCTTCGACCCCTCGATGGTATTCCATGATTACGGTTCCTCGACTTTGTGATTTTATGTCACTACTTCGATTTCGTCAACTTCAACTCTACGAATTTTGTTACATGATTTCTGTTCCTTGACTTTGGTTGTTCGACTTCGAATCCATCTTTTTAACTCTACGACTTCGTTTGCTTGACTTCGCCCCATCGATTTGTGTCCTCGACCTTGATTCCATGAGTGACTGATTCTTGATTCGTTGAAATCAACCCACTCTATATTGACTGGACGACTTTAATTTTTCTACTTTCATTCCTCAACTTTAACTCCTCGGTTTCAACACCTAAATTTTGACTCCACGACGACGTTTCCTTGACGTTGACCATTCGATGCCACTCCTAGATCTTTACTCCATGATTTCGATTCCACAGCTTGTCCTCCTCGACTTCTGCTCAATGGACTCGTTTCCTTCCATTCGATTTCAACTCTACGACTTTGATTTTTGTTTTTCTTGCAAGGAAATGAAAATCTCAGCATTGAGTTGCATTACTTCATACCAACAACTTGACTGCCCTTCTTTTTTAGCTGCCCCCTGGCCAATATATTAGTAATCGAACCGAGTTGTCCGATATCTTAAAATTATGTTTATTTTTTGAATTCAATAAGAAAACGTTTTCTTCGATCGTTTTTCTTCTTTTGACTTTTGGTTTCTTTAAATTTTCTCAATGTTTTTCTTTAATTTTTAAAATTTTCTCTGTTGTCGTCTGTTTTGTGTTACTTTATATTCTGAGGTTTCTTCTGGTATAATTTCAGGATGTTTTTCAGTATTTTTTTTTTGTTTTTACTCAGGTTTTCTCTTTTAAACTTCCGTCGTGAGCACTGAACCAGATGATGTGTCAGATTTCACGCATTGTTGAAAGTTCTCTGGAAGGAATCTTAATGAAAGTCCAGAAGAAACCACTGAAGAATGTCCGCTATCGTAGTTGCTTCACTCAAGCATATTCTCATGAAAAATGCTTGAGTGAATCTTGATGAACGATATTTAAAGTGGAAAGATTTATATTATAAAACATATTAAAAACCTTTAATTATTATAGAATTTCGCTATCTGAGGTACCTTACATCTGATCTCTGCTTAATATATTTTTATCAGAATCAGCGTGAAACAACTTCTCTCTTTAAGAATTCAATCTTAAAACTGACGATGATCGGATTTTGCAGCTGAGTTCAACACCTGAATTACGAGCTAGAAATCATTTTCACAGCTGCTGCTGCTGCCTTCTCTTCTCCCCCCCTCCCCCCCTTCCAACGTACTTAACTCTTTCCTTACTCCCCGCTCCCTTCTTGGGAATATTTAAAGCACTTGACAAATGACGTCACTAATTCAAAATCATGCTGTATAACTGCACGATACTAGTTTAGTTTTAGTTCCTCCTTCTCCTCCTCCTCAACCCCATCTTCCCCTTTCAGTTTCCCCTCCATGGCATGCCTTAAAGTCCCCCTTTTAAATCCGTTCAGTCGCCATCGTCGTCGTTGTCGTCCGTCTGAAACCAAAACGATTGCTCAGAAATGACAAAACGACGTCTCGTTGCTCGACTCGTGCAAGGATTTTCTTCGAAGCAATTTTTTCCAACAACAAAACAAATGTTTCAGTTGGTAAGCTGGGCAACGGAAAAAGTAAGAAGAAGAAAGACGTAAAAGAAAAGACGTAATGCTGATGAGGGGGAGGGGGAGAAGGTTGGAATCAGTAGAAGCACACGTTACTGTAAACGGCGTTGAAAGACGTTGTTGCATTTTATACAAAATAAGAAGAAGAAGGAAACGAAAAAACGAAGAAGAATCAGTAAAATAAGAAGACGAAAAGGAACAAAAAAATAAAGTGTGAAAAACGTCAGAAACTAGAATGGATTTAAATTTATTTGTGCGAATAAATTACGTAAAATGAGAAGAAAGGGATTTCCGAAAAACAGAAAAAACGACGAACAGAACGAAAAAAAAGGACTCTTAAACGAAAAAGTTTTGAAAACGTTTTACGCTAAATTATAGCATGCATTCAGGAGCCAAACATAAATGCGAACATTTGTTGCTGTTGTTGTTGTTTCTGTACTTAGTTGTTCCAGACAAACATTTGGCATGAATTCAAAGAATCGAATATTCTGAAAGATTCCAACATTTTTAACTTCTAAGAGGTTTTTATGAGCAGGGAGGGGGCTGAGGGTAAGAGGGTGTTTGCTAATGTTCAAGAGGTTTATTTAATTTAATGATGCATAAACTAATGTTAATGGTTCAACACTGTATCACATTTTGAGGGATATTATTAATGTATCTCTACTCATTTGCTATTCTATTTAGTCAATATTTTAGTTAATTTCTATGTTATTTAAATACTATTTTATTTTGATTTTTAATTTCTTTTATAAATCACATTCTTATCCTATCTTTATTATTTATTATAACTACTTGATTTATTATACATACACACGATTATAGTTAATAATAATCTTAATCTTAGTAATAATAATCATAAAAACAATGATTTCATATCTCAATCGATTGTTAAGTCGCAATCATCGAACTCAAAATCGGAAACATTAATTGGACAGTCACGACTTTCAACAGCGTGTTCTTTGAATTGGCTGTCAACGAAAATTAACTGCCCCAAAACACTGACCTACCACAACCAGCAACCTCAACCCACCCACCGACCTGCCCGACCTGCGTCGATCCGCAGACCATTCAGACCATCACGAAACGGTTCTCTATCGGGTGATACTTACGAGTACATCGATAAATTCAACGAGGAGTGCCTGATTTTGGGAAAGATTTGATAGGAAGTGATGGAGGGGTGGTGGAAGAGGGCGAGAGGGGTGTTCTTTTGTGTTTTCGGGTGAGTGTTCAATATTGTCGCGCTCGTTAAAGCAGACAAAGGAGACTTTCACACGTACACAGAGGCGTATCGACTTACTTATACACCCCCAGACACACTTATACCCACACAGCACCACTTACACACACACACACAGACACTCTTATACACTTGTTAGTACACCTCTCACACACCTAAAACACTACCGCAGTTATTTTGTAACCTGATTGCGTCGTGGTTGGGTTTGGAAACATGTTGACACGATGTGTTTGGCTTGGTGAGCGAAAGAGATAGCAAATAGTTGAAGGAACCGCTCGTTATTAGCGCTTTGTTGCTACGTTTGACCCACTCGATGTGCTCATACCGTAATTTAAACGTTCGCTTCTAGCGCTCGATAGCGTTGACATTCGTATTGAATTTGAAGCCATATAAATTTCACCAAAAGAATTGTAAGCATTGCTGTGGTGTTGTTGCTGTTGATATTTTCTTCTTCTTTCTGCTTTTATTGTTAAATCTTGTATTGATTTATTGCATTGCACAAGCTCCCGGCAATCAACCGAACTTGTAACGGGCTTGCCACCTACTTGTGCCTTCTCTCCTTTCCCCTTCACCCCTCCACCACGATGACTTTCTGCTGTCGTCTACCTTTCATTCCCTTCTCTTGCCTCTTTTCAACTCTTACCTTGTCACTTTATCGTATTGATTTCACTTCTCTTCTTCATTATTGGTTTAAAAAAGAAAACCAAAAAACGAAAAAAACGAAATAAAATCACTTTTCTTTTTTTTTGTTGAACTTTTTATTTTTTGCTCTTAATTTTGACTGCTTTAGAGTTTATATTGACATATATGTACATACACACATACAGGTTTATATATGTTTCTATACATGTCAGCATGTTTATATACATACATGTTAGCTAGCTTATATACATGTTTATATAAATGTCTGTATTTAAGTATATTCAGATGTGTGTGTGTGTGTGTATGTGTCTGTGTGAGTTTCTAGGACCATGTAAGTGATTCTGTGTTCTTGTGTATTTTTTGTGTTCATGGTTCATGTGTTTAGTGTTTAATTCATGTTCTTTCTTTTTTCCTTCCTTTTTTCATTCTTGCCATTTTGATTTTTTCCTCTGGCGTTGAATGACATCGACATGTTGTTGCTTTGATTTATCGCATTTAATTTCAGTTTTCCTCATCTTCTTCAACTCTACGTTCTTTTCGTGTCCTCTGGCATTTTTATGGTCGCTTTTCTTTTGTGTTTACTTTATTTATTTATTATATTTTTCATCATTTGCAAAAATTATTATAGTTGTAGAGTCAATAAATCGGAGCTCGAAAGATTTACGTTTGTTTTATACAATGTGTTTTGGAATATATTCCAGAATAAGTACAAAAGGTTGTTCTTGAAAACGTTTCTTATTATTGATCGGATTATATCGGAATGAAAAGACAAAAAACCCGGAGCACTTTTTCCAAAGTAATAATTTCATTTCTCCTTTCTAGAGTAGTTGTTTTTATAAATAATTTTTCAGGAACACAATGTTTATATGCAATGTTGATATACAAAATAATGTTTACATACGAAAAAAAGAATGTTTATATACAAAAATTAGTCAGAATGGGTTTTAAAGAAGACGCTTCTTCCTCATTCCTCTTTTTTGGTGCATCATCCTCTTCTTTTTTATCTCTCCTTCCACCATCATCATTCATATTTCATTCATTTGTGTTCTCTCTAATTATTTTGTTTGAAAAAAAAAAGTTCCCCGGAACTTAATCTCGCTCATTCATTGCATCGTTGGCACGTCGCTGCTGGTCAACGTCTCGCTGCTGGTCCAAAGCCCCAAGATTACAGCGGATTCCTGTGCCCTGAATATGTTGATTAGCACGACCGGCAGCAGCAGCATCGTCTGCATCGTCCGCATGACATCCTGCATCCTGTCCTGCAGCCGGGGCATGCGTTGTAACCACGTCCGACATGTTAACTCAACTCAACGTAACACAACACAACACAACACATCACTTGGACAGGGTTTTTAGTGGAACGTATGGCCAACACCCGATGTGGTCAACTTTTGCTGCTGCAAAAGTGTTCAAAGCTGACGCGTAACAATGGATATGTTTCGCATGCAAGGGATTGGATTAGGAAGGAAGATGGGAAGGGGATAGGAAGCGGGAGGGAAGCGGGAGGAAAGAGGAAGAAGGGGACAACTGATGTGCTGCAGTAACAACACCGTTGAATAACCGAATTTGTTTGCAGAGCTTGAATCCAGGAATTAAATGAGGAATTAGTTGCCTTTTTTTTGAATTTCTTTATCTTAATCTTGCTTTCTTTTTCTGTTCAATGCTTGTCTTCCACAATTGAGTTTTTTCACCACGTTGATTGATGGTGCTCTTTTCTCTTCTTTTTAAATAGTCTCTCAATTTGGGGAAAAATGTTCCCTTCGGAATTTCGTGGTGATTCCGCAGCGTGGCAACTCCAGAGTATGCAACGAATGTCAACAAATGTTTGCCATGTTGACCGAAACTGTAAACGTCACTAAAACGATGACATCTGAAGCGATACTCGTGGCATTCGTGGCAACGCAACACTTGAAGGTTATAAAATTAAATCGATTGTTTGCACAAATCGAGCTGCTGTTGTTGTTGTTGTTGTTGTCTCTGCTTCTTTTGCTACTCTTGCTACTTCCACTGCTGCTGATGGGCTGCTGCCAGGGTTGCCGAAGCACAATAAACAAACTGTAACTGTGATGTGTGGATATACAAAGGATAACCCAACGTGTGTGCGAAGGGGAGGGAGGTGACAGTGGATGAGGAGGGAGAAAGGGGGATAAAAGCTCACTAGATACGGCATCAGCTGGTAGATGGTAGCTGGTAGAGTGCAATTGCAAATGTTGACACAAGTTTATTTTCTTAATGTAAACGAACAGGAGGAAATGCAGAATCAGGAGGAGGAGAGAACGGAGAAAATTCGGAAGAAGAAGAGAGAGGGACAGCAGCTCCACCAACAACAACTTCAGAAGTAAGTGGAGTGAAACGAACAAAGAAAGCAGCATAACAACGAAAACGTAGCAACAACCGCGGCAGGAGATGGCAACCAATGCGTATTTTCGGCAAAAAGGTATGCCATCCGGATGGATGAGCATTTACAGCAACAACAACAACATTACCATGACACAACAACAACAACCACCATCATCATCGCATTCCGCCAGCCAGAGACAAACACTTGAATATATCGCGGTGTTAAACGGAAAAAGAGATAAATTATGGGGTTTTTTTCGTTCCGTTATAAGCGAAGGTAAGAAGAGAGAAGACTAAAGTTAGAGTAGACGCTAGTAGAAGAAAACGTAGTAAAAAACCAAACGTTTTAAAGAACAAAACGTAGTAAAAAACAAAAGGTAGTCGAATAAATCGTAGTGGAAATCCAGTAGCCACATAAAACTTATCAAACGTTGACATCTTAAGTGTGAAATCACTTGAAACTCCATTTCTAAGAGTTTCACTAAGAGTTGTATTGGAAGGAAGAAAGCAACAGAGATCAACTGGTAGTAAAGAAATTAAAAAAGTAGTAAAATAATATTAGTTATAAAATGTTAGTATAATATTAATCGTTAAATAGTGGAAGTAAAATAGGAGTGTATAATGAAAATAGTAGTAGTAGAAAAAATTCTCCATTGAAACACTGGTTTAACGATTACATTTCGGTTTGACGAATATTTACGAGTGTGCTTCATGCTGACTGAAGTGAAGACCGACCACCGAAGACCACCGCAAGCCACGAACAGCTGAGTTTAAGGACATGCTTGATGGGGATCAAGCTAGAGTTCGTCGTTGTAGGGGGGGGATTTAACGGAGTTGGAGCTCACCGTCCAAACTGAGGTCGATGATGAGTTCACGACGCTGTTGAGCTTCAACGATCTCAACGTTGTTGAACTCGTGGGAACTCTGATGAATGAACATGAAATGGATTGAACCAAGTTAAAGATACCTCAAGGAAAACGTATCGTTTTCTTATCGCTTCCTTATCGCCATGTTATGGCCATGTTATCGCCTTCTAATCTATTTTTGCGTTTTTATCATCTTCATGTCACTTTCTTTTAAGTTTATTTGCTGCTTCTTATAGCATTTTCTTCCCTTCTTAAAGCCTTATTTTCTTATGTATATACCCCATATAAGTCTTTTTAAGGCTTCCACATCACTTCTTCTTTTCGTTGCCTTATTGTCTATATTCATTGCCTTTTCACTTTTTATCCTCTTCCTTTTCAGATTCTTTGTGTACTTTTATCATCTTTTTAGGGCTTTCTTATCACCTTTGTATCGCTTTATTTTTATTTTATTATAATTTTATTATCAATTTCTTCTCTTCTTCTTGTCGCTTTCTATTTTGTTGAATATAAATTGAGTGAAATCGAAAGTGAGTCAGTTTTAAAGTTCTTTAAATTGCTTGTCGTATCGTCAAAAACAGCAACAACAATTTTCATCCTCATTTCTCCGATGTCCTTCGAACCGAAAATCGATGCAATCAAATGGAGTGACAGTGTTTTAGTGCTTCACCGTTATTTTTGCTACTCGCTACCCGAACTCGATACTCGTACTCGTTGCACCTGCGTACATTCTGTTGTGAGCGTCATCTATTCACTTCTTCTTGATTGCAACAAGCATCGAATTGAAGCGGCGACCACATCGCCGCAAATTCATCAAATCAAATGGTGAAAAATTGCACTCGAGTGATTCTTGAAATCACTTACGAGTAGTGATGAGAGTGAATCCAGCAGACTGTGTTTCAGTGTGGTTGTGGGTTTAAGTGTGGTGGTGTGTTTATATGTGTGTTGCTCTGTGTGTCTGTGTTTTTGTGTGTCCTTCTGTTTGTGGAAACTACAGCAATAGAAGCTACCCTTTCGTTCGTTAGACTGCTGAAAAATTACAGCGATTTCGATAAACAACCTCATTCCACAATCGCCAGTAGTTATTAAGTGCTGACGTTGATCCTTAAATAAATCGTCGTCCTTAAATAAACCGGGCTCAAATAAATCTTCCTCAAATAAATCTTGATACCTAAATAAATCTTCTTTCTTAAACAAGTCGATGTCCTTCAATAAATCAATATCCTTAAATAAACTTCTTATAAAGTTGAAGTCGTCGAAAACTCATCTCAAAAAATTTATTGAAATCCACAAAAAATCTATTCTGTTTCGTCTGACAATCTTTCATGAAAAATTGAAATCTATTTTATTAAAAAATAATTAAAAACAAATTGCAAACAACATAAAAGAGTTGTCAATAATAAATTTCCAACCAATTATAAAATTAAAAAATGAAAAAAAATAAAATAAATAAATTAAATTAATGGATACTATAAACAAAAAATAAACTCGATTAGTGTTGAATTCTTTTTGATTCACAAATTGCAATTAATTCGATTTAATTTCATGGCAAAATATAATCGTTTCATTTAATATTTTTCAAAAAAAGACAACCCTAAACGTATGCAACACTTTTTTCATAGCTCATGGAAAATTAGTCCATCAGTCGAAATTTTTGTTGAGGCGTCAATAAAAGATTTGTAAATTATGTAATAACTAATAAACGGTTCTTTCCATGGACATAAAAATTAAAGGCATCAAAAGAAATCTATTATTAAAAAATAATTTCAAAAGAAATATATACGAGTATTTTTCCAGGGCTTTTAATATGAGAATTTTTCATTAATCACCACGACAATGAATCGTTCTTTATACTGTGTACTCGTATTTTACCAACTGAGTCACAATGACCGATCCTTAAATTTAAACCCACACAACAGAGAAGGAGAGAGAGTGCCAGAGAAAGAGAGAGAGAGAGAGAGAGAGAGACAGAGAGAGAAAGAGTCAGAGAGAGATAGAGTGATGGAGCATAAATTTAGTGACATTAAAATGTCAAAATGGCATTCAAACTTTTTTCTTTTTGCTTCAATAAAGCAGAAAGTAGATTTTTTCTCTCTCTCTCACATTTTCTCTTTTTCGCATCATCCTTTTCTTTTCCGATCATTTTGTCGTTGCTTTTATAATTGACCGAATTTAATGCGAATGAGAAATGTTAAATTTTTTTGGTGGATTGCAAATTGTTTAAATGCAAGAAAAAATATCAAAAAATCATTCTTTTTTCCGGACAGTTAAGTAGCAGCAGCAGCAGAAGTAGTGGGCGGAATGGCAGGAGGAAAAGCGACTGTTCAGCACATCTTCCTCTCTTTCTCATTCAGTACAGCCAACTGCTACATATATAAATTTTCCAGCCATTTCATTGAAATTTTCATTTTCATTTCTATGGATTTGCGATTATACGCTATACAGCGACCATAAATGAACGTATGAGAGAGTGTGTGGATATCTGCCATGCACACACATACATACAAACACTTATACCTAAAATACACACATACAATAAAAGCTTCCATTTTCCATGTATAAATTTAATCATTGATCTGCCTTCACTGAAGCTTTAATGTACCCCATACTCGGTATTTGGTATTCGGTTTTTTCGTGCTTAATTCAATGGATCTGTTACTATATAGTTTTATTCTATCCTGTAGAAGTTGTGGTTTTATTGCAGTTTTATTTGGTTTTGTTTTATTTTAATTTTCAGTTTGTATTTTATAAAAACTTTGATAGCTTTTAACGGGTTTTAAGTTAAACCCTTTAAAACTAAAATTTGTCTGAATTTCAACTGATAGTCATGGTTTCATAAAATGTATCTTTATTTAAAAATTTTTATTAAAGTTTTGATTTATATATTTTAAAGTTTCTTTTTATCCCTGTTTTTACACATATTCACATCGTTAGTGAAACATTCTGCCTGTCCTTGAATGTGTATTATTCTGCATGTTCCTCTTCTCTCTCTCTCTCTCTCTTTTTCGGTCTCTCTCTCTCTCTCGCGGTCTCTCTTTCCCCCTCGTAGTATTTAATTTTCAATTGCAATCGTGTGGCACACGCCGCAATTTCGAGTTATTAGCGTGGTTCAATGATTCGATTAAAAACCTGGTCGATTATTTTACGGCTCCTGGTCTCGGTTCGCTGCAATTACAGCGGCTTACTTTGAGCTCACTTAAGCGCACATTTTGTGGCCACAACCGTGTTTTTTCTACTGCTTAATTATTTTTGCAGTGTTGCCACATAATCCAGACACAGCCAGTGAATAGCTAAATATATATTATTTACGTTTTGCCTTTGGCAGCACCAAACGAAGTACTCCAGTGTTATTTTAAGACGTGATACGTTACGATTGCCACATTCAAGCTTGTAACATGTAATGAGTCACAAGTATAAGGTTTATTATTAACAGCTGTTTATTGTTAAATGAGTGGAGGGGTGAGCATCGAGGAGAGAGACGAACGACACTAGACAGAGAACCAGACTTTTCTATAGAAAATAAGTCCATAAAAGAAACTCTTCTGTCCGAAATTAGGAAAGTTAACGGGATAAACAACTTGAAAATAATTTGTAACTTGGCGATAGTAATAAAATTCTTATTTTGTTTTCTTATAATTTCTTTAAAACTTTTAATTTCCATAATCACAGTGTCTCTCTGCTCCCTCCCTCTCTTTCCCGGTAGCATTCTCAAATGTCGTCCTTGCCTACCATAATCCATCACAACTCTTTTGATCATATTAAAAAACGACTCGAATTTATGACCAGCTTAAGTTAAGTCATCGACAGTCACTCGTCATTTTCCACGGTGACTGACTTTTATAATGAGTACAAAGTCATCGGTGTTGACAGCTCATCATGATTTCAGGTCGCAAAAACCTTCAGATTATACAAGCATTCATATGTGCATACCACTAAAACCACTACCACTAAAAAGAAGACCACACAAAAGTTAACCACTTTAGATTATGAATGTCTCTTTTATCGATAGGTTTTTAGGTCAAGTAATAATTTTAGTCTTGACATGAAGATGAACATGAAGATGACTTAAGAAGGAACCTTCACAATGTAATTGAGTATTATCTTTGTAACAATGAGATAAGCTTCACGATATACATATACATACATATACTCGTATATAGAGTTTCTATCCCAGTTGAAAGAAAAAACATCCGAGAGTTCAAAACAATTCTGGACAACACTCTAAAACGAAGAGAAATAACGATAATTTCTTAGGTATAAATTGTTCCATTATCTGAAGAACCCTTAAAGTTATTGGAATGAAATTTAGCACAAATGCTCCTAATAATATAGTGTTTCTGAATTCGAAAATTAGCAAAATCTATCAAGAACTGCACCCATTTTTTAGACAATAACTAAAGGCACGAATTTTTTGAAACTAACAACCACAATATAATAAAGGATCTATGAGGACTACTCTGTATCTAAATTCCCGAAGATGTTGTATTAATTTTACTACAATATATCACTATCATACCAAAAATGGTCGTGGTCCATCCACTTTTTCACATTATCATTATATATCGTATTAAGAATTTGAGATCGAAAAGGTCTCAGTCTTTTAATATCAGATATCATTGATAAAAACTGAAGACAATATTTAATGTCTGATCTGATTAATCTGGTATTAAAAACGTTGCTATTCAATGTATTAAAAAAACATATACTTTAAAATAATATAACTTAAACCCTAATGATATAACTTAGGGTTTGGAATGATAAGAGTGATACTAATCATGGTAGTTCACTACTTAAATGAGTACTTTAATGAATTTTTTGCTTCTTGTATGGTTTTTAAGTGGAGTAGCAAAGCACTTCTTTGATTGTTTATTAGTAAATTGCCATAAAAGTGGGCATGGTCCGCCCCTTCTCGCTCAAGACACTGTTCAGTTTCTTGAATCACGAGGTTTTTGGTCACAATGAGTCACCATTGAGTTAATAAGACGATTACTATCCACTGTATATATATAAAATTGGCATGTATAATATATCTATACATATGCTGTAGGTCCATATGTGCATTTATATTATTTCTTATCCAATTATATTATCCAATGTCTTTTATCTGTGGTTTACAACGAAGTGCACCTTGTTTACCCTGCTGCTAACCGCAAATGTTTTAAAAATAAGTTTTAATTGAATTGTTTGTGGTTATGGCACAGGGACAAAAGTAACAATGACAACAACAACAACAAATAACAACACAAATAACAACAAATATTTTATATAAACAAATAAATATTGTATATTCTTACGTAACACTGTGATGAAGTGCAAATCTGTCACTTAACTGTTGACAGTTGTTGTCTATAGCGATTGTATCCAGTCACATATGCTTCCCCCGACCCCCACCCGCCCCCAACAACACCCTTCCTACGTGGCGAAGTTCAGTTTGCGGTTACAATGTGAATTTTTGCGGTTAACATGATTGTCAACGTTTGGTTACCAGGTTGGTAGCTTTTTAGGTCGGTTGGTTAGTCTGTCGGGTGGACTTTTTTGTGGTTTGTTTGTTGATGGGTGTGCCTGTTGGTTTGTCAGCCTATTTTTGTGCCTATTTTACTGCCTGTTTATCTGTCTGTTTTCTGCTTAATGATCTGTCTGTTGATCCATATATTCATCTGTTACTTAGTCTGTCTTTTGATCTCTATGCTCTATACTATAGAGTCTATAGCAATATTTTGCCAATATTCGTAATATCTTCATTGATCTGACAAACATATAAACGAACAGGCAAAAATACTAGATTAAATCGATTCAGGATCTCAATACATTCGAGAAGGACGAACTTGAAATATAACCATCAGGCTGTAGGCTGTAGAAAAAAAGGTAAGAAAGAAAAAGAATAGAAGAGCGAAATTTCAATGCGTAAATAAAATTTAAATAATTACATACAGAATTTAATATATTTTGGTTAACAGATTTTCGACAAAACTTTTCTCCTCAGAGAGAGAGATGGAAAAAGAGAGAAAGATGGAGTGAATGAGATAATCTGAGAGGGTGAAGTAAATTAAATAATCAGCTGCTCAACTGGAGCGTCAACTTTATGCATTTTAATTGCAATTTCATTTTTAATTGCGGGCTATTTTTGGTGTATTAAAAATGCATTTTCATTTTACTGCTCTGGCGAAGAAGCATAATAGGGGGAGGGATGTGGGATCATGAGGGAAGAACGCAACAGAAGTAAAGAAGTTGAGGGAGCGGAGGTTCTGAGTGTGGCTTGCACAAGCAACGGATTTCGGATTTATTAAAAGTGGAACAGAGGATGGAAACCAGTCGTAAATCCAGCAATTTTGATGCTAAGAGGATTTCAGATGCAACAGCAACATGAACAACAACAACATTAACAACAACAACGAGAAACAACAGCAAGCAAATCAACACCGCTGGCAACAACAACACTCTACACTATCCAGTGTTCAAAGGACAAAAGATATGAACTGTGATAATAATAATAATAAGAAAAACAAGAACAATAGCAACAGCAACACTTGTGCTTAAATGCTTGTGGGTGTGATTCTGTGAATGATTCTGTGACCGGCAAATAAAACAAAAAAAAACAATTGAACAATCGTAATTTTAACTGCGAATGGCGTGGCGATAAATGTGCTCCATTTCCGCTTCCGCTTCCGCTTTCTCTTCGTTTGCTCTGGACCGAAACAGAAACAAATACAAACTTTTTATTTTCATATTCATTTTTGAAGTCTGCAATAAAAATTAATGTTGTTGCTGTTGTTGATTTCCAGTTAGTATTGCTGATGTTGTTCTTGTTGTTGGTATTATTGTTGTTATTATTATTGTTATTATTATTATTATTGTTATTATTAGTATTAATATTATTATAAGTATTATTATAGTTATTTTTATTATTGCCATTGTTGGCCTTATTTTATTATTCACTTGTGTTGCACAAAATAAACTAATTCAATTAAATGTTTTCTTTGACTTCGATTGTATCCGCGTAGTTTACCCTCCTCCCCCTCCGATGATCCACTTCAACCATCCTCCCTCACTACCGCACTGGGTGTGGCGGCTGGCTTCGCTGGTCGCTCTGCGTGCGAAAATCTGACCGCGTTGTATTCGTTCTTTATTTAAAATAACAACGAAATCGTTGCTGATTGCAACGGAACCGCAAAACCACAAAACCGCCGAAACACACATCCACTGTACCAAAAAGGAATGGACGATAAGATGGTGCGGAAGGGAGGAGGAAGGAACGGAGGGAGAAAGAAAACGTGGTATCTGTTCATACATAATTTTCATTATTATAGAATCGTAGGTAGTCTGATAGTGTTACTAATCCTTGTTGTTATTGATTCTGTTATTGTTGATGGTGTTATTTTTATTGTTATCGTTGTTGTTATTATTGTTTATGCTATTAGTTAATTAAATAATTACGAATACATATATTAAAATTTGATTAATATTTCTATATAATGACTTATTTTAAATATCATGAAAGCAGTCCCCAGTGAAGAATAACAGAGAGCAAGAGAGCCAAAGAGAGTGAGAGAAAGAGAGAGAGAGACTGACTGACAAAGCCATGGAGAGCCATGAAATTAACAACTCATTACAATATAAGAGATGATATCCTAATAATTAAATGATGCATATGATGATAATGAATAAATTATTGGCATAGTGATGTTGGTCATTTGATACATATCCGCCATTTTGAACTCCATTTAAACACTAATTTTTAATTATTTATGCAGAATAAAGCGATGCAAAAGAAACAACAAAGTAACAACGAATGAATTTGTTTTGTTTTGAAATTCCCAAAAATTCAAGTCTTTTAATTAAATATACTTTAATGTAATTTAATGTTTAGTAACCGTAGCATATCCTGTATGTTTCGCCCCCACCCCTTCACCTTCTCATGTTCTGTGAAAATCTTCCTGTAGTTTTTCATTTTACAAAATTCCTAACAGCGAATTTCTTTTTCGGAACCAATGTAAAGAATAATAACAATTATTCTGGGACTGTGAAACAAACAAAAAACATCTAAATAAATAACTAAAGACAAACAATTGCTACGAAAATCGGAAGTTGTTTTAAAAGAAAAAACAATAAAAACGGGAAAATAAATAAAGGAATAAAGCCAGCAACACTGTTTAAGATTACAATAGAATTTTGGAGTAATTTTCTTAATTTATTCGCTTCAGTCTTCTGTAATCTCTTTTTTTTACATGTTTGCTCCACGATTCCTTATCTTTTATTTATTTCTTTTGTTCATGTTTTTTTGTATTATTTCTGTTTTACCATATTTTCTAATATTTTCTTCGTTTTCTTTTGTGTTTTAGTAATTTTATTTTACAAGTTTTCTTTGATTTTTTCTTTATTTTTTCAATGCCTTTTTTACATGATTTTTCTTAATTTTCTTGTTTTCTTTGCCTTACTTCCGTGTTTTTCTGGTTTTCTTTGAGTTTTTCCTGTTTTGAGTTTTTTCTGTTCCTTCTTCTTTTCATTTGTTTTCTATTTTGGACTTTTTGTTTCTCTCAAATCATTTAAATTGCAAATTTTTGAGATTTCCTTTATTATTATGTTTTAAGAGTACAATGTATGTATGTTAGTATAAATTTCTTTATAAGTATGTGTATATATCCTTAATGTCTTCATTCTCCTCTCTTCGCAGCTCTTTCTAACCTGACCTCTTTATTGCATTTCATTGCATATTTTTTTGTTTTTCCTCCCCACTTATTTTGTCCCGTTTTCGCGTTTGTTTGTTGCGGTTGTTGTTGTTGCGGAGTGTTCGCCGTTTTTTATTCCACTGACACTTCTCGTAATTAAACCGAAAAGCAACAATTTAACGAAACTTTGTGTTTTAATTAACAAACATTGTGAGTGTTTCTCTTGTCTGATTCTATGCTGCTGCTTCTTTGCTCTGCTCTGCTTTATTCTATGCTGCTCTGCTCCCCACTCCTTCCTTCGTTCGTTTTCCCCGTTTTCCTGTTTCACCGAATTTCGAGTGCTGTTTTTTCATGCGCCGGCGGTTGTCGCGTGTTGCTTTTGTTATCCATTCATTTTGATGTTGTTTTCGGTGGTGTTCACGATTGCGACGGTTGCACCAACAACCACCCATCGCTGTTGTTGTTATTGTTCTGATTGGTCATGATGTTTATGTTGTTGTTATGCTGATTGTTCACTATATTCTTGTTGTTGTTGTTATTCTAATTGTTCATGATCTTGTTGTTGTTGATGCTGTTGTTGGTTGTGGTCTGGCTGTGGTCATAAAAATGGACATCCAACGTATTGTTGCTGCTATTGTCATCCATCCCATGATCCAAGTTAAATTCAAAATGGCCAACAATTGCAGCCATTTTTAGATTTTTATGATTTCCTTATAAATGTAACTCTATTTTTATGTTAATTAGTTCGGCAAGAGTTCCAAGAGCGCCGGCGGCAAAAGATAACCAACAACAACAACAAAAACCGGAAAACTGAAAAAAACCAGACAAACAAAACAAACAAAACACAAAAACAACTTCAGAAAAACCCATAAGGAAGGGACAAACATACAACAATACAGCGAATGCCGTTAATCCTTAAGGATTAATTTAAAATTTCCTTTTTTTTTTTTTTTCTAACCTCCGTTAATGTTGTTTGTAGATCCCAACGAATTTGAAGGAGGTCCTTAAGAGTCCTCTTAAGGTCCTTAAGAGCATTTTTTATGGCACCCTTGCAGCGGGCTAAAATCGGTTTATTAAATTTGGTTACTTCGGTAATTTGGCTTTTGGTGTGGTTCGTTAAATTTTTATGATTTTATGTGCTTTGAGTTTATATTCTAAAATTTTAATGTTTAAAGCAAGATACATTATTATTAAAATACGTTTTAATTAAGTTATAAGCAAGTATAAATATTTATTTCTCATTGTCACAAACGAAAACTTCAAAGTGTCAAAATTAGGGAAAAAGGCAGAAAAAAGGAATGAAAGAATGTAAAAAGAAGGATAAGAAAAGAACCAAGAAAATATTTCTCATACAAAAAACATGAGGAACATTTTAAATGCGAGAAAAAATAGAAAAAATCCTTGTAAAACAATTCATATCACTGTTTTCCCAGACTAACACTCATGTACTTAAAACAAACACACATACAAACATACTATAACAAAGGCAGATAAAGAGAGAGAGAGAAAGAGAGAGTGTAAGAAAGAGAAGCAGAGAGGAAGAGAGAAAAACACACGGAATCGCTCATAGCGATGTCGTTGAGTTAAACGGATTTTCCGCACAAGCTGCGAATGGACACGCGGAAAACGTGACAGCAACAAATGTCAAATAAAAAAGTATTGAAATAAAAGGGGAAAAATATAGAAAGAAAATATAATAAAAATAAGAAATAAGAATTTAATAAGAATTTTATAAGAAGTAACACGGTACTTTAACCCGGACAAAGAAAAAAAAAATAACAGCGTCGGTTTGTGAACAACATTGTAAATAATAATATTTAAAGGATAAAACTTAAAGAAGAAATAAACTAATATAAATAAAATTTATTAAAATAAAATAAAAAAAAATTTGTCAAAATACATGAAAATAAATAAATATAAAATATTAGGCAATTAAAATAAAAATAACCAAAGCAAAAGGTACAAATTAGACAGAAAATATAAATAAATAAAAATTAACTAAAATAAAAAAGAAAAAATAAAAATAAAGGAAAATAACTAAATATAAGAAAATAAGCAAAAAATAAAGCAACTAAAAAAATACACATCTTTAAAAAACACATGCAAAAATATTTCAAAACTAAATATAAAATTAAAATTTATGCATACACACATTTTATTTATATTTAACAATATTCATCTTTTAAAAATACCCGATTATTTATATTTATTTTTAAGCATTTATATTATAATTTCGTTATTTATTATATTTCATATATTTTTTAAATTCATTTATGTAAGTCCGTCAACATAACTGTATGTGTTGTATAAATATTTGTGTGGAGTTGATATCCCTGGTGCCTGTTTAGGAAGTCTGATAAACGCAAGGTCACCAAAGCAAATTGTCGGCGCTGTCGCAAGCATACGTATGGATATATCTCTGTGTGTGTGTGTGTGTGTACATGTGTGCAAGCGTCTGCCTGTGTATGTGTAATTTTTAAGTGACAAAATAAGTTTTCTGATGGTCGTACTGCTTCTTCTTCACGTATTCGTTTGAGTTCGTATTCGTGTTGAACGGCAGCCTTAATTTTAGTCCAAGAAAAAAAATAACATTCAAGGTGTGTGGGTATGAGTGAAAGGATGAATTCACAATGCACAGGAATGTTTGTTGTTGCTTTTTACTGCACTTCTTCTTGTTGAAAGTACAGCAGCCTCATTTGCATGGATTTTTGCTTATTTCGGGTGGTTTTCTTTTTGCTTTTGATGTTCTTTTGGTTGTTGTTGTTAATGCTGTTGTTCTTGGTATTGTTAGTGTTCTTGTTATAACTGTTGGTGTTGTTGTTGTTGTTGTTGTTACCGTTGCTATTATAGTAAATCGCTGCTACATCACGTGCAAAATTTTGTTAGTCATGCGATTTAAACGGAATGCGAAAACGGATTCCATTCTGTCAGTGACAGTGACAGGAAAGACACCCAAATATACACATAAACACATGCTCTCCCACTCACACACACACATACACACACACACACTCTGTTTCTCACTCGCCCTCACCTCTGGCTGGCTTCTTCTCTTAGTTTTCACATTCCTCACCTGCTTCTTATGGAAGTCTCACTCTCTATCTCACTCTCTCTCGGTTCTTCCATTAGTGAGCGATATTTACGTGAGTTGCTTGAGAAGAGCTTCTGACGGAAAATTGAAATATTTTGGAAGATTTCCTTAATAAACAAGAAAAGTAGATGAGCACTGAGCACATTCAAAAACTGAAACGAAAACAAAAATAACACGAATAAATGACGGAACGTGTAAACTAACTGAAGAAGAAGACGTAGCATTAAACTAACGGGACAAATTAATTGCTTTGGGAAATTAAACTGTTTTAAGTTGAATTATTTGCACGTTGATTCAGAGACGGTGAAGTTTTCAAAGGAGAAATGATACTGGAAATGCAATGGAAGGGAGTGAAATGGAAGGGTTTCTTTAAAAAGCATAATTTAATAATAATAATAATATAATTACAAATATAATGATCTTTATAATGACATTGAAAGTGCAAATAAAACTCTAATAAAGATGTGCAAAAACTGTTTAAATTTATTTATTTATCGGTTTAAATTAGAAACACCTGCAAAAAATGTGGTAAAAAAAGGCTTTAAAAGTGTTCGTGTAGCTACGAATTTTAATGCATGAAGTTTCATCAAATTCTTTACGCTTTCAGAATTTGGAGAATTTCGAGTAGTGACTGAAACTTGTTTCTAATTTCGGGTACCACGAATGTGTTGAAAACTTTTCCAATCAGCCGGCGACGGAGGCAGCAGCAGCAGCAGCAACTTCTAAAAATTTAGACATTAAATTCTACACTAAAGCTAAATATTTCCCACACAGGGTTGCATGAACACACTTAATTTTTTTCCTCTTTTGATAGCGATTGCATATTTAAGAAACAAATGAGCTGGAAAAAACAGGAGCTGCTGCTGCACTTTTAAAAAATTATTTATTTTGCAATTTAAAACAGGATTCCTTCATCCCCGAACTTCAGCTGTTTGCAGCAGGATAAAGCATCTAACGGTATCCATAGATCCATCTTCGTGTTTCTTTCACTCCCCCTCTAACATTGTCTCTCTCTCTCACTCTCTCTCTCTGTTCTTCTCTCCTCCTCTTTGATAGACTTCAGCTTAGTGAGGTAAATTTTAAAAAATTCTCTGATCTTTTTTACTTTTCAGTTGGTTCTTCTTGATGCTGCTGTTGTTGTTTCTTTGGCATATTTTACGCATAAATTCCACACTTCAAATATTTGAATTTCAAAATCGTGCAACAAATAATGTTAATGTGGCAACACCACCACGAATATGGTGGCACTTTTATGATGTTGGAATTGCGCAGAATATTCACAGGAGGATACGCGATAGAAATATAAAGGCATGGGGTCGGGTGGGAGGGGAAACGGGTTGTGGAGAGCATGTAACTTATTTTTGCATGTAAAACAGCTCGTTATTTTACAGGAGGGTTGCATAAATACTCTTCACTTCCCCTCCCGCTTCCTCGCTTCCTGTACTCTCACTTAACATTCCTCCCTCTCAATTTCCAAACCCAACCCAAAAAATAGCGCGTGTTTTAAGCGAATGTCGCTGTATTTCCACAATCAGTGGAGTAGTTGTGGGCGGTGGGAGAGGAGGGGAGAAGAACGGAGATGAGAAGGAGAAGAATGGGTTTTGAAAGGGTTTTAGAATCATCTGGCAAACACAAAAAGAATGCCATCTGCAAATCAGCTGCTTTTCACTACTCTTTTCGCGTGTAATTTTAACAGAGTAGTTTTTGGTTTTTGATACTATTTGATTGAAGGTGTGGTTGTTGTTATTTTAGGAGTAGCAGCTACTTGATTATTATTATTATCGCACAAGCAAATCAATTGTTTTAGTTTTTGTTTCTTTCGGAGTTGTTTTTCATTTATTGACTCACGCGAATCTCGGCGATGTGATGTGATGTGGACTGTGATGCGATGTGGCGCGACCTCTTGACACACTTAAAACGATTCGATTGAATATCATGCGGCCGAGTTTAACGTACAAAAGCTGCAATTTTAATTAATGGACTTTATATTGGATCAAAACACGCAACGTGCATCGCATGAAATGCAATCAAACAACAGCAGCAACAACAAAAGCCTCAACAACAACAGCAGCAGCATCAACAAAAACAGAAACAACAAATAAAACCGCCGGAACCAGAGTTGCCAACAACAACACCAACAACAACAACAACAACTAAAAGGCGCCCAGCAAAGCGCTAGTAACACGCCGCCATCATTTCATTGTTAATTAAATCGCAGTGTAACGAACTCTTTAATCACTCTGAGCTGCTTACTGAAAATTCGACATTAAATTTGAACAGCATTTCAATGAATTCAGCGATGCACTTCAAAGAGCGGAAACTGCAGAAAGCTGTGTTTAGTGTGTAGGGTGTAGAGTGTACTGTGTAGTGTGTAGGGTGTAGTGTATACTGTGTAGTGTGTAGGGTGTAGTGTATACTGTGTAGTGTGTAGGGTGTAGTGTTTGGTATCACTAAAAATGGAAAGTTATTCAAAGGACCATGAAACCTTGACCAATAAACCACCAGCTTTCAAACAAGGAATCAATTATTACCGCTCAATATCCAACCTTTTCTTTAGAATTCGATCTGAAACCCTGAAACTGATCCGTGTCTTCGAACCTTGGGGACTCTAAAAAGGTTCTCCTGATGAGAGCGAGTGAGGAGACCACCATCCGTTACTTCCTGTGGAGCCATACAACCCGTAACGAGGACGAGATTCCAAGACTTCCAGACGTCCCCATGAAATATAACGTTAAAGACCTATAAATAGAGGGTTGCTTAAAGTTGTGTGTATTCGAATTATTACTGGAACGTGTCCTGGAGTTGCTCTTTGTTTACCAGTTACGTACATCCTTTTATCGAATGCAGCGTTGTCTCAAAATCCAGCCTGTTTCAGTCAGGATAAACGATTTCTTTATT
The DNA here is from genome assembly GCA_949629155.1 of Myopa testacea. Taxonomy (NCBI): domain Eukaryota; kingdom Metazoa; phylum Arthropoda; class Insecta; order Diptera; family Conopidae; genus Myopa; species Myopa testacea. The sequence goes on from OX451345.1 coordinate 27,741,344, forward strand.
ATGGCTTAATGACGGTATCAGCTCCTTGCTCCGGTGTGGTTTTCTTTCAGTGTAATCGTATTGAAAGGCTGTCATCCGCCATGCTTTTGTACGTCAATCAGCCACCAACACCACCGCCACCGCCACCGTTTTTTTGCAGTTCGTTTTGCCTCCACGACGCTGGCAACATTTCAATGATGTTTGAACTGCACTTGATTTTACAGCATCGTTAATTCCAGCGGATGGAACGGCGCATTAACGGTACACGGTGCCTGAAGGAACGAACGCAAAAACATACATAATTTGATTAATTTTGTCTATAACAACAACTGACATGCTGCTATTCATTATGAAATGAAGCTACTTTCAATTAAATAATTAAATATTCTGTGTCTAAATAAAATACTCATAAGCATCAGATTGAGAAAAAACATGAATAAACAGGCATTTCTAATTATAAATAACATAACTAATCATTAGTTATCAATGATTAACTATTAATTAATTGTCAATTATAACATACAATATGAATATTTAAAAAATAGATCGTAATAAAAACTTGCAGTTGAGGAAACCTGATCTTGAAATTGAGTTGTTTGCACTCGCCACGTTAAGTCACAGTTTCTGAGTCACAGTAACGGTAATCTGTTGACGCAGCTTCACGGCAGAGACGGCATTTAATATAATGTTGTTGGTAGAATTCTATTTTGGGTAGTTGTTATTCTTGTTGTTTCTTTTATTCTAAATGTATTTTGTTGCTGTTATAATACATTTAAAATTAATTAAAAATTTCTTCTGCGTGTCATAAATTTTCATCAGGAGTTCACAAATAACGGCATTGGCCAATGTTGTGTTGTGGTGTAATTGTGTTGTTGTACATAAACAAATCAACAGAGTGTATAAACTCGCTTTCTTTATTGTTGCAAAAGTCATAGGAAATTATATTAAATACACACGATTGCTGGACTCCGCAACACTTCGATGCAATATTTGTGAGTCGGTATGCAGTTCAAGTGCAGTCGATGTGCAGTCGGTGTGCATTCGTTGATTTGTATTTATTCAGTGTTTGTTGTGTTATTTTGTTTCTTGGTGAATATTTTTTCTAAAATCAAAACAAAACAAACTTTCTATATAGTATAAAATAATACATAATACATTAACCCAACAGGTAACGTAGGTGTTTAAAAATTATTGTAGTTTTCCATACTTTGAGGTTCAAATCTGTTTAGAAAGAGGGTTATTATTGAGGTTCCGAGTCTAAAGTTAACCTAATAATAAACATAATAAATGAGAAGTTTTTCATAAGAATAAAAAATGTTTTAATTATGAATTGTATTATAGAAGTATTATAATGACAATATATTCATTTTAGACTTTTAAGTGGCGCTGCAAAATTGCTAATCAATGATTTTTAATCCTCAAAATTGAAGTCATTCTCTTTCTGAATGAAATAATGAAAAACTTTTATTCATTATTCATAAGTTAGTTTAATTTCATTATTTATACATTCATAATTTAATTTATTCATAGAAATGTGAAAAATATGCAAAACATAAATGAATAAATACCATAAAAATATATGTTATTTTTTCCACCCAATTTTTCTTTTTTATTTAAAACGTTAAAACTTGATGTCAGTTTTTATTATGTTCTCTGGACAAATTTATTGAGTTGTGTTGTGTTGCGTTGTGCAGCCTGGACAGCACTTTGACCTTGTTGACATGGTGACCTCTTCTGCCTGCGGCTGTCACTCTGAACTATCAACAGCAATTTTTAGCAGAAAAATAAATACATTTTCTGTATTTTATTTATTTGCTGTGGTATTTTTTTAAAATTGTATTTATTTTATTGTTGTTTTCACTCAAATTTAAATTTTAATATTAAGTTTCTCTCTCTCTCTCTCTCTCTCCGTTTAGAAACAAATAAATTGAAAATTAACACCATTAAAAGGAGAATATTTTTGCAGTCACTTTTGATGATGATATCATCATGGAAGCAGAAACGACAACAATTCTTGTGTTTTCGATGCTGTTGTGGAAGCTCGTTAATTTGTTGATTTTACGCCCCGTTGAATTTGGTAACTTATTCAGCTTGGCTAGACGAAGTATCATTTGATACATGCTACAAGTAAGGATAATACATAAGAACAGCAAGCAAAGTGTCGGCCATCATGAATTCGAACGGTTGCAAATAAAGTTGAAAAAATTCTCTTTTTCGGAGAAATTTCGTTTATTATTATTGTTGTATTATTGTTGTCGTATTATTGTTGTTAGGGTCAGCGCCAAAAACAACAACTGTGGTTAGGTCGAGAAGCGCCTGATTTAAGCCAAAAATGCAAACGATTAAAGTAAAACCAGAAAGTGTGTTAACTTCGGCCTGGCCGAAGTTCATATACCCTACACACGTTTACCTATAAATTAGGCGTGGCAATGGTCTAATTTTTTTCCTTTTCCATCTCAAATATCCTGTGATGACTTAGAATATCTCTATTCGTGCTCCTGAAATCTAGTTTTATTTAATTAGTGGGCAGACCACGCCCATTTTTGGTAGTCTTTTTGGTCAGAGACAGTTGATTTGTGAATAAAATTTCAACCTCAAATTCATTCTACAACCTGATAAATTGAGCTATAAGCATGGATTAATTTATATGTATTCACTATAAAAAGTAGGCGTGGTAATGGTCCGATTTTGCCCATTTTCAATACCGATGAGTTACTAATGATAGACAATATTCGTGCCGTTTGATGAAGATATCTCTATTCGTTCTCTTGTAATCGTGATTTCCACAGACAGACAGACGGACATGGCTAAATCGGCTCAGGAGGTCACGCTGATCACGAATATATATAGTTTTCTATACCTGTCACGCCTCCGTTAATGCGTTACAAACGGAAGCAGTAAGTGAATATACCCTATTCACTTCGTGTGTAGGGTATAAAAATAGTGCGGATGACACCATGGAATGTGGCCCTATTTTTCTAATATGCAATTAGTTTCAATGTAAAAGAAATATAATTATGGAAATACTTTTCTCACTTCTAGTGGATATGATCTGGAATAGAGAACAAACCAGGCAGTTGATTACTCTATACAGAGGGTTTGCTTGCTTATGCGATCCCAGGAACACATAGTACACTAATAAAATAAAAAGAAGCGCTTGTCTGGCACACATTCAGTCAGAAATGGCAATTTCTAAACCGAATGTTACTGTAAAAGACATAAAGGGCAAATGGAAAACGCTGCAAGTCCAGCTTTACAGGGAAAGGAAACGGATAGAATCTTCGAAGCGCAGTGGTTGTGGAACAGACGAAACAATACGAGTCCCATCTTTGTGGTGCATTCCTCAACCACTGCAACGACACAGTTCCGAGCTACAGCAATATAAAAGTTCCACAGGTATTTCTTATTTACTAATTCAAATATTAGAGAAGTATTAAACATTATGTTTTTTAGGATGGCGACAAAGACAACCGCCCACTAGAAGTTCTGTCGGAATTGGTTTGTTGTGAAGAACCGGTCCCAGAAAAGTCAACTTCCTCAAGAAAACAGGTTATTTAAAGTTTTTTTTGTCTTTCATTTATTTTAACTTGAAAATTTTATTAAATAGGGCATCTATCCAAGTTTCTTTTTATTATAATTAGAAAGGCCAATTTAATAGCCAATTCGCCCTTCATTATTGAAATATTCGGCCCAACTTTTTCGAATATTTTCATTGGAAGTGGAAGATTGATATCTTCCTTGACGTGAAGTTGCAATTGCTTGATTCGGTAAATTTTCTTCGTCGTAAATTGAATCGTAATGTTGTCTATTTCTAATTAAAAAATTATGGAGTACACAGCAACATTTAACTATTTCCTTTATTTTATCCTCTCGTAAGTGGATCGTTGTTTGGAGTATTCTGAATTTGTTGCTCAGAATTCCAAACGCACGCTCTACGCATTGCCTTGCGCGGCTTAGGCGTTGGTTGTAAACAACTTTCCACCCCTCGACAGATGTAAACGGATAGGGTGTGAGTAAATTCGGCATTAATGGGAATCGCATTGTCCCCAACGATAGCATGCGGAAGTAACCTTTCATTTCCGACGTTTTTGTTTTCCGGGAAGTATCGTTCAGGTTGTTCCAAAATATGTATTAATGCAGAATTTTGAGGAACACCACCGTCGCTTATTCTGCCGTTACATCCCACATCGAGGAATAAAAATTTTGCGTTGGCATCTGCTATTGCCAATAACACTATGCTGCAAAATCCCTTGTAATTGAAATATAGTGGGGCATCTTTTCTGCGTGGCCGAAAAGCAATATGCTTTCCATCCAGTGCACCTATGCAAAGGGGAAATTGCCACCTATCGTCGAACTCATTTGCAATTGCCTCCCATTCATGTTTTTCCGTTGGAAACTGAAAGAAAAAAATATAAAATTCTTTAATAAATTTATATATAATAATAATATAAGTGGAAGTCTTTTAAAATTATTTTCCTTTATAGACTACTTCAAGAAACACCATTCAAAGCCATGCATTGAACGTGTTGCAAAAAGCATCTACAATTTTATCGGATCACACCCATTGCCCAAACGGCAAAGAAGAAGAGTTTTCCCGTTATATGTATGTGCTCTGAGTTCAAAAGACTAAAGAGTCTTTAGTAAAGGCCGATAGCGTATTTAGAAAGTTAAAAATACAAATTATGGAATTAACGCAAGCTGCCATTGCAGAAGAGGAAGCTGCAAGTGGTCTAATTTTAATGAAGGATTCTAAGTGAATGTTTTTAATTTCCGTGATATTTTAGTTTTAATTTTGAGACTGCAATTATGAAATGAAGTTATGTGATTTCAATAATGTGATTTTGTTATTAATGATTTAATTTAATAAATTAATTATTAAAATAATAATATTAATAAAATTAATAAAATGTGATATAAATATGTAAATGCTTACTTACTTTTAAATAATCGGCTTCCATACTCTCGTATATTGCCGCACACACGACCATTATTTCTTCGGCCAAGAACTGCCGAGAGAGTTTAGTGCTGTACTCTAAACTTCTGAACGATTCTCCTGTTGCCAGAAATCTGAGATTAACAGCTAATCTCTCTTCTGGTGGCACTGCAGGTCGCATAACCGTGTCGCGTTTTGCAATTGTGGGTCCAATTTTTTGGAGAATTTGTTTAAAGCATACTTCGTCCATCCTTAAGTAGCTGCTAAAATCGTATGTGCCGGACCCTAAGCTTCACAACTCTTGAGTGTTACCACGAACACTACGATCCTTCCTCCACTTCTTCACCCAACAAGAGCGATTCCTTTGCGAATATTCATCGGCTACAACATAGCAGCTGTTGCCATCGCCGCAACACAAGCCATTTGTGATTCCTCCATTATTAATATTTTTAAATAAATTAAGTATTTTAAAAAAAATTCACAACACAACGATTTCCACTGAACAAGAAAACCAAGGTGAAGCAGGTAATTACCATTGAATTAAAATTTAAAAATGGGATTTTATAAATCCTATTTTTTCTTTACGCATTAATCATAATATAATATAAATATCGCAACTACGGCCAACATTTTGATATTCAGTAAATTTCACACATACATTGGCATAACATATTTACGGCTTTTGAAACTAAATGTGATATATTTAAATTTTGAATTTTATTGCTTTTGGAAGAAATTTTGCTTTTCGTATCTCTGTTCTGCTTCTTGTTCGATGACCAAGCTTTGTAAAGCGATGGCACGATCTACGTTGCGAGCATAGCGTGCTGTTGAAGAATTTGTATAGGCAGAAGATCTACTTTAGTCGGCATATCAACACATTGAATACGTTATACCAGTAACACTAAAAAGTTAATGAAAGCAAAAATAAAAAATGAAAGAAGGGAAATATTTCATAGAAAATATTTATATTATGTAGCAATTCGATTTTTTATGAGTATTAAGGAATCGGAAGGTCGACTTTTTGTTTGTTATTTTGTACTAACAACTGAAGTGCTGCTGTCTGACCGTCTATGAATTTACCTTGTTATTGTAGAGTCCAAAACCAAAACAAAAAGCGAAAGTCTTAAGAAATTTTGCATTGCAAGAGCATGGTTTCATTAACGATTTGACAATCGAGCGATATGGATGTGTATAAGACGAAATTAAGTGTTGGATCCAAATGCATTGTTTGCAAAAAATCAAAGCGGCAGGATGTCAATTTAAAAATGTTTAAATTCCGATCTGCCGATTCGATTATGGTGGCAAATTTGGGGGAGAAATGTGGGGTTACTAAAGACAAATTTAATGATAAATTATTTATTTGTCATTATCAATTCCATGAAAGTGATATTGGCAAAAAGTATTTAAAGAAATGCGCAATTCCAATGAACTTATTCAATGAATCATTCAGTGATGAGATTGATACACTAGAAAATATCATTGAGGAAAGACCATCCGATGATTTTTTGGAAGTATCCTGTAATAATTGCGAAAAATATGTAAAATAAATTCAACTTTACAGAAAAAAATATAATCGTATTTTAGATAAGTACCCAAAAGAGTAAGAATTCTATTAACGTATCTATAAAGTATCAAAGCGGGACATCTAAAGAATCGAAAACATTTTGTAAGCTTTTGCTATGTTCTCGTCCAAGGGAATATTCTGAAGAAGTAAAAACTTTGGCTCAAAATATTTTTTATGTTTCTAGAACTAGTTACTTATTTTTAAGAAATAGATTAAATTTAAATTTACCACATATTTTAAAAAAAAATTGTTGGGCGCCAATAAAATTTCTGCAGCCAGGGGAGTTTCTGCTGAATGGGAGTTAAAGTAAAAGTTATTACTTGCGACCAAGGACATTCAAATAGGAAATGCTTCTTAGAGTATGTGTAAAAAGACCATTTTTCGAGTTCGAAAATGCGAAAATATACTGCATGTATGATTTTCCACATTTAATTAAGTCCATGAGGAATGGATTGTTAAAGTGTAACATGAAAACATCTGACGGCGTGGTAAGTTTTTTTTTACAAATTCGTGACAACGCTTTACATAGCTTGGACATCGAACAAGAAGCAGAACAAAGTTATGAAAAGCAAAATTTCTTTCAAAAGCCATAAAATGCAAAATTTATAGCAAATCCAGACGGACGGACGGCCGCAAATGATTTGTTATTGTAAGAGAAGCAAAAGATGATTGAGAAGAGAAAATCATCTCCCTTCTCATCGGAAGATTCACTTTCACTTTAAAGTGTAAAAAATATAATAAAAATTAAAACAATAAAAACAAAATTAATCAATTAAAATTACAAAAGCAAAAACTTATACGTATTTTTATATCATGTGTAAGTTCATTGAAATAATATTAAAAACTTATTGACTATAATAAAGTTGTGCCACTATAGAGACGATTTTTGTTTTTGTTTGTTGTTATTTGTTAAGTACTTTTCCCAACTTTGAACATTCTAAACAATTTCGTGTGCTTATTTTTTTCTTCATTTTTTTGCTACGTTTTCATTGCTAAAAACTTTTTAGATTCTTCCGGTGCACAACGGAAATTCATGCATTAAAAAAAACGAAAGGAAACTAAACCAAAATTAACTTCAAACAGAGACACGATAGAGGGTTGGGTAAATTGCAAAAAGGGGGAAAGGGGAAGAATTTCAAAGTGAATTTCTTCTTCGAAAGCACAGAGCAAACAGTAAAAGTTCAACATCAGCAGCGGAACTTCCTGTTATATACCGGAAATGAGTGCATTAAATGGAGACAAGTTTTTAATAACAACAATAACAGCAAGAACGAGAACAACAGCAGCATGACCAACAGCATTAATGGAAATACAAATAACAACAAACAGATGTTTTGCAAGTCTTAAATTCATAGAACTTTAATGAAAAAACACCGACATTTTTTAAAAATATCCGCAAAAAACGGAATAATAAAGTTTTTTTCCGTTAGATAGGATAGTTTTTGATAGTTTGGGCTTAATAAGTTAGTTTAAGCGTATATTAGTTCGTCTTTTTTTGTTTAAGTTCAACACATCGGTTAGAATATGTTCAAATTCCATAGTGTGTTGCCGCTGCTGTTGCGGAGATGGTTAGTATTTTTCCTGTTTTCCATTTCATTTGTTTATACAATATTTAAATATTAATATATTTATTATTTTAGTTCATTTACTTTCATTGACTTATGTGCTTATGAAGCACACTATAAGTGATTTAGCACATTTGTGCTACATGTAGCATAGGTATATTTCTGTGTGCAATTGGTACTTTTTGTTTTCTGTGGGTACATATTTGCATGTTTACATACATATGTTAGAATATGTATGTATATATGCACTTATATACAAGTACTTAAAGACCCACTGATGAGTCCCTTTCAGGCGAGGAACGAGAAACGTTTCTGGGTTTTACCTGTAAAGAAGTTTAGGGAAAAATGCCATTTATAATTGTTATGGGAGTGTCTTTTGGAAACTTTTATAATAATTTTGAATTTGCTTTTCGTTTTTTGTTGTTTTCTTTTTATCGTTTTCTCATTTTTGTTTTGTTTGTTTGTCTTGTTTTTGTTTTGGTTCTTTAATAATACTTTTGTTTATATTTAATATTCTAATAATTTTAGTTTAGTACTTTATTATTGCGGAGGAGTAATTTGATGTGAGGTAATTTCTAGTTAGGTTACGCATATAAATTTTGATTATGGGGTAACTTTAGCTAATGTGTTTTTTAAATCCTTCTACTTTTCTTGTGAATAAATATACGTTATTTAAGTAACGTTAAATATACGTTACCTTTAAATCTAAGTTATTTAAATTTCTCCACAAAGCGATGCAAACACGCGGTATACATTCACATACATACAGTCCCGCACAAAACTATTGGCACAGCAAGCATACTCAGCTTTATCATTATTTTAATGCCATTTAAAAATAATATTATTAGAAAAAAGCTGTATTCTTAATACGCTCTGAAGTGTTCGAACTAATAGCAATGTTTTTTATACCCTACACCTTAAGGTTAAGGGTATATTCACTTTGTTACGAAATGTGTAACGCATAGAACTAGAGACGATAGGTATAGAAAAGTATATATATTCTTGATCAGCGTGACCTCCTGAGTCGATTTAGCCATGTCCGTCCGTCTGTCTGTCTGTCTGTCTGTCTGTCTGTCTGTCTGTCTGTCTGTCTGTCTGTCTGTCTGTCTGTCTGTTGAAATCACGATCACAGGAGAACCGGTGAAGATATCGGGATGAAATTTTACAGAAATATTCTTTCTTAGGGTGTGCAGGTTGGTATTGAAAATGGGCAAAATCGGTCCACGACCACGCCTATTTTTTAGTAAAAATATGATATCAGCCGTTGTTTTTCAGTTATGACAACAAAATTTCATTTCTGGGTATAGATTAACTTCATCCGTTTATATGCCAAATATGGGCGTGATCCGCCCACTTTTTGGTTGTACAGGCAAAAGAGGGTCTTAAATGGTTATATTGTTAAATATGTAATCTTCCTGAATCAAACTTTACGTAACAACTTATTTTCTAATAAAACATTATTACAGCAAAACTGGGCACGGTCCGCCCACTTTTACACTGCTTATACAGCATAGCTCATGAAAACAAATTTATTACCACGAAAAAAAGCTGAAATTTGAGCGACCACGCCTACTATTTGTACCCGTCTGTCATTAAATGTGATTATAAGATAGCTTTCCTTATAACCACATATTTCTTCTAGTTTTTAAGATATGACAATAAAATTTCAATATCGAGCGACATTATTATATTTTGCGTTGCAGAATATGGGTGTGGCGCGCATACTTTTACATGGTTACATGGACGAAAGGGTAATATGGCACAATCGTCCTACATAAATCTTTATAAATATAAGTCTGTAATTTTATATTTTATCAATTAATATGCAATTTTGTATAAATATTCTTTGTTCGGATTTATAAACGAGCAAATAAAACGAATATAAGACATATAAATATAGAATCAATTTATA